>JBAMHW010000014.1:14649366-14697169 GCA_037177495.1 Rhadinocentrus ornatus
ATTATTATTATTATTATTATTATTATTATTATTATTATTATTATTATTAATAATAATAATAATAATAATAATAATAAAATAGATGTTTCAACAAGAAAAGATCTGTCGTCCACATCAGCAGAGGCTCAAAAAAATGACCATCCACAGTAAATTAGCTAAAGAATTTGGTTGAATTAAAAATGAAGTTGGAACAGAGAGCTGTGATGCAGAAATCACAGACAACTGTGATCAGCCATCATGATCATATCAAAATTTAAAATCAATCTTTTTTATGTAAACATTCATGAGTGTGTTGCAGTGACTACAAACTACGTTTAAAATAAGCCTTGTTTAGCCCACTTTTCTGCCAAGCAGTTTTACAATACAATTAAAAAATCCAATTAAATAAAAAGCAATTGAAAAGCAAATGATACCTTTAATAGCATCTCTGAGTGCAAGTCTGGGACCCAGCATTAGACCTGGTTCTGAAACTGGCTCATAATGGCCTTATAAGTTCTACAAATTACGTCAATACAACCTCAGATGTACGACACACTGTCATTAAGAAAAGCTAATGTAGCAGCGGTGTGTGGAAAATTAAGTACACCCTTATTGCTTCCATGATTGAGAGTAGTAGGCAGATGCTGCAAATCAAATACACTTGATTAACTGACCATCATCAAATGTGACTAACTCAGTAAAAGCAGAAGTTTTGGCGGCTTGCAGTTCTGATAAATACAAGTGTTTTAACACAATGCCAAGGAGGAAAGACATCAGCAGTCGTCTCAGAAAATCATTTGTTCCTGCACATTATTCAGACCATTTCCAAACAACTTGGAGTCCATCACTGTACAATGAGAAAGATTGTACACATTAACACATTAAGGACAGTAATTACTCTTTCCTGGAGTGGACGTCCCTACAAGTTAACCCCAACATGACCATGCAATGCTCAGAAAAACTACAAAAAAAGCTCAGGAGCATGACAGTAAATTACAATTATGGCTTGTTTGTAAGGTTCATCAAGAGAAAGCCTTTCCTTTCTAAAAAGAACATGGCAGCATGGCTTAGATTTGGAAAGCTGCATCTAAACAAATACCACATCTGGGATTATTTTGAAGCACAGGACTTGGACATCCTGCATTCTTTGAGTTGACTGTGAACTCCTCTTTATATAAAAATATTTTAGTCAGATGTGACTAAGTATACTAGCTAAACCTTGACTGAAACTGGGCCATGGAACAGGACAATGTTCCCAAACACCACATTTAATCTATAACAAAATGACTGAAACAGAAAGTAATCAAGGTGTTCATTGACCAGGTCAAAGTCCAGACCGTTACCTGACTGAAATGCTGTGATGGAACCTTAAGAAAACTGTGCACAAACAAATTCCTGCAAAGTTAAATGAGCTGAAGCTATGTTGAAATGAAGAGTCAGTCAAATTCCTTCACTATGATGAGAGTATGATTATATCATACAGAAAATATTTATATCAAGTTATTGCTGCCAAAGATAGTTCTACAAACTATTAAATCATAGGGCGTACTTTGTGTTTCTTCTTCTTTCTTTTTTCATACTGATTCTGCATGTTGGTTTAGTTTGTAAAATAACTAACCATGTATTTTATCTTGCAATGTCTCAGATTTCATTTTAATATCAAGTAAGGACCAGATTATTGTGTTTTTCTCCCTTTTTCTTTTCTTTTTTTGTTCATATACATAAAATAGATATAACCAACATAATAGATATAACAGATATGTACCTCATGTAGCCTAAAGATAAAAACAAACAACCTTAGAATTAAAAGAACAATTTTCTTTTGATATGGCTGTATGAAGTAAACTATAACATCCTGGTGAGTTACGCTGTATGTGACATGACTGTAAAGTAGAATGTCAGATAAAAAGATTTTGTCTGATCTGTTTTGTTTTTCAGTGGTTCACCCCAATAACAGTTGCGTGCCTGCTGTCTGCCAGCTGCTGTGCCTGCTGTAACAGCCAGAATTTTGCTGGAACGTTCCCATGCAGATCCTCTATTCACACATACACATAGGCACAGTTGCACACTCATATGTACAAAGAGAGAATCATACCGAGATTTATAATGATACATATATCTGATTACAGATTTCTGTTACCATTATGAAGGGGCAATAGTCACTTTTTCATGATTACTATGTTTTAAATTTACAGGACACTTGCTGTATTTTTCAGGCATTTAATCAAGCAGATGGGAGTTTGGGGCAAAGTTTATACATTATAATAAAGATTGATACTGCTGTTTTAGCTCTGAAGGTGACTGGTTAAATATTTGCCTTTGGGCCACTCTTGTGTTTGTCATGTTGGGAGAATGCCCTGTTTGACCATAAAACAAACCATTGAGAATTGCCCACTTGGCCAGCAATGAAAAGATGGGATTGGATTAGGGGGTGTTCAGACCTCCTTGGAAACCGGATACCAGTGCACTGGATTGATGGTGATTGGTTTTGTTCCTTTAAAGGCCCTGTTTCTGTGAAAGCCTTTTATCACAGTACACAGAAGGGAATGCCAAGCATGAGAGATAGTGCTAATATCAGAAAACTCATGCTTACAGGCAAGTTTGTTTACAGAAAGACTTTTGGGTTTCTTATCTACTGATTCTGCAAATATTCTTGCCTTTCAGTGAAGGTCTCAGGGAAGGTGGAGGATGTCTTTTTCATTTAGGGGTAATTTTTACATGAAAAACTTTTATTGGGACAAGAGGATTATTCATTATGAAACACAGACATGTGGCAACAGATGTTTGAAAAGTCCTACAATTTTCCTACAGAGGACCAAAACATTCAGTGACACAAACCACTCACATCAGGATGTAACTTTTCCCTTTTTTTTAAATTTGTGTCATTTGTCCTTATTTTGATTAATTTAGTTCAGTTTGATTTGCAATTCTTTGTTGCCATTCTGTGTCTTTGCATTTTTATCTCTTTAACATTGTTTTATGTCAACCTCTTTATTTCTACATAGACTTTTTGTATTTTTTACACATTTAAGTTATTTTACAACAGTGCACATCTTATGATATATTTTCAGAATCTTGTGTGACATTTTTTTCACATTTTGTTTATTTAGTGTATCTTTTTAGAAAATATTGTGTGCTATTTTGAATTATTCAGTGCTGTAATATTTTTTTGTTCTTATTATTGATTTGCATAATTTTTGTGACTATCTTGGTTATTAAGTTGCTCAATTGAGGTATTATCTAGTGTTTTGTAGCTTTTCCATATATCTTTGGGGTCTGTTTGCTTTGCTTTATAAATCTAATTTGTTTTAGGATTATTCCAGCTTTCTGCAGCTGAACTGTGGCGAACTTTAACCTGCAATGAGGTCATTTTTATTTTGTTGTTTGACCAAATAGGGCTGGAAGTTTATTCGCTCAGCTTTGTGACAACGTTTGTGATAACCCCATTGTATCGCCTGGATGTTTACTGGACTTTGCGCTCATAACGGAAGAGGAGATGATGAGCTGAACTTCTTGAGGAGGTGAGGAGGGGGCAGGCTGCGCGAGCACTGTCCTCCCATCAGTAATCCCCACTGCGGTGACGTCAGCAAGCCTGCCTATCTCCACAGGGACGCAGCATTGAGTGTTGGAGCAGCCTGCGGCCACTGTGCATCCCAGGACGCGGCATCATTGTAGCTGGGGTTCAACTTTTTCAGGCCATCGCTTTTAACTTGGTGCGCTTTTGGAAGCTTACACATAAAATGGGTGAGTTTTACCTACAGAAATGACAGAATAATGTTGTACACAGTTTTCATGAATGCTGCGCGTCACAAAAGGCTGTGCAGCTCAAACTTTCGGGGCGCGTAGGTTGTTTTTAACTGGACAAAACTTTTACTACTCGTTGAATTGTGGAAGCAGGCTGTTTACCTGACCAGGTTTCGTAAGAATCGGTTTTAGAGCAGCCTGCTGAAGCAACCTGAAGAAAGCGATTAGGGAGATTATGGGGATTCCTCCAGTCAACTCTCAGTGAGTCTGTGTGGAGGAGTTAAGTCCAGGTCAGCTAACTCCGTTCACCGTGTTTTCCAAGGGCTTCCCGTATTAGTATGAATATTACAAAAAAATAAATGTTCCAAATTGGCCACGCCCTTCATTATCAGCCCTTATTGATCATTAGTGGTCAGAACTAATTGATCATTCGGTGATTGCCTCGAAGGTGAAAGGTTACAGCCTTAGTTCCTAAATGAACAGCGCATCTTGTTTTGCTGGTAGATGCTGATTAAAAGTTACTGGAAGCAACATGCTCCGTGGCGGAAGCCTGCATGCTGTGAATGTGTCATGCCAGAGCAAACTGAATTGCTGATCTGTGGTTGTTCCATCTTTGAATGAGTTCCAAGTGTTGGCCATCTGTGCTCCCAACTCGGGTGTGGGCTTCATAGGAAGGCTGAGATGCTGCGGATGTTCTGTAACTTCTCACTTATTTCAAGACTTTTGACAGAGAATGATGCTTAACTGTCAAATTTAATCTGAAAATATTTTTACTTGAGAGTCAATCAGTTAAACTGTACTAATTGATGTTTTATGAGCTACTTAACTGGGTTTGGGCAACATTTAGCTTGTGCTGTTTGCCACAGTGGAGCTGAGGCTATAAGAACACTGTGAGAAAGTGTATCAATGCTCATTAATTCATGCTGAAGCTCTCACAGAAGCGCCTTTGTGCTCTTAATTTGGAGCTGTTCCTTTGTGCGACTTCGGCGGCTCTTAATGTAGGGAGGGAAGTTCACTGAATTGCAACTTTCATAGCGAATGCCCTGTGAACTAATTCCCCACAGACCCTTATTGACTGTCTCATAGCGGATATTACTCTGCATAGCAATCAACCTTTGTGCATTGTCCACTCGCTAAAGCTCCCATTTTGTATTCAAATATTCTCCAAGGCCCCTCTCATGAAAAATAGTGCAGCCTGTTGTACACATGAGGAGATTGTTGTTGCTTTTAAGGCTAACTCTGGACACACTGTTGTGTTTAATGTGAAATAGCTGCAAAAACAGAAGACAGATTAACTATGTGCAAGACGCAGTCCAACCCCAAAAAAAACAGGATGTGATTGTTGTGTAGCTGTGAAGTGAATATATCTTTAAGATACTATATAACCTATGTCTTATTTGATTTTATGGCAACCTTCCCCTCACAGAGGGCCCACATGTTTGTCCGAGAGTCTCCTCCATCCATGCCCTGAACGATTTAACAGCACATTGGCTCTGAGTTAAGACTGTGGGAAGATAAGTTAGCTTCAGTCTATTGTCAGAGAACACATTTTGTGTTAGTTCTTTAAGGCCAGTCAGCAGTATTTGGAGAAATTGTGGCTTTAGAACCACTAATTATTTAGAATCTGGCTAAATATGTGAAGAGAGTGCTAGCCTGATTATGTTGTTTTCCTGTGATAATTTTGCTTATTTTGGCAAGTAATTTTTCCTCCGCTGCAGATCGTACATCAACAAAGATTATGTCTGTATTTTTTCTATATATTTGATTGAAATTGTTGTTACATTTGGAAAAATTACTGGAGAACAGCTCAGTCTCATACAGGTTGGAAGATTAACCATGTTTTTCTATATGACCTTAGATAGTTTAATCATGTGCTTGACATTTATGATTAGGATTCAGTTAATCGAATATAGAAAATTATGGACACTGTGTGCTTTTCTTTGAGCCAGATCCTAATCACTAAAAATGAAGATGCTGTTCTTTCTTATGGAAACTCACGGGCTTTCTAGTTACAGTGCTTTGTGTTCACTTTGGTGGTCTTATGGTAAAGGTCATCAAAGCTGGGTTCAAACCAGATCCAAATGTTACACCACTATTTTTTTAGAAATTCAAGAGAAGAAGAAATAATTGTAGGTGAAAGTGCATCTAATTAAATACATTGCTGTAGTTCTTTGACTGAGCATTACTGAAGTGTGCTTCTGTTCTTTTTAAGAGGGGAAAAATAGATTCATGACCACCAGGTTGTATCAGAGTGTTTAGAGTGTTGTCAGCTCTTCAATGCTGCACATTCCTGCTCCATCTAAACTAGGATGTCTGGAAATTGTAACATCAGGGATAACTGTTGTCGACTCGTGGTGAACTCTATGCACTGTGACCCTGCATCCTGAGTCAGAGGAGAGGAAAGACCCCTGACAGCCAAAGCTAGGTCAGTAAGGGTGTTTTGGCCCTCATAGAATCAACAACTTGACAACCGATGAGCAGAGCAATAACAGAGTCAGATAATTTCTTCCTACTTTTAGTCGACTCATGGTTTTTCTGCTCAGGGGCAAACTGGAGGTCACAAGCACATGCTGCTGCTCCCAAGATTTGCAGAGAAAAACAACACAGGACTGCAAGAAGGGTCACTCCAGGAGGTTCAAAAGCACAAGTTATTGCTGTCTGCATTAATAACTTTTCTTGCTGACTTTAAAAAGATGCCTTCTTTGAATTTCCAATCGGAAATAGTTTAATCCAACTGAAATATGTGCTAACCGTTTAAGACTAAATCCACATTTTTTTAGTCACCATCAATAATCCCTAAATTGCGTTGATTTGCTGTTATTAATTACAGCATATACCCTCTATAATGAGGTAGTTGCTTTCATAGCTGCATGATTTCTGGGCTTCTGTCCATTTGGCGTTGTTTATGACTGAGCACCTTTGGTGATTGTACAACAGATGAGGCCCATACAGTGCTTATTGCAACAAAAAAGAACCGTCTTTAGTTCTTTCGAGACTGTATTCATCTTCTCTTCCTGTTCCACTTTGTTTTCCCAGCAAATCTCCTTTTTTCCTGTCTCTGACTTCTTTAATCTCTACTGCGTTCCTCTAGCCCTGCAGGTCTGTCAGAGTGGTCATGTTAATTTGCAGAGCTAATAACGTTTCTGACAACAAAGAAATTCTTTGAGTCTTGTGACAAGAATGATTGAAATCAACAATCCTGGGTGGGGTTGCGTCCTTAAGCATGTGCCATTGACTGTCACTTTCACTAAAAACCTACCGAACAGAAGGGATGCAACATGATGTGTGTGAGTTCTCACTGAGTCAAGTCAGTCACTTTTCCACAACTGGATACAGGATGGCATTTAGAAATAATCCCCAATTGAAGGGCAAACACAGCTTTTGTGATATGCTTAAGTAGTAGAACCCTTGCGTTGGATGAAATATGGCTAAGATAGAATCTTGCCTTTATCTTATCTGCAGAGAATGTGTCAACACCATGAAACTGACCGTATAGTTTCCTCTTCAGATCAGCATCAGTTTATGTATGCAGAGAAAAATGGGAATCTTTTATAGTGGAGTGGCAATCTGTATCGGTGTTCTATTCACAGTCATATGATTGTTCCAGAAGGCCTGTGGGGATATAATAGGTCAGGGTATGCAAAGAGATGCTGCGGCTGATGAACATTTACTCTTTGATCCAACAGGCATTCAGGCCAACTGCAGTTTTCTGCTATTCCTGTCACTCTATACGGCCACATTTTCCACAGCACCAAAATGAACAGATTATTATCGCTTCTCTTTCATTGATTGAATTATCAATAATAATTTCCAGAATGGCCAACTCTCTTTGTCTCTCTGAGGTAAACAAGTGCTTGAGTTATCGATCAGTGCTTGACACAAAGAAGGGCCAAACATCAGCAGAGAAACTCACAGTATGTAATACTTTCACTTTGATGGACTGAATATTAGCACAGAGATTAAGAGCCAAAGTATGCACCATAGTGTGCAAACCATGGCTAGTTGAAGAAATTGCAGTAAAGGTCAGAGTTACATTAGAGGTCTCATTTTAGTGGTGAAGAGCAAGGCAGAAAATGCAGGGCTCCTCTGTAAAAAAACATTTTTGTTAGACCAAGGTTGGCTAAACTGGACTGTAGATCTCATAAGAAAACAGCACACTCAACACAGCAGCAAATGCACAACTAGTTTTGGTTGGAGTGTGTGCAGGCTGTAGGCAAAACAACTGAATTTGTGTTGCTTTGATGCTCGTCTCTTTACTGCAGGTCTGCCACTGAGAGTAACCATGTGGACCACTTCTGAGTAATTCAGTTCTGTCAGATTGTTGTCTGATGACTCACCATATTAGTTTTTTTAGATCACACCAGCCATGGAGACCATTAGATGTTCTCAGACTTTTTGACAAGCCCTTAAACCAGACAGCTAGGCAATAGTTGGACATGTTGGGTTGATTGAAGGATGTTCTAGCTAAATAAAATGTTCTACATTTTTGTCCTTTGTTTTGCCGTGTTGACACCACAAGTAGTGTTTGAAAAAAAGAAGCTGATTAAATCCTTTTCAAATGCCTATAGTTGTGTGTGTGTGTGTGTACTCTTACTCTCTGGGGGCAACAGTGTATTCAGAGCCAGTCAAGTAACTACAACTACCTCTATGATGACAGCATTGCATTGTACTGTCTGTGATGGTCCGACTCAGGCTTTAGGTTACAGTGAAATTCCATGATTGGAGACTTTTTTTTTTTTCTACTGGACCACAGGAATCAAATTGAAAATTATTTGGGCGTTTGATATAACTGCAGCTCATATGTAAAATTACTTCGGTGATCAGAGAAGAAATAAAAGCCCCCCCCCCCCCTCTTTCTCCTCTGTCAGGAGTGAGAGCAGAATGTATTAGTCTGCTTTTTAACGGTGGGAGCCTATAGGATTGAGCTGTTGGCTGTGTGCCCGCTGAGTGTATTCAACCCTCCACAGATAGGTCTTTGTCCTCAGGCCTTTAACGCAGCTGCTAAACAACCGTAAGACAAAAGCATCTGGGGTACCCCAGTTCACCAATAAGAAATGGTCTTCATATGAAGAGCTGTGCCAGACTGCCTGGGACCACTGGGATGCAGCCAAACACAACACTTGGGATGAATTAAGCAACAATTTAAATGAATACCCTTGAAAATCCTTATGTTTGTGTGTAAAATCCATTTGAAGATATGTTAAGCTTCTCTCATAATTCTGTCACAAATCTTGTGAAGATATTTCCTCAAAGCTTGTTGCTTAGCTTTCTCATGATGCGGGAAATGCACATGACTCATTTTTGCTTTTGTTGTTGAATGTGGTGCGACATTTTAATAGTCGGGGGGAGTCACTCTTTCTTGCCAGGAATCATTTTCCTGACCGAGAAGAAAGCTTTCCAAGTGAGAGTTTGCATTATCTGTTTATTATCCTCCAGAGAATGGCTCGATAGACAGGAAGAGACACTTCTGCCAAGCAGATGAAAATCTGCAATAGCTGAGCTTTTGTAAGGCGACAGCTGCAGGAAACCCGATAGCTTAGGGAGAATATTTGGGGAGAATATTTTCCTCAGATGCAGACAATTTGGAGGTTTGATAAGATAGAGTTAATTTTATTTTAATTTCACTCAATACTAGATTTTAAAAATCCATTCAGTTGGAGCTACATAGTTTAGTAATGTGTAATGATCTTACCATGCACACATTGCATGTTTTTCTTCAGGCTTTTTGTGTCACTCAGTGTAGGTTTACTACAGAGGAAAGAAGAAAAATACCAGCTAACAGCAGCTTTAGGGGAGAGGAAATCCCAGATGTTTCTGTCTGAAAAACAGCTTGGCCCTGTAACCACACGCAGACCAGAAGAGAGATCAGTTAGCAGTATGGATATTGTAGCTGCACCACTGATAGCCCTCATAAGTCATCTTAGCTTTTGGCCTCTACTATATGAGAAAATAATACTGTAACAGAAGAGTGGCCACAGCTAAAAAGAATTGTTGTAAAAAGAGCAGAGCATCTGGATAAAAGAGCAAGCTTTCAGCAGCTGAAAACATGTTCCTGTGTGTCTGTGAATAACAGGTCTGATTTGTTCCTAATATGTCTTACATTGTTTTTCATGCATATGTCTTACATTTAGGAATATGACATGTGGGGTATCTTGTAATTCTGTGAATTGCCTCTTTTTTTATTTTATTTGCATGGCTGTTATATTCATTTCAGTTTTCAAGAACAACTTTAAAACAGTTTTTTAGGGCAAATGTAATGTCCCACATCTGGGGCATAAAGGTTCTAGTTAAACATTTTTATAAGCAAGTCATTTTCTATCTGAATTTCTAAGATCTTTCATGATCTTTAAGCTCTTTTCTGGACCGAATGGCATGAAAAGACGTTGCATATCCAAAGTTATTAAAGCATGGTGTGTGTGATTACTCAAATTTTCAGTTTTCAATCTTTCAATTTTATGATTTTCAGGTATAAAAAGTTTTAATGATGGCATGTGCACATACTAAATCACTGAGACTGTTAAAATCTGGGCATGGATACTCATGTAGAAACTGCGTCTTATCAAATGGTGCCTTTGAATGATTTCTAATGTCAAGTTTGATGGACAGGATATTAAAGTCTGTGCTACTGGAGAATTACCTATCAATGCTTAAAGCAGTAAAATAATGGATTGCTCTACTCTCGCAGAGGCCATCCAGGATTGGGTGTATACAGTACCAGTAGATCAGCCTCCATACTTTTCCTGCATTTGCTACTTATTAAGCCCTTAGTTGTATAAGGGACAAACACATCTCTGCGGGGGTGGAAGTGTCAGGTTCATGTTTCAAACACCTCTCATGTGCTCTCAGGATCCAACCCCAGGATGCGGGGCTTTTAGACTCCAGAGGAGCCTGTTGTAATAATGGCATTAAAGCGATCTCTGTGTTGGCTGCGTGTTGTCATAGTGCTGACACAGAATGGCCTGACTGCTTGAGATAGAGGAGGTGGGGTTTTTAATAAAGGTTTTGGGGAACAACGGTGTAAGTTTTGAAAAGGGTTAAAGTCTAGGGTCAAGGGTGAGAGGTTGGGAGCGTGAGGCCGAGGACAATAGGACAAACAGGAGTGACGCAGAGAAAAAGAGTTCCCCGGCAGCTGGGGGAGACACAGGGGAGGGTGGGGGGCTGTTCGTGGGAAGAAGCCTCAGAGATAAGCTGGAAAGTCTCGTCTGCTGTTTCCATGTTTCTGTGCTTCATTATGTCTCTATTGTATGGGTGTGTGTTCACATGCTCGTGCACTGTTCAACAAGTGGGGAAATGAAGATCTGCAGCTACTGCTTTATTTGCTGTTCAGGCAGCTGTTGTGTAAAAATGGTTGAATTAGTAAAGAGTGCCTTCAGTACGGTGGAAATATTGAATACATATTTTCATGCTTCTATCCTACCTGATAAATTATGCCCTAACTTTTATGTGCTTCAGAAATTTTGGCATATTTCCCAAAATATATTGGCCCCAACTAATTCACCAAAACTTTCTCATGTTTTTATTCCTGTATTTAGTTAATAAATAGGAGACTCATCTCTTCCAGTGACGGATGATATTTTTAAGGATTAACACCAAAAAGAGTAGAGCTGTGGGTATTGATTTGTTTCAGTGCAGTTAAAGGGATGGTTGCCGTTTAATTTAGTACATGCTAAGCCACAGTTACATGAAGAAGAAGGTTAAACTTCTTTACATAACAGCCAAGTCTCACAGCAAGATGAGAAAAGTCTCAAAACAAAAATCTTTGTATTTGTACTGATAGACACCAATTTTTTTTCCTGCCACCCAGTACAACTTTTAAATTAATTTCACTGAGAGATTAGCTTATTTTCATCAGAATTTTTGTCTTTAGTCAAGTGGACTTGACCTATCACATTGTAATCCCTCAAATTTGTTGCAATTTTAGTGCCTATCTGATACAAATCCCTATTAAATAAAATTTTACAACATGCTTTAAGATTATATTCCTTTAGGCAGTTATTTTCATGACCACTTGCTTTAAGAAAGAGAGAAATTTATATCTGGGCTTGAATCAGTGCACGAGTTTTTGAGACCGTCCTACTCACCTATTAGACCCCTTTAAACCTTTTTATGTAGATAAAGTTGTTATTGATCTTCCATTCAAAGGGGTCTCTTGATTGAAGACCTTTTGTTTTAGGACTATCTGTAGTGATATCCTCTTAACAAGTTATATTGATTAAATGGAACTTAATGTACATTAATTGAAATGCTGCATGCAATTATCTGTAAACTGTCTAATGTAAGCTTATCTAATGAGCAACTGTAAAGGAGCACAACAATAAAACGTTTGTATGAAACGCCTAAAGGAAAAGTTTTTTTTAGCCCTACCTCCTGCTGGTTGGTAGAGTCCAAATCTGGGTTTGTCTGACCAAAAGGACGGCAGAAAAGACCTGCCAAACCAGGGGCATCATTAAAATGTTCAGTGCACACTGACGTAGAAACAAACTTTTATGAAAAGATTTAGGTGAAAAGGTGAATATGTTGGGGGGCATAATGACTTTTTTTTTTTCCATACTTCTAGATTTACAGCTTTCTTTTTCGTTTCACTGATTGACTCTTTTGATTACAGACTCAAATTACTGGATTTTTCTTTTCATGTTTTCCTTTTTAGGTTTTGATATGATGTTTCTGTCCAGCCAAGCCACGATGGCAGTATGCACAGTCTTGTAAGTTAGAGGGGGCTGGATAATAGGAAGCATGTGTACATCTAACTTGCAACACATATTGGCCAACACCACAGTGGCTGCAGAGGTGCCAGAGAGTAAGGGTTGTGAAGTCATTTTTAGTGGAGAAAAATGGCTGCCAGGCATCTCAGAGTGAATGTTGCTCCTGTTCCAGACCCTAACACGATAGAAATACTAACATGTAATTAGAAGTGCTGAGTCGGATACACTGGGCATTGTTCGGTCAAACACTGGGGAGAAAACTTAAACAATGGCAGAGACACCAGGATATAAAATGTATATCTGGTTCAATATGGTTGAAACTGAATAGCAGACATAGGAATTTTTTAACTATATTGCAAGAATTAAGTGTGCATGAGTAGCATTTCTTCTTGTGGTAAAAGTGTTTAGCATGAGGAGCAATGTGTTGCTTCATGGGATGACATATCTCACCACAGATGGATGGAGGGGTTGGTATTTTTGAGGTTTGGTAATGGTCAGTTAGAAGGAGATGGTCTCAGGTTTATAGGGTCCACAATTTAGATGTCAACTTCAGCAACATCTGGTAAGTTTTTAAAGCATTGCTAATTTCATATAATGAATGAATGTTAAATAGATTTTTAAAGCTGCTTTTAGACAAGTGGTGAGACCAGTTCACTCAGTCTATCATGTTTGACATTTACAGTCCCCAAGATCAGGAAAATAATCCTAATGAACTGAAAAAGAAATTGCTAGTTTTATGGAGCCATGTAAATAATTTCTTTGAAGGTTACAAGCATCCGCAATGAAAGGATTCTGAGGAAGTCATTGGAGATAAAGTAGAAGCCCAAAAAAGGCTCTACTTAGCCTTTAACCTTTACTCTGGTGAAAGACTGAGTATATTTCCTCTCATTTCTTTTTTCTGCTATGCACACAATAGGGCTGAGGAAGTAAAAGGCTATTTTTCTTTGATCATAGCTTTTTGACAGAGCCAAAAGGAAACACGAGGCTCATTATTAGTCAGACCACTGAGGTTTTTCGTCTCACTCTCCATATTTCTTACTATAGTGAATGATGATGATTAGCGTATTTATTTTTTCCAAAAGGTATTTTTCATACTCATACATTTTAGAGTCTGACATAGGTTGGAATGTTTTGTCCAGTCATTATATGACTTATAGTAGCTTTAGTAGCTTTAGGGTGATTTAGATTGACAGCTGTATTGCTGCCTTTTTCAGCAAATTGTTTTCTAAATTGTTAGGCAGAATTTGTAAGCTTTTGTTTTATGGTGGACTTGCAGAGAAAAACGGGTCAACAAACAAATGAATTGATCTGTGTGTGCAGAATTGCTGTAAGCCAATCAATAACCCAGATTCATGCCAAACATGTAGGGAGACATATAGGAGATCGACCTATGAAGTGGGGATGGGTTTAAAACTAGGTCAGGAACAGTCCTCAGGAATGAAACTCACTGACTGCAACAAATTGCCCAAACAATGTTTACAAGAATCTCAAGCCCCAAGAAGGGGAATGTTTTTTTCCATGAGTGCAGCAAAATGTTCCATGATACTTAGGCAATCACTTTGCTCTCTCTAGTTTTGGCTTTCTTTTAATTTCCAACAGATATTGACCTTCAAAATGATTCATCCCTCATATGGCACACTCCACACACCCATTTGGCTCAGTTTGTCCTTTCTGGTGTAGTGAGCCTTTCTCAGGCTGTTAGTTTGTGAGAGTGGTTCCTGGGTGCAGTTCTGGTTCCCTGAGAACTCCTTCCTTAGTGAAAGCCAGGCAGGCTGCAGTTCTTTATGGGTTACTGAACACAGAGGAGTATTCAGAGCCCCCAGTCTCACAGCATGAAAGGTTGACCCACAATGAAGCCTGCCTCGTTTGTATGAGCTCCATAGTCATTGCATCCTCAAGTAGGGGAGTGGCCCAACTCGACACTCAGACTTGATGCAGCACTCGGGCCTCCCACATTCATGTGATTATTCCCACAGCCACTGAGCCTGTCAGTGGCAAAACTGAGTCCAATCCTTCTTTTCCCCTTTCATCATGTGGTTTAATTCATTAGTTTAGTTTTACTTTACATAGCCATTTGTCATCAAATTACTTTCAACCAGAGAAACTGGGCTAATGACTCATGTTGAGGTTGAGGTAATTTCATTCTGTTTTTAATAGGGCTGGACAATAATTCAATATCAATATATATTGCAATATACTTTTAGTCAATAACGGTGATATGAGTTTTGAACAAATTTCCGATATACATACAGTATAAGATTTCAGCATTTCACTAGCTGCCGTTCAAGCTGAACAGAAAGAGCTGCAACACATTGGCTACGTAAGTGATGACGTACACCACAGACATGGAGCCTGACCAAGCCCAGCAGTAGTAAAGAAAAAGAAGAAAAAAAAAAAGCCCAGCACCAGTTGGCTGTGCTCAGCGCGAGGTAGAAGGCTAGCCTAGGCTAGGCTCCAACGCTGCTAGTTTTAGCTACAAAACGAGCGCTCATGTCTGTAATGCAAACGTGACTGAACAAGCTTCTACAAGCGAAGAGAAAGCAGACGAAGTTGTTGATAAGAGAGGAAAGGCTAACTCGGTGGAATGGAAGAGGTTTGGCCAGTGTCGCCAAATTAGCGACTTTGTCCTGTTCGTTTTCACTCCGCTCTAGCGACTTTTTTCCTTTTTTTTAAACCACTAGCAACAGATCTAGCAACTTTTTCTGGTATTATTAGAGACTTTTGGGGACTGACGCCCCCCGTCCAAAAGCACTTATACAAGACTTGGTCGTGACGCAGCTCTCAGCTGCATTCAGAGCAGGAGTTCAGCTCTGTTTCATCACCAGGCTTAAAATGAAACGTACAAAACTGCTGCTGGCTTACCTTCAGATATTAATGTCTATTAATAAAGAGTATGGACAAAAGTATTTAAAAAGTTTAAAGTGTTGACATGTTCCAGACTTGGCAAAATAATTTTTAGTTTTACAGCATCTTCTGTGGCATTTTGGGCAGTTTTTTTGAGGTTTTTATTTTGTTTATATCGATATCGGAATTATATCGTATCGACCGAAATTAAGAAATTTATCGTGATACAAGTTTTGGCCATATCGTCCAGCCTAGTTTTGAACCAAAATGACCATATACCACTCGTCAGTACCATTAGACACATTCAATATTATACACATGATCCTGGATGAACTTTATTGGTCCTCAATGTTTGCAGCCTGTCAGAAAATTTAGTTTTGTAGGTGCTTGGATGACAAATCTAACAAATACTTTGCATGTGCTGCTCATTACCATGCCTACAAATTGCAAATAACAACCTCAGCAAATGACTTATGGTGTGGTTTTCATAGAGAATATGGTCTGGACTAACCAGCTTTATAGGCAGAAAATCTAGTTGTGCTTGGAGCTTAAGACATAACTATAGCACAGATGGTTCAGTGAATGTTTAATACTATCTAGTATACTGCTGCTTGCAAATTCATGCTTTGCACATCTACACATCCATAAGGATGCATAAAACATGTGAAGAAGTATGTGTTAAGTATAGAAACATGGAAAATGTATGGATGTGTTTTTGAGAAGGCTGAGAGTTTGCCATCATACATCTTTTATAATTGATTGTTAAAAAAGCACAGTAACACACAAATGGATTGAAACTCCTGGTGAGACGATGTTCCAGATTTTCTTTGTCGGCCTGTTGTGCTTGAGATAGAATAGGAGCAAACTCTAGCTGTATGCTGTGTCACACCTGTTGAATTTTTCATTTTCCTCTTATATATATTTGATAGTTGACATTGCATCATTTGCCATAGTGACTAGTCACTTTACTGCAGAAATCTTGTAGCTAATAGTGCAAAATCACACTTGCGTGCTGCATTATGTTGGATGTGAGGTGCAATGACCCACAATATAAAACTGTAATCCCCACTCTATTTAGCAATGCTTTTTCTTTTCCAGTCTGACTGTAACTGTTTACATTTAGACTCTGCATGGGTCTAGAAAATCACTGACTTTGCTCTCAGTTTTGCTGCTAAGTTTATCAGTGACAGAACAACAAAAAAGATTTCCTGCTAATAAAAACCCTTTTCCCTAATGATGACATTTAGCAGATGTGTAAATAAATACAATACATGCTCAGTTTGTTTTTGCCTTTTGCTAAAGAGCGTTTTCTCAAAGGTCATTGATTATTTGGGACGTCTGTGTTTAATTACAGTAAAAAGTATAATAAATCCAAAAACTGTTTATTGATTCCAGAGGTATATTCGTAGTTATTTTTAATAAAAAAACAATATTTATTGGTAATTGAATTAAGAACACATTATAGTAAGAATGAAAACACATTTTGACCAGGTCTGATGTTTTGAATTTCTTTTCACACAAGAGTATTAAACATTTTGCTGTCCATACACTCTTAAAGATTTTCAGATGGTTCACTGGAACTTCTATGAAACATTCTTGTAACATGAATCAGTTTTCATGGTTCAGTATGACACAAAGTTTTGTTTAAATTCTACCTTATTTGATGCTTAAGTTAAACTTCGGAGCCCAGCTATAACTAAATGAACCTTAAACACACACATATATACTTAGTTCAATCAGCTCATACTGCTACGTATGGATTGAGGTCCCAACCTCATTAGGAAGATGTCAGTCCTCTAGGATTTTACAGGGTTTATTGTAGAGACCCTTAAAGATTAGTGTGGCAATTGTTGTTGTGGGATACCCGCTAAGTTCACTTCCCTGACCCCCGAGGTCCCCTCCCCTGCTGATCCCCCTCATCTTTGAGGTCTAGTATTCGTGAGAAGAGCCCACTCCAGCTCAGTTCCAGTGGTGCCCCCCTCTGTTGAAAGGCCTTTCTCTCATTAGCATGCCCCTGGGGCTCCTTGGTCTGTTGTTGCCAAACAAACACAGCCAAGTTCTTCTTCCCCATCTCCCTCGCTATCTTTTGTTCTGTCATCTCTCATCTTCCATCTTCACTGTCTCTGTTATTCATAACAAGTTGTTCCTCATTCTGTCCTCCTCTTGGCTCTTCTTTTTACCTTATTAACTCTTTCATCCCCCTATTGGACTTTGCATTTTCCCTGCCAGTATGGTTCTGTTTTTTACATTTTCACATGATGTTTCCTCTGTTGCCTCTACCATCTCAAAGGATGTGTTGCTTCCTTGTATAGGAAATTCAGATTTGCGCTTCTTTTATGTGCCATCTGCATGATTTAGAAGTCACCAGATGGAGAGAAGACAACGTTCAGGGGTTGCTAATGTATGCTGTGAGAGGAGAGGGCAAAAGTTGCAAATCAGATGAAGGGCTCATTTTTAACCACGTACTCCACAACTAAACCAGAGCAACCTGAATTTCCTGCTCTCACCAGACATATTTCCCTGGATTTGTATTTATGGAGCTTTTTGAAATTTCAGAGCCTGTTAAGGAGAGACTGGACTAAAACTTAACCCCCCCCCCAAAAAAAGTCAGTGCAAATAGAATAAATTAACTTTTTAGTCTGGGAACAGAGTTCAACAAAATCACTTCACAAGAGTTCTATTTCCTGGAAAGGAACTACGATATACAATGCAGTGGTGCCTTTATGAAATGAGATGACAAGATTGAACAGGAAAGTAAGATTAAGCAGGAGAAAGCAGACACGTGGAAGGAAGAGTGCGCAAAAGAGGGAGAAATCAAGGGGAGAGTGGGAGAATTTGCTGAATGAAAGCATTTTTGCTTGATGGAAGAAAAACAACCATGGAAACTCCATCAGAGGAAATCCAAGACTAGAGGCGGGACAAAAGAAGCACCAATGAGCACTTACAAAGAGGCGGGGGGCTTTGTTCTTTTCAACATTGTTTTTACCAAGGATTTAGCATATTCTGGCCTGCTTGGTTTCACTTCCCCATAGTTTTGGCAGATGTTCCTTAGTGAGTAAATTTTAAATGTCAGAACTGATGGTTTTGATGTTCGTATATGCTACAGTTTTTATTAAATTTTTAGTTTGTGCATCGTCACTTCTGCAAAGTTGTCATAATTATGATGTTTTGTATGCATTGCGCTTGTTGGATTATATAATTAGATTCAGGTTGCTTTTGACAGACCTTACTCCTGCAGCAGGAGGCATGTTGTTTTCTGGTGTTGGTCATCATAATGCATGTGTCACTTCTAAGGACAATGAGTCTATTGCAGAAGCAACCGCAGATCAATCAAATGCCACAGTGCATTTGAGCCGTTCTTTCAGAGGAGGCCAAAGATGCAAGACGGGAATGGGAAGAGCAGGGACAAAGATGAATGAACCAAGCATCACAAGTATCAAAATCCAGCCATCAAGAGAAGGGTTTATTTCCAGATATTTGCTATTTATGCACGTCTCAAAATGGTGGAATCAATATTATGTATTTCATTAAATAACATTTCCATAATGTTTCCCACATGTTATACAGTTTTATTTGGTTTTACCACCTGTTAGCATAATCTCATCTCTCCCAGTCATAGAATTAATGGTATTACAGCATATTCTGTGCAAACAGCAAATTGTTTAATACATTTGTAAAACAGTAGATAGCTTTAGATTTAGTGATGCATTTCATTTTCAGGAGCTTACTTCACTTTATGGCGAGTAGCATATATTAAACTGATGCTAGCTAGCTTCACAGCCATCAAGCTAATATACAAAAAATTCATTTCGTTACAACTAAGTCACACTGCTTTAAAACATTTGGTTTGGTAAAGTTATTGAAATTACTAGAACCTTGGTTACCTATGACTACATTTACCACTGACTAAATTTGACTAAATTAATACTAATACTACTAATACTAAACTATTAGCAGCTAGCTAGGCTAGTTGGTGCGGATCTAAGTGAGTCTTCAGTCCCCATTCGGCCAAATTTTGGTCCACCTAAACATCACAGTTTGGCACTTGTTGAAGCTGCCCAAAATCTTACACTTGTCCATTATTTCTGCACCAACTTGAAGGACTTCCACCCATTCCACCTATTACCAGTGCATTTTATCAAAATAATAAATATTTTGTAAGTGGTCAATGGCTGAATGGTTTAAGAAGGCTTAAGTTGTATTTTTATAAAGAAAATTCTTAAGTATTTCTTGGATATGCTATGTCTTTATGAAATTTGTAGAAAGTGAAAAAAAAACCTAATCCATGGCTAATACCAAACAGAGAAATGATGCACTCTTAATGATAATTGCTTGTAAATACAATTGAGGTGAATTTTTCATCCATTGTTTACTTAACATTACAGTGGTCATGTATTTATTATTATTGACCCTGGACACACATTAAGTCTTGTACCATTAAACATATCAATACCTCTTATCTGAATGACCAAAAATGCACACTATGCCTCTCTCAGACCAATAATTATCATACACAGCCACTAGCCACAAGATGTCAGAGTTAGAACTTCACTTTTGATCAACTTTGCAGACTTTACGGATTTCCCTCAACCCTTGAGACCTGCCATTATAGCCTTTATAGCATATTTAAGTATCTTTCCTCTCAACAGAGTGTGTGGAAAATGAGTCTTATAAACATGTTGGCAGCTTGCCTCAATGGAGAAACAAACAACAATACTTAGCATTAGCTGTAAACAGGCACATCTGTTAGCAATGAGCTTAGATTTCAGATTGGAAATGGATGGTGTTTTCAAATGAAGCTGGAGGCCAGGTTGTTGTTGAGCATGAATAGAAAAGAGAGCTGCAATGTCTTCATCCTAAATTGTGTGTTGACTGTTTGACAATCATAGATGCATTTTTCCATCTGAAAATATGAAGCTGGCATTTATGTCTGCTCCACATAATTGCTTATTTTGTTAGTGTTTTTGTCTGCGATGAATGCCAGATTCGACAGTTTGTTTCAAAAACCTACCGCTCACTCAATCTTGTCTTTGCTGATGCGTCTCATAACAGTTGTGGAAAAACTGTAGACATTTCCGTTTTCTGGGAAGCATCCAATTGAGCAATTAAGTTATTTTGTTGATAGGCTGCATTTTTGTGATGAATAAAGAAGCATGGCTAGTTGCAGGGATTGCTGGCGAGTATGAGTGAGTTGTGGTGATGCATGGCCGTACTAACCTGTTTGGAGGGTCTGGGAAAAAGATTTGCAGCCAGCAGCATTTCACATGCCAAAGAAAGCAAAAAACATGACAAAAAAATCTTAAAATCATAATTGTTTTTTATTTGTACTTTTTTATACATTGTTTTTTTTAACCCCCTTTTTTTTTGTTTGTTTGTTTTGTTGCTGTGTTTTCAGACCTTTTTCATGCTGTGCCTTTGTCTGCTTCGGTTTACTACTTGAGCCTTCCTGCATGTCATATTTAATGAACAGTCTGAACAAATTTGACAAACAGGATCCTCCTGGAGTGTTAAAAGGCTGTTATGGCCCATTGTGGCTTCACAGCGCGCAGTGCTGGAGGGGCACACAGGATGGAACTCAGTGGTGGGCTTGTCCTGGGCCTCCAGCCTGTGGGCCGGAAGTCGTGGCTCACTGCTATTCTGAATGGCCCCTGAGAATCCAGTGTGATGGACAGTCTGGGGCTACACACAGTGGCCCTTTGTATAATGTCACACACTCACTTTGCACTTTTTTTTCTTTTACACAAATGTCTTTTTTTCCTTTTTTTCTCGTGATGCCAATGTGGCAACTCCAGTTCGTGCTGTAAGACCAGATATTGTCATGACAAACAATTAGTAACTTGTCTGTGTTTCTTGCGCTCTCTCTGTTCTTCATTCTGTTTGTTCTCCTTTAATTTATGTTCTGTTAAAAGAAGATGGCGCAGAGTCTCTTGAAGTGGCCAGAGATCTGAGAGTAATAGTCTGGGACTGGGAACATGTGAAAGTCATCAAAGGGCCCAATGTGATTTTTATTTCTGGTGTTCTGTTCAGAGAAAGCTAGCAGTTCATCATTTTCGTTTTCATCTGGGGATAAAAAACAACAACAAATCAGACAATTGAAAGATAACTATTCAATCTTTTCTGCAAAAACAATGTGTTTATTTTTGTGTTGGATTAATAAATTAATAATAAAATCATAGTTTATTCCTTCTGTAATATTTGGATCACATGATTACATATGGAAACAAATGAGTAATGTATTCTGCAGGATCAGTGTACCGTAAGCCTCTTGTTTAATTGGATTCAAGCGCTCCCACAAAGCTGTCCTCTGTATTATAAAGTGTCAGCTTGCTCAAATGGCTGTCTATTTTATAACTTGCAGTGACACTTACTGGAGCTTTATGATTAGTTTTTATTATATGTGCAAGAAATATCAATATCAATATCATGTTGTTACTGTATACTGTGTATTTCACACATTACACTACAGCTAGCATTTTTATGTGGAATGTGGATAAGGTCATTCATTCAGTGTGAGTTAAGGGTTGCATTAAATTTTTTTTTTCCTTTTTACATTGACTGTGTGTGTTCTTAGCTCAATGTAAGGAATTTCCAAGGTGACATGTGTCTCTGTGACATGAACCACTCTTCTGCTTACATTTTAAACTGTAACCAGCACATACCTTTCTAGTCACTAATCAATTGAGGGATATGTAGATCTTTATCTTTATATCCTGTCAGCTGGATAGGTTGCCATTTTTGACCAGCTTCTGTATTAAAACCATTAAAACCATGGTTCTGCTGAACCTTATCACATGGCACACCTGCTAAATGACATACGCAGTGCATTCACTTTGCACATGATAAACATCATTAGATTGAAAAAAAATTATGTTGAGTTGAGTTTTTTGCTATGAAGTAGATGGATCATATTATAAAGTTGGTGTAATTGAAGTGTCCGAAACTGCAGACAGAAACGTTTTCCAATATTACTTTTTAAGATTACCGCCTCAGAGTTCCATTTAATTAAATATTTTCAGTGCAAAATCTGCATTAACAAAGCAGAAAAAACTTCAGAAAGTAGCATTTGTATATGCTGAGTTGTGTTTGCAACAGAGCTAGCCTTGACAAAGTAGGACAATCACAAGTGTATGAATGCAGGCTGCATTCCACTTACAAATGGAAAACATTTTATTTTGCATGTTCTACTACTAACCGGCAGGCACAGGTGGAGAAGAGGAAATGCAACCGTTGTTAATTCACCTGTGTTGAACATCATACACTGATGTATTTGTATGTATACTGCGAGGCATGTCGTCATGACAATCTTCAAATGGTTTTTCTAATATTGTACAGCTCTCATTGTAGCAGTGTTTACAAAAGTTTCACTATGAAAACAATGACTGCCTTTTCTTTGAAACAGTGTTTCAGTTAATAACATCAGTTATTTACTGAGTGATAATGAAGATGAAATGATTATTAGCTTTGCATATTTTTTAGAATGAACACTTTTAATGGTTGAAAAAGATCAACGAAATAAGTGGAGAGCTAGAGTGGTTCTCAGAGTTAGATGTTATGTTTCCCTTGTTTTTAAGTTATGTTTCCAGCATTTAGGTGACGCTTAATGCATCGATTTAAGCTTTATCGTCATTCTTTTTTTTTTTTTTTAAAAAGCATGGAAGTTGTATAGGTTGATCTTGATATCTAAGTTCATCACAGTATTTCTCAAAATGAGATTAAGTCAACAGTGGTTTAGTAGTAGTAGTCTACCTACCAGATGTCTCAGCAGAGAGAGAGAGAGAGAGAGAGAGTGAGTGAGAGAGAGAGAGACAGAAAAAAATAATACCTGGAGTCAGGAATTGATTCTGAAACATGGTGGCAAACTTGATGAAAAGGACACATAATATCTCACAGACTGCAGTTACCTTGAAATCCAAGCTCTCCACTGATTAAGTTTTTTTTTTGGTTTGGTGCAGATTGCTGATCCTGACTACTGTGCAGGGGTCCTTAACGGTGGTGTTAGCTGTCCCCCTGCCTTCTCTTAGGGCAAAAAGGTTTTCATTGAACCTCTTTGTAAACAGTCGCGGTCCTGCAAAAGTATGTCAGCAGGTTGGTACTTGGTCAGCCAGAACAGAGTAATAAAAACCTGACAACTTGACAAGACCAGCTGTGAGAAGACCACCCTGGATTTATTGAGTTATTAACCATACCACCCAACAACATTGATTCAGGTTTCCTGTACAGAGACATATCACATTAGCATTCTCTCTCAGGGTGGATTGATACTCAGATGCAGTTCAGTCTACCAATGTTTTATTAATTTGATCCTTTTTACATTATCAGATCTAGTAATATTCAGATGGTGAATGCCGGCTTTCATGATAATATCTGGCATCCAGCACTAAGTTTCAGGGTTTTGGGATTTTGGCACATTTTAAAGCAGTTTAAAAGCATATGGATGCTTTCTAAATTAGACGTTGTGATGATTTTTGGTTTGTGACATGTCAATTTATTTCACAATAATTAATGTGGCTGTTGCTACATCTTTTATTTAATCCGGCAATAAATATTAAGTCTACCCACACTTGCCACATGAAAACATTACTGCACTTATTGCCAAGGAAGAATGCTGTACGGTTGTGTAAATGGTCCTTGACAGTCTTGAATGGTGAAAGTGAGTTGACTTAAAGCAAATATCTCCAATTGAATCAGAGCTGCCTGAGAGCACCATCTACAACAAGAGCAGCTCTTACTTTAAATGGACTGTATTTACTTTACAGCCAGGCTCAATATCCTGTAGAGCCCTGTGATCTCCACTCGCCTTCCCTGATGTGCTCATTGGAGAAATGTGGGCTGTGGCTGAAGTTAGCAACTCTGCTGTGGGCACACTCATTGAGTTGTGGTTAACACGCTGCCATGGCAACTTCTATTCACGGACCGTGGGATAGAAATCTTTTTATCTGTACTACACAAACAGTCAGGATGAGGCCTTTAACTGCAAATGTTTTGGTTCAGTAGCAGTATTTCTGGTTTTTTTTTTTTTTGCTTGTTTTGTTTTTTATCTATTTTTTGATTTTCTTTATTAAGGGAAAAAGCACAAACACAGATGAACTTTGAGGTTCCTCATCTCAGTGAAGAGGCCAATGAGTGGAGCACATTTGTAGGTTTTAAATGAATATCATGCTCTCTCCTGATCTTCCTTTCCCTACTAACTTTTAATATCCTCAGTGGTGGTGTCCTAAGCTGCTGGTATAGAAAGGAGTGTGCATATGATTTAGCTTTCGTAAAATTGTAACATCTTAAGAGAACATTATTGAAAGCAAGTTACAGTCAGGAAAACAAAGTGTGAAACTCCCCTTTAAAATGAGGCTGGATGAATTCGGGTAAAGCTGGTACTCTCAATTTACGAGGTTTTTGTGGTGTACTGGACAGTGTTGTTATTGTGGGGACTTGCTGCATGCTTCAGATGTTCTTCATCAAAACAAGCATTACTACCACGGAAGATGTCACGTGAGGGGAAAAAAAGAGTTGACAGAGATTTAGGATCTAAATGTTGATTTTACTGAAATCAAAAAGCTTATACTGATTACAGCTACAAATAGGGGTAAACGTGTGGTCAAATTATGGTACAATAAAGGATTTTCAGCGTTATTGATTTTGTTATTTGCAGAGATGAGTATTATACGAATGAGCAATCATTATTGTACATCTGGTAATACTTCTACATTTTTTATGGAGAATATTTATGTAAAATAGTCAAGTTTATTTAAAAATAAAGCAAAACTGTAACAGGTCCAAAGCTACAAAACAATGACCTTAAACAGCCTAAAATTCACTGTGAAGAACTGAACAATTGGCTATTTGTATCTGGGTTAGAAATTTCTCTTTAAACAGTCATTTGATCCATATAAAATGTAACGATATTGCCTGAAGCTACTTTAAATACTTCAGTTACAATGTAACATCAGCAGTAGGTGGTACACTTGCAACATAAACAGGCATTGACCTGATTGTCCTATGACATCCTGTCAGACACATGTGGGTCTGATTGGAAACACACTGCGGCTTGTTTACTTGTGCCCACAGACGGTGCATTGTGGTGATTGGCTCTATTTTGAAGCCATAAGAACACATTGGATGAGACAGACCCATCTGGGTCACTTCACTCCCCTCATGGTAAGCTGCCATAGATTTCCATTACAGCTTGGCAGATACCCACTGCTCTGACCTGCTGGACAGCCATTAGTGGCCTTTAAGTGTAGTGATAAATTGTCAAATAAAACATAAAGGGAGTGTAGATTTTAAGGCCTTGAGGGGAACACATAAAGCTGCTTCTGCTGGTACTTGATGCTTGATGTTGAAACATGGTGCTTTTTAAAGTAAAAAGTAAAGTATAAACATATTTTTATGGTTTCAAGTTGTAGTTGACACTTTCCCTTTTTTCTTTTTTCGCAGGTTGCTTTGAGTGCTGCATTAAATGTTTAGGTGGAGTGCCCTATGCATCGCTGGTGGCTACCATCCTCTGCTTCTCTGGCGTTGCCCTGTTCTGTGGATGTGGTCATGTGGCTCTCACTGGCACTGTGACCATCCTGGAAGCCCACTTCTCCAAGGTCACGACCGATCACGCCATGCTTACTGATGTGTAAGTGGCCTCATGCTACACATAAATTTCACAATGCTTGCTTTAAGGCTTGTCTGAGACTGAGAAACAGATACAACAGATAAGAACGAGATTATGGTAAACTCTTTAATGTCATTACAGGATCCAGTACCCAATGTAGTCAAAGGAAACGGTGCTTCTAGGTATCCCTCACAATAAAGAGAAATCCAAACTTTATACAGATAACTCTTAATGAGGTAGACTTTATGTTGGATATTTTTAGCTGGCACTTCTTATGTTCATCTTGTCCTTTAGAACAGACCTAATATGGATGGTTTATCTTATGCAGCACATCCATTAGTCCAAACAATGAAAGAGGAATGACTTTAGCCAGGGCTGCACATGTGTTTTATGTTGGGGGGGTTAAGTGCACTGTTTAATTTGAAGTGTCCACTGAGGCAGTTTGTCTTTTAGTGGATGATTTCCAGAAACATGCATCACCTGTTATCTCCACATTTGGGCTTAAATCCCTCTTGACTCTTTTGAGAAGTGTTGACATTAACCATAATACGGCCATCTGTTTATGATTAACCAAGCCAGGTTTCTGTTTAAAGGATTGTATGAAAAATGAAGTAACGTAAACATCCATTTTCCACAGCAAACAGTAGTATACCGTGACTGTATGAGAGTATACCTGACATTTTTAGAGGTTCTCTCCAGGTGTCTTGCTGGAGATGAAGACTGTTTTCAATATCTAGCAGCTTCACCTGCACAACAAAGCCTAACTGTGACATTGCTCCTTAACAGAATACAGCTGATGCAGTATGTCATCTATGGCATTGCGTCGTTTTTCTTCCTGTATGGAATCATTCTGCTTGCCGAGGGTTTCTACACAACTAGTGCCGTCAAGGAACTGCACAGCGAGTTCAAGACCACCATCTGTGGGCGCTGCATCAGCGGAATGGTATGTTAACAAAACCACACTGCTGCATCGCACCTGATTTTTTTATTTATTTTTCCCAGGAAAACAGGAATGTTAATTTTTATAGGAATAAAGCTTGTAAAAGCTGAGTTTGATGCTATCTGGTTTCTGTCCTCAGTTTGTGTTCCTTACATACATCCTGGGTGTGGCCTGGCTGGGCGTGTTCGGCTTCTCTGCTGTGCCCGTCTTCCTTTTCTACAACATGTGGTCTACCTGTAATGCCATGAGGTCACCTATGGCCAACCTTACAAACATCGACACCATCTGCGTGGATGTTCGTCAATATGGTAGGAGAATATGGTCGAGTAATTGACAGAATAGTTTTAAAAAGTCCAAAAAAATGTAATTAATTAAATTAAGTAAAACAAATAACACCGCTTGGCTTTAAAAAAAAACCACCTGGGTTTAACTAAGCAAATGATCTGAGGTTGCTTCAGCTGGTCAGCTGACTTACTACAGTTTTCCCAATCAGGTAATTCTTTATTTGCTGATGGAATAAACCCCTTCCAAGATGACAATGCTATGATTCTTTAGGCTCAAAAAGAAGAGTAGTTCAGGCAGCATGAAACTTTATTTTCACACCTCAGAGTTCAGATCTTTGGGATGTGCTGGAGAAGACTTTACAGTGGTTTGGCTCTCATATCATCAACATCAGATATGTGATGTGAAAATAAATGCAACTCTGAGTGGTAAATAAATTTGACTTTGCAGTACCTTATCAAAACAAATCTAAACAAATTGAACCTAAATATGCTTGACAGCACTTCTGCATATTTTAAATATATGGAAAAAAACTTTTTAAGAGGGCAGTCTGTGAAACTGAACTAGCTTGGTTGGAGTGGTAAAAAGCATGTATTGGGTTTTTTCTGTAAGGACAAATGAGCTAAAAGGTCTCTGGGAGTTCAATGCTACATGAGCCTTGAAAAAAAATCCAAATAACTTCTTTACTTTTCATGATTTTGGCAACTTAGAACAGATCAATTGAAAGCAAAAGGGTAAATACTGACATAGCAGAGGCAAGACATCTGTACTTTTAGTCTGTGTATGGTAATCTCTAAATCAGTTTGTTGGATGCTGCTTCCCATGTTTTTAATCTTTCATTAGACCCTGTTAAAATGGTAAATGCAAGCCTTCCTTTATGTCCTTTGTTGACAACACAGATGCTTCATGATAATTTGAGGTCCCAAAGGCTAAGCTGAAATAAGCCTGTGACATTTTAAAGCTATGTTTTAAAGGCTGCAAAGTGCAAGCTGTGAAGATAAATGTATTGTCATGTGTGAAATCATTGGAATGCCTTGTTGAATCTTTGAAATGTCGTTATGATTTAGAGCTTTGTACTCAGCCGGCATGAACTTGACAGACTTTAGCTCGAGATTTGTACTACATAGGTTTAGTCATGATTGGCAAGCCAAAAGGAAATTATTTAGGTGCGGCAGTAAACCTTTGAATTCAATGGCTGCAGGAATTATCCCGTGGAACGCCAGTCCAGGCAAGGCCTGTGGATCCGTGCTAGGTGACATCTGTAACACCAGTGAGGTAAGATACTATTTCCTACATGCATATTTATACAAATCCAAATCCATGGCAGTAGGGGCAGGAAGCACCAGATGGTGTATCAATAACTACTTTAATTAAAGAAAACAAAATCACTACTTTTTTTCCAGTTCTACCTGTCTTACCACCTGTACATCGTGGCGTGCGCTGGGGCAGGAGCCACTGTGATCGCTCTGGTAAGCTTCCCTCCAAGTTCTCTCCATCCTGTCCCTTTAGTCCATCTTTGCACGGTTTGTATCAGCAGATCATGTGTCAAGTGCTCCTCTTCTCATTCTTATATGGTTTATGTAACCACACAAAGGATATTTACATAATGGCTTCTCCTCAGCACCAATTCCATTTGCTGTTTATCATCTGCTTAGATGCACATGGTTTGTATTTCAGGATGGGTGGGACAGTGTGCAGTATGGCCTCGCTGTTTTTGTTTTATAACCATTTTTAGTAATAACACTCCTTTAAAAAAAATAAATAAATAAATAAATACAAAAACAACATAAATCCACAAGTATGATATTGTGAAGATACTAATTAACATTTTACAGCTAAAAACCGATTGGCTATTTTACTAACTTGTCACAATGTTCCTGACAAGGGGGTCACCAGCATGTGCTCTTACCACATTTTCTGTTTTCTTTCACCAGCTGATCTACATGATGGCTACCACTTATAACTTTGCTGTTTTGAAGTTTAAGAGTCGGGAAGACTGCTGCACTAAGTTTTAAACTGGTTTAAACTGTCTTAGTAGAGACAGTTGCCACTGACAACAAACAAACTAAAAAGAAAAACTATAAATAGAAAAGTCAACATCTCTCCATTAGTAATCACATGACTTGTAAATAGCTGATTATATGCTTCTTTTGGTATTTGGTATGCAGAGGTTTTTGCTTGTCTGAGGACACCTGATGAAAGTCGTCCTCAGAGTGGGGTGGTGCTAAGTTGACAGTTTTTGTTTGACACCAGCTTCTAGAAATATGTCATCATTTCATTTTACAGAAATCTGCACAGCTAAAAATCCACAATAGTGTTATTTATATTTGTTATGTGTGAAGCCGGTTGTGGTTTGCACAAAGGCACTGACTGCATGAATAATTTAGATAAGAAAAAGAGAAAATCAGTATTTAACATGCATCCGTGGACTGCAGTCAGAGCTGAAATGTAAATTTGTGCATTTAATTCTGAGGCACATTGAAGCATAACTGTAACATAATTTTTTTTTAACATGCCATTATAAATGTCACCTATATTGGCAACGAGGTCTAATCAAGACATAGACTGCACCCAGCTCATATAGATGCACTGAATTTAATCCATGTGGACATCTGATGACAAATATTGAAGGTGTTCTCAGGCTTAATGTTTCTGATCACCGGTTTACCAGTCTAGTAGAGGAATAATTCTACTGATATACATTTGTGAAAGAACTTGCATCAGTGGTATAGTAGCAGTTGCCAATTGCCTAGCCCTTTTATATTTCTTTGGTTTATTGCACAGACTTTGGATTTTGGTGCCAAACCATAAACACCTTCAGTATTATATTTTCTTTACAATTAGACTCTAAACTCACTAAAAGTATTTTATATATGTGTATTATGCTCAGTTTGATGTTGACCGCTTGTATATTGTAGATTTAAATATCACTGCACCTCCCTACAATAGCATAGCACACATAAAAGGTTAGGCCAGTACAAGGGGGGTACTTCTGCATGAGGTCCTAAGACCCAGTTTAATTTCACATATTATATAAATAAATAAGAAATTTTCCTACTTTAGTGTAGCATAAATGTATTTTTCTGACAGTTGATACTGCTGTAGCATCAGCTAAGAATTTGTTTCATTTCATCCATTTTTATTTTTATTCTTAAAGTGCGATTAAAGAGCCATTTGTTCATTTTAACGCTGAGCCTGCATGCTTAGAAGTTTCAGATTCTGTGATCTGTTTATAGATACTTATATTCCATATTTCATATATTTAATTTTCTCCAAGTTTTACAAGACTGTAGCTTTTACTTTCTTTATAAAAATAAACCATCTTTGTTTACAAAAATTATCCCTACTTGGTCTATTTTTTTCTAAAGCCTACAGCAATTTATAAAAAGGGTAAAGTATAGAGTCAGTCAGGTTTACAAAATGCAGAATCTCATGCTTTGTACTAACCTCCGGCTTTTACAGCTTGCATGCACCATCTTTGCCTCTTGTCCATCACGTCCTCTTAATTAAAAAGCATAATTTAAGTAGTACTCTATGTAGCAATCAAGTAATTCCAATGAATGTAACTGTAAAGTTACAATAACTCTTAACAGATTTGTCTTTTTCACGTGATGTTACATCATAACTGTATGTCTGTGGGTGTTTGTGATTTACGTACTGTAGCTCGGACTCCTGTAGCTTGCTTTGCATCTTTGACATGCTCACAAGCCATCCACCTCAACCTTCTCTTCCAGATCCACTTCCTCATGATTCTCTCAGCAAACTGGGCCTACCTTAAGGATGCCAGTCAAATGCATACCTACCAAGACATCAAAATGAAGGAAGAGCGGGAGCTGCAGGACATCACTTCACGCTCAAAGGAATGCCTCAATTCCTACACATAAGAATATTACACACTTGTGATCCACACAAACACACACACAGACATACATAGACACTGAGGCCAACCTCTGTGACCCTTTTGTACCAAGGCAACAACTCGGCTACAATAAACTGCCAACTGTGTACACTGCACTACTAACCCAGCTCCTAACAAACTAATGCACCAGTGCTGCTTTCTGCACTAACTCTCCTGAGAAGTGTTCCAGAACTGCTACATAAAGGTTCTTTCATGCTGATTTTTATTTTCCCAATATGTAGGAAAATACAGATAAGTTTAGATACTCATACTGATTCTCTCTGGCTCTTTAAATAGCCAGTTTTTGCTGGTGGATCTTGAGACATTGCACTATTCTTATGCAGCATGTTCCAATTTTTCTTTAGTCTTTTTCTGACCCTCTGTGGCCAGGTTTCAAATAGGGAAGGTACATCTTGTATTTTGTTTTTGGCCCTTTTCTGAGTGCGAAAGGCTTTACCTTCAATGTGAGATGGCATGTCCCACTATATTAACACAAGACAGATGTCAACAAACTGTTTACTTTCATTTTACATAAAGAAAACTGGTAAAATTTAAAATGTATACCTGTAAGAGTTCAATATGTTGCTCTATCTAGTGTCCTTATACATGAATTGCTGCATAACAATCTCAGTTAATCATTTGAGTGTTGCTGAATTGGTTTTGAATTTTAATGCCAAAACCACTGTACAGCTACTGAAGTGATTCAGAACATTCATCATGGCCTACATTAACACTACCTCAGGTATGCACAAGTGTTTATGGATGGTGTAGGACAAACACTTCTCCCTTCATAAACTTGGTTTTAAAATAAAATTTGAGAAACATTCCTCAGACATACAATGTTTTGGGAAGCAGCAACATTAATCAAGCACACACCTCAGAATCCCCTCTCCATCAAAGTACTATAGAATTGAACTGTTAGAGATAATGCCATAATAACTTGCTTATTAAATGTGGATGCTGCCAATAATGAGAATGTTTAATGTATTTAATATCCAAAAACATTGGTCCATTCATATTCATTTAGACAAAAAAAAAAGTTAGAGCTTGCCAATGAAGATATGCATAGACCTGATTGCCGATTTAGCTGTTTTGTGTTGTATTTGAACAATACAATCAAGATTTTGATGTAGCCCTTCTAAAACAAAATAAAAAGCATAATTATATCCTGTGTGCACTGTATTGAAGAGACAGTGAGTTTAACAGTGTAAAGGATTTTAGTGATGTCATTTTAAAGCATTTTTTTTCCTTAATTTTCTATAATTGCATTTTTTATGTGCAGTTCTATTAAAATAAGTACTCGTGTAATCTTATCTGTTAAGTTACAGCGATTACTTGATGTTTCATTGTTGCATGAAGACAACTGTTTCTGCAGAGACACGTGTGATGTACAGTTATATACAGTATTACTGACATCAGTAGTAGGCAGTGTTTGCCCTTTTTCTTTATTTTCTAACTGAATACAAATTAACCCCTTATGTAGTTTAGATTTTTTTTAAATATTTCTAAATGTATTATTTTGCCTGATAGTTTACTTATTTTCTAGTAATGTCAAGGGCTTCCCATCGATTTTCCTGATACTTTTTATTTCAGTGTCAAGTAACAATTAGTCACATCAGTCAGTTAAAAACAGTTGCATTTAAAAAAAAAAAAAAAAGCCAAAGTATGAATGCCAGTGCTGCCCAGTGTATTAAACCGTATATATGTGTAGTACAAAACCTGCATTGTTCCATGTATGACAGGATACTGGTGTACAGACATATACACGAGGATGCTGTATGTCATGTCACATCTTTGTATGTTGTGTTTCCTATTGAATGAACCAAAAAAAAGAAAAAGAAAAAGGCTGGCTCTCAATCACCAGGACATCAATCAACCAACGAGCACGCTGTCTGACTGGAAACCCCTTTATGACGCGACTCAACTGGCCCGATGACTGTTTTTTTTTTCAATAAACTGAAAAAGTTATTGTTTTAAATGTGTGTGTTTCTTGTTTGACAGTCACACAGTTAAAAAAGAATTCTACAAATGCTTTAACCCCCCCAAACAAAACAAAAAAACAAAACTACCCCTCTTCAAATTTTACAAATATACAGAGGCATGTATAAATCTGCTTATGACTCAAGGCAGCTGGATCACCAGAAATCATCTTCTTCTTCTTCTTCTTTAGGTGAAAATGATGCAATACTGTGAAAAACAAATCAAGTCAATTAGTTAAAGCCTCCGAAGACAAACAACAAAACCAAAAATAGAAAGGTATTTTTAAATTAACTCAATGCAATTCCAGAGCAAATAACATTAAAAAAGATACCAGGAGATGAGAAACCACAAAAGCAATTAACTGTTATTGAAAGAGGATATTGTGGCCTTATGCTTTTATTAAACTTTCCCAAAGTAAGTACATGACTTTTGAACAAGAAAACAAGTTGTTTGATTCATAAATAAGTCGTACATCAATTAATATTCTTCCTGACCAAGTAAACAGTTTAGTTACCTTTCTTCTTTTTCCTCAGACAAACTCTTGTCCTCTGGGCTAGTTTGTCCTGTCTCTTCTCTTACAGGGTTCTAGTAAAAACAGGAAAATGAGAATTACTCAGGGTATCTGCTACAAGTCACTTCTAAAGACAAACATGGGTTCAACTTGCCTGCATATGTTTCTTCTCTCTTGCTTCCAGGACCATCTTCATGTATTTCTCCAACGGATTTTGATCTTTTGCCTCCTTATCTGCCTCTTCCTTCTTTTCCTCATCCTCTGCTTTCTTAACTTCCGTTTCTTTTTCTTCTTGTTCTGGTTGCTCCTCCTCTTGCAAATGCTGGTTTTACAGGGATATAATTTACACATTCTTCAAGTCAACATATTGTATTTTGACAGCATTTTAGATTTTGGAAGGATGTAAGATAAATACCATCTCTTTCTCCAGTCGCTCCAGTTCTTGACGTTCTCGCTCCTTGGCTTCTTCTAACTCCTCCTGCCTTCGCTCTTGTCTTTCTTTTCGCTCCCTTTCCCATCTTTGCTCATCGTCTTCCTCTTCTTCTATCTTGGCAGATTCACTTGAAGTCTGCGGAACTTCTGGAGAACATCCAGATTGACATGAGCCAGATCAATTCTCTGGTTAAGATGAAGCATATTTCAGAATGGCTACAATATAACAAAATTGGTAAGGTCAGATTAACGGCATACAGTAAAAGATGGTTGCCCTTGTCATTTGGGGTCAATCAAGATCATGGGTCAATACTGGGAGGACTAACTCACCCGGCTGACCTTGCAAGTCTTTTGGGTCTTCTGGGAGGTCCTGAGGGTGGGGGGTGGTGGGGCCATCAGGGGCCTCCTCAGAGAGAGGGACAGCAGTGTCCAAGAGAAGCTGTGGAATGTGGCCGGGCTCTGGAGGGAGACATGCACAAAGAGATCTTTTGTACCCTACCAGAATGCAACAGGGCCAGAGGACTAGCACAGAATACATAATCAGCTGTCCTTCATCTTCACCATTGTACAAGACTGCTGAAAGGACACTTTGGAGGCCAGTCACACACGTTTTAGAAAAAACAAAACACTGTCCATCCAAAATCTATGATCTCCATACTGGATATATTGAATTTGTTGCAATTAATAATAAATAATAAACTATTTTGAACATAGCACTTCATGCATAGCTGTCATTAACTGTGCCTTATAGTCAAACATGCAACAAAACTGTAAAGGTACTTTATGTGCAAACACCAAAAAAGATTAAATACTCCATTACAAATCTGATCCATTGCAGTTCCATGTCAGAAATAATTTAGAGGCTGGATAACTAAACACAGTTTATCTAATCAGACAAATCAATGAAAAAAGGATTAAAAACTGCATGATGACATGGTTGTACTAGTTTAGGGTACCTGATGATATATCTGTGAGGTCTTCGAGATTTATCTTCTCAGGCTGTGGGGAAGACTCTGAGCTGGAGAACACAGGCTGTAACTTTATTGAACTGAGAGACAGGAAAACGTGAGGGCATTAACATTCACCACCTTTATGCAAAATGCGTAATGCATGTTAAAATGTCCTTGTCAAAGCTGTGCCAGATGGTACCTGGACTGATCTCGTGCTGTGCTCTTGAGTTGGGGGCTGTGAGGTGGACTGAGCTCTGGAGAAAAGTCACCCGTAGTTGCCCCCTCACTGAGAGGGCCACGAGAGATCTGTCGGTCAGATGGCAGCTGAGGGAATGTGACCAGAGATACAACTGCCTCTAACAGGGGGAAAGACTATTATTAGTCAAGTCCGCTGGGATGGAGATAATTTTTTTCCAAGACTAACATGTAAAGTTTTGGTAATTTTTATCTAAATGTTTAAGCAGGTTTTGAGACATAAATAAAAAAAAGTAACAAAAAAAAAAAAGGTTTTCATAACCAAAAAATAAATAAATAAATAAATAAAAAACATTGTATCAGCACTGAAATCTTAAAAATATTTCATTGGGCATTTATTGGCATAAAAATGAGTGTTATCCTTTCTAAGGTGTTTGACAGCACAAAGCATTTTATAAATGTACCTTCTGTGCTTTCTCCTTCATGTTTCTTCCTGGAAAAGGCCTTTGGTGTGTAGGATGGGTGGTTGGATGGAGTAAAACTTTGGTCCTGCGGTTGTTCATCTCTCAAAAAAAATGATTCAGTCTCAAGGTGGTGCCTGTGGTCAGTGACAACGCTTGCTGGGAGCTGGTCTTCAGCGAAACTAACTCTGTGTTGTGCATGTGTTGAGGGGTTTCTGGTGTCGTGGGAAACCAAGATGGGGGATCGGACTCTTTGAGGAGAGAGTGGTTTGAGTGACATTTTTGAGTTGCGGGTTGAATGAATGTGTGAATGGTGAGAGTCCTGTTTTCCAAGAGGGGAGTAGGGATGATGTGGAGAATGTGCTTGTTGTGGGGAAAGGGGTCTTGAGGGAAGCATGTGTGAGATGGTGGAGTACACTGCCATCTGCTGGTATTTCCTGTAGGCGTCCTCCAAGGTGTCAGCCTCTCTCTGCAGCTCCTGGATGCAAGCCTTGGCTTCTGCCACCAGCTCCATGTCAGAGTCGGGAGAATCTATCCAAGGTGACGTGTGTCCTCGTGAGGGCCCACCTGCTTCACAAACATCAACATAACCCACCCTGGCCCGCAGCAGAGCTCTGTCTGTATAGATGTCAGGAGGAACCAGCTTGTCAGTGCTTAGCTCCAGTACTGAGCGATTAACAAGAGAGGGCTTGGGGTTACGCAGCACTTCATTTTCAAGAGCTGCCATCATTGATTGAATCATGAAGAAAAAAGGGAAAGAGAAAAAGCAAACAAGACGGGTGTTGAGCACTATTAAAGAAGACCACCCACTATGAAAGATCCAAGATAAAGCTTAGCTAAACTCATGTCAAGAAAACAACATGCAGCTACATCTAGAAACTAGTTGCTACTACTGGAATGTGGCTTTCTTTCTTTCTTTTTTTTTTTTTTTACAAACGTTCATACTACAGTCATTAAAACACGTCGGGATCATACTTGAAAATTGGAGAATATTTTCTCTCAAATGTGATTTAATGGTTTACAGAACAATATTTTGGAAGAGAGAAAGCTCCTTATAGAAGAGATGAAAAAAAGTTAACTATTCAAGTTCTGCGTTACCAGCTGTAACATGCATAACTGAAACATGATTCCTAGTAACTAGCCACACCAAGACATGTAGTACATGCACGTCCTAATGCAGAGGACATACCTTGATGTGTTTGGCGAAGCTGCATCTTGATGTCCTCCACATGCTTAGTCATCCACTGTGACCTCTCGTCACTGTCAACCAGCTGAGCCTTGAGCTGAGCACAGCGCTCCACCTGCAGGAAACAGATGAGGACATATTACAAGTTATTTACACACCGAGGGAGATCTGTGCAAAGTTTAGGTTGCATGTAGATCACCAGGAACGCATGTTTACGAACACACTCCATTCCACAAAGCTGCATAAACAACAGCAGATCACATACTTTCCCACAGTCAGCAATCTGGTGTGATGGGACTGACCTCATTCTGGAGCTGTGCCTGCAGCACCTGTTTCTGGCCATTAAATTCTTCCTCATCCAGTCTGCGAGCATTCTGCAGCCTCTGAAGCTCTGCCTGCAAGGCCACTTGCTCCTTGGATGGCTTGATCATTTCTGAAAAATTTAAGCTACAGCTCATTTTACCTAATGCTTACTCTTTTCAATTTACAGTATAAAGTTTCTTAAACTGCTCCAATTTCAACATTTTGGCTGGATGGACTAGCAATGGGTTTATCAACAAGCAGCTTATTACCATTGTTCTCCCTTTTGTTAGAGATGAAGAGAGAGGGTCATTACCCCCTTATTCCTTCTTTAAACAGGAGGAATACTGTATCCCCTACACAGAGGTACATTTTTGCTTTTAGGAAAGGGAGCCCTGTCTCTGCTCACACTCACTCTGCCTTCCCTCACTGGCTGTCTACAATTGTGGCACAGAGGACCCACATTGGAAGGCAAGACACACAAAAAGACTCAGCCAGAAGCAGAGGGATGGCCAAGCATGAATGCTTCACAGTACACGGAACCTCATGGCCACAATGGACCCAGACTCCAGCACTCCAAATACAACATGGGAACTGGATTTATCTCAATTACAAAATGAGAAGAAAAAGAAAAAACAGGAACACTGAATATATGTTCACATTTTAAGAAGTAAAACCTCCTTATTTGTACTATTACTAAAGATATAAAGTGGATATGGAAAATAAAGTCTGTTCCCGAGGGAGTCTGCATTCGCTATTCACCTGCATGGAGATGGCGGTTCTCCTCTTGGGCTTCCTGCAGCTGTTTCTGTAGCAGCTGCAGCTGCCCCTGCAGCTCTGCTGTCTGTCTCTTTATAATGGGGTAGTCACTTGTGCTCTCCAGTTTTTCCCTTAATAGCTCCTTATGCTGAGCCAGCAGTGAAATCTGCTGCTGTGCAGTGTCTAGCTCAACCTGGTGGGAAAAAAGCATGCAAAATAATCACTGAGGCATACAGAAATCAGAAAATGTTACATAAAATATACCAAATGTGATTTAAAAGTCAAAGTGACAGCAGTAGCAACGCTCCCCATTGCACCCCTGATTCACATGATTGATACAGGAAGAATAGGGTTGTGATGTTTACCTGCAACTGTTTCATCATGCTACGAACTTTGTTATGTTCTTCTAATTGGGCATTAATCATTGCTGCCTCCTTTTGGATTTGAGCAGTTTCCACTGAAAATTAAACCGATGTAAAAACAATAAAAAACTAGGCCATCAGCAAACCATCAGTTATTAAACTTGCATTGATTAAAATACCTACCTTTATTTCTGTTCTCACTTTCTGTAAGGCTTTCAGTTCTTTTGATATATTCCTCATTTAACTCAAGCTGATACCTGATTTTAAAACACATCAGTAAATTAAAACAATTTGTAAGAACAATGATTGCTCAGAGCTCCATTGCTACTAACCAGACAATCTTACTAATGCATAACAAAAGTCATTTATATCAAATGGTGTGCATATTAGGACAAAATGTTTAATAATGTTTATTCTACAAGAAAATATTTTGTCTGAAATTGATCAGCATTCATTTTGTGGGTTTTTTAGGGGATTGTGTTAAACATATAATGGCTGATAATAAAAATTTACATTGCCCTTTGCATGTACAATGTATAATTTTTTACTGTAACTTAACACAACGGTGACACCATCTGGTCACAGAAAACTATCTTTAACTATGACTCAAACTTCAGATATAAATGAAATAAGCAGAATAGAAAGGCAGCATGTGTGAGACCAAAGAAATATTTTTGTGTGAGCCGAAACAAAACTGAAGAAATGAGACATTGTGTGCCTGATATGAAAAACACCTGGAAAGTTCATTCTTCAGTTTCTGGTCATATGTATCCTCCATAGTCCTCACAGCCAGCTCTCTCCTCCTCAGAAGCTCATCAGTAGTCTTAACCTTCTCCGTGTGAATTTGGCAAGTCCTGTCCGAGAGCACACAAAGACATTTGTTATGAACTACTAGCTACAATGTGAGAAAAAAAAAGTTTATTAAAAAAATCTAACTTTTCGAAAGCCTCCATTCTCATCCTCAGCTCGCTTTCTCTGTTACGTAGTGTTTCAATTTCTTTCAGCACTGACTGTCTCTGCATGTAGACGTTTTTTTCTTCAATCTAAGAAGTGAAAAATAAAATGAAACAATAAATAAATAAAACAGCATCGGTTTAAGTTTCTTGTGACAAAAGCCTGTTATTACTAAGTAATCTGTCTTTTGTCATGTAAATACAAAAATAATGAGACTGTTTGAAGATTTAGAAACAGTTCATAACATTGGAGGCTCTGAAACGGGAAATTAATTTTGCAAGCATTGAAAATTTCAGGTCTACTTCCAGTTCAGCGATCACATTTACACAAATGCATGTTTCTAAAATATTTCTCAGTCATAGGAACAAGGCCAAAGACAAAGCCTAGGCTTACACTCAATTTAAAACAAAGAACACAATGTTAACAATATGTTACCTCTTGCTGTTTTTGTAACTTTTCAAATGCATTTTTCTCTCGTTCCATTAGTGCCTTTGTCTTCATTTCATAAGTCTTTTCCAGCTCTTGCTTCAGTTTATCAAGTTCTTTATAAAACTTAGATTTTTCTTCTGTCCTCATCTTAGCAATCTCAACTTCTTTAAAATGTTGCAGCTTAAAAAACAATACAAACACAAAATTAAAGCACATAACTACAAGAAGACAAATTATAGAACTACAAAAGCTTTATTGATACACATATGTGTGTGTGTATAGGTGCATATACCTTTGTGTTCATTTCTGCTTCCATCTGTGCTATAGTCTCATTCCTATAGGCAGCCAGTTTTGATTGGAATGAAAACATTTTATCTTCCTTGGAACTGAAGCTCTCATATTCCTTATCAATCATTTTCATCTTTTCCACTATTGAATAAAAAAACAAAACAAACAAACAAACAAAAGGACATTTTGGGCACTATGTTAAAGGCCAGGTGTCTGGTATTTGAAAAAAAAAAACAAGGTAGTACAATAATAATAATAAAGTCAGTTTTAAGACATCATGTTATCATACCGAGAGACTCGCCATAATTTGATAAGCTGATTGTTTGAGTATCCACATCACGGCCCAGGCTTTGAGTATGATGGTGTGTAAGCTGTGTTAAAAGGTTGAACAAAAACCCTGCAGGACACAGTCAATATATCAGCTACAAGACTTGGGAATAGAGACATTTATGCAAAAATATAAGGCTGGGTCATATGAACCAAATTTCATATCTCAATATTTTTATTTAATTTTTTTTACCTGAATCACGATATATAATTTATATTTTGACATATTTTTTGTCAAGTAGCCATAGAGATAGTTCTAATTTACAGCCTTGTGAGCTCAATGCACTTTTTTTAAAATTAAGGATCAGCAGCACACATGCATTAAAACAGTTGAATGGATTTAAAATAGCTGTATATTGAATTAAATGATCTTAAAACAAAATACTTTTCAATGACCATAACAAAAATACAGTTGTGCAAAATGCAAAAAGATGAGCTACTTTTAACTCAAAACAAGCGATCATGTTTTAAACAATTATCCCTCATTCTGTATGGCACGTGATAAAGTCTCTCTTTTTTTTCTTAAATCTCCATATATTGCTCTGTCCTATGAGAATAAACAGGGTGATGTGCATACCTTTACTGTCGTTTTCCTTATGAGACTGCTAAAAACAAAAACAGATTTATTGCAACATAGAACCATGATAAATATGTCTCATTTATGCTTTTATTCATATAATTATTTACCAAGAATGTGCAAAGGGGTGATGCAGGACTAATTCGAAGAAGCTGAAAAAGATCTTCTTTCTTGAAATTCTGGCAAAAATTAAACAGACCCAAACATCCTCATCTTCAATAATGAGCATTACAATTTAAGCCACTGTACAAGCAATAACATACACACCTTATCTTTACATAGGCCACTTTCAGGGTAGAATACAGAAAGAGTGTACTCATACCCCGAAGCACGAAGATGATCTGCCACTATGCTGTTACAAGCTGAACCGAGAAGGGGTTCAGATTTCACTGGTACTGGCCTGGGAACTGGTTCATCTCCTACCAAAGGCGGATACTTTAATTCCTGGATGAGCTGATTCCGCAGCTGTGCCTGAATCAGACAGAAAGATAACAAGAAGGATGGTGATCAAAGTTTTTCCATGGTAAGAGGAGTTGACTGGCTACAACAACTTACCTTGAGAGTATCAAGCACTCCTTTATTCTTAAAAGTTTGATAAAGTCTTTTCCTCAGCTCCTCTGGGGATAACGCATCTTCCTTTGACGAGGACATAACTAGTCCCGAAAGTAGCAAAAGTCAGTCCGGCGTCTTTGTGAACAAAACTTGTCTCTAAAAACGTTCAGGGTATTTTGAACTAGTATGAGTAGTGGCATCCAATAATATATATTTTTCTGCTTATTTGCAACCTGGTAACTAAAAGCGTCCTAGCGTCCCTTTCAAAGAGGTGTGCCTACATTTAAATCAGTCAACGGAAATTTCTGTTGGTGACAGGCTCATAATTATGACGTAACAAACACGCACACCATATAATTTTGTATAACTCACTTATGGATATATGTTTTATTAAGCACTCATTTTTATTAAAAGGTAATTACATTGAAAATATCAGTCACTAAACTTTCGGAAAACACAACCAAACAAAAAAAGCCCTTATTATATTTGACTACTACGTTGCTGTTACGTCATATTTTTGCGACAGTTCTTTTACCTTTTCAGGAAGCAAAATTAACAGGTAAACAAACGTCTTTTATGCTGTCTAAATTGGTAATAATTGTGATTACGTTGCGTTTTTTTATGTGTATCGCTCAGTGTCATCTTTATTTCACACTCAAAACAATAATTTAAATAGTCTGTCTAGCTCTATGGTTAACATTAGCTTGCTGACTGAAGACTTTACAATTCGGGCTATATCGTTTTTAATATCTTGCCAAATTTAATGCATTTATTTATTTCGCATGCTTTTAATAGATTTAAGGAAATTTTAGCTTGGAAAAGAAGAAAAGAAAACTATGTCTGGAAGCTTTTATTTCGTCATGGTTGGTCATCATGACAATCCTGTCTTTGAGATGGAGTTCTTGCCAGCTGGGAAGCCTGAATCAAAGGTAACATTGTTCCGTTCAGTACATCGAGCCCAAATAATTTGCTTGTGAGATCCTTAGAAGACAGATATAGTATTTTTAAAATCACTTAGTGGTAAATAAACTGTTTAACTGGCAACAATATTTTCCATATTAGGCAGCCGTCATGTGACACATTTACTTTAAGATTGTAGAGAATAATATTTCTTTCAAATTATTAACATGTTAAATAAGTTTTGTTTAACTGACTATAGGATGATCACCGTCATCTGAACCAGTTCATTGCACACGCATCCCTGGATTTGGTCGATGAAAACACCTGGCTATCCAACAGTATGTACCTGAAGACTGTTGACAAATTCAACGAGTGGTTTGTTTCAGCCTTTGTCACAGCAGGACATATCCTTTCTTAATTATTATTATTATTTTTATTATTATTATTATTAGATACTCATACAATTATACCAAGAAATATTTGGACAATACTGCAATTTTCATGATTTGGGCTCTGCATGCCCTCACATTTAATTTGATTTTTACTTTTAGATTTAATTCAAGGGGTCGAACACAAATATCCTATAAAGAATTCAGGAATCGCAACCATTTTCATTCAAAGTTTTCTCCTTTAGGGGCTCAAAGTAATCAATTAGTTACAATAAATAAAATGTTTATTTTTAATACTTTGTTTAGAATCCTTTGCAGGCAACGACTACCTGATGTTTGGAACATATAAACATTAGCAAACACTAGGTTTCCTCCTTTGTGATTCCTTGCTCAACCTTTACTGCAGCTGTCTTGAGTTGTTGCTTGTTTGTGGGTCATTTTGCCCACACCCTCCCTGAAATTCATTGTCAGTTGGGTTGAGGTCTGTTGACTGACAGCCATGGTAGAATATTTCATGTATTTGCCAAAAAACTCCTGAGTTGCTTTCCCAGTGTGTATTGTTCATTTGTACTGTAACTTGACATCCAATCGGCTTAGCTGAATCTGAGCAGAAACGAAAAAATTCCCTATAACTTTAGATATCGTCCAGCTGCCTCTGTCTGCTGTCACATCATCAATAAACACCAGTGACCCAGAGCCATTGGAAGCTTTGCATGCCCATACCATCCTACTGCCTCCACCATGTTTTACAGTACTTTGGTTCATTAGCTGTTCCAATCCTTCTCCATACTTTTCTTCTTCCCATCATTCAGGTACAGGTTGTTGTTAGTTTCACGTGTTCAAAGAATGCTGTTCCAGAACTGACATGGCTTCTTTAGATGGTTTTTGGCAAAGTTTTATCTGGACTTTCTATTCTTGAGGCTGATAAATGGTTTGCACCTTGTGGTGAACCCTCTGCATTTCTCCACATGAAATCTTCTCTTTATGGCAGATTTAGATATTGATACACCTACTTTCTGGTGAGTGTTCTTAACTCAGATAGATGTTGTGAAGTGGTTTTTCATCACTATGAAAAGGATCCTGCAAACATCTACCTTTGTTGTCTTCCATGGACATACAGACCTTTTTGAGTTCCCAAGCTTACCAGTGCCCCTCTTTCTCTTAGAATGTACCAAACTGTTAATTTTGTCATTCCTAACATTTCTGCTTTTTTTTTTTTGAGAGCTGACTTAATTTTCCTTAATTATTTGCTGCACATATAAGATTCATCATGCTGCATGATGTGCGACAAGAGGATGGAATCAAAAACTTTTTTAATGATGTGTATGATTTATACATTAAGGTAAGCCATCTCTCATGTGAACAGTTACTATGAACAATGTACCATTTGACCTGTTTAACTTTTTGATCTAATAATTTTGTCTTCCAGTTTGCAATGAATCCTTTCTATGAGATCAATGCACCGATACGCTCGACAGCCTTTGAGAGAAAAGTCCAGTTTCTTGGAAAGAAGCATCTCCTGAGTTAATCTCAGGATTTGAATGCATTGTCTTTGTTGTAATATACTAAACATTCTTGTCTTTTCCTTTTACACAAAATGTTAAATGCATTCAACAGAAATACCAGTTTGTATTAAATGTTTATTTCAGATGCCATTCCTTTTACTTTTTCCAGGAAAGTTGAGTGTAGATATAAGTACCTTGTGTCAGTCATTGATATTAAAGCCTACAATCTTAAAATTGTCTAAAAGTGCTTTACCAAAACTGGAAAAAATCTTGTGCTTCGACATGAGTTTCTTATAAGGAATTAAAAGCATTATTATGGTATTGGATGCAGGGCAGAGTGCTGAGATAAGTTGGTTCAGGTTAAGCCCTTGAGTAATAAACTACGTTATCAATAGTTATTCAGACTACAAAACAAGCTTATCAGAGAATTCTAAGGTTTATTTATCATTTGGCATACCAGTAATACAACTTCAGATATTAATTTAAGAAACAGTTAAGGGAAATGACTGGACACTTGTAGTTAAGTTGTGACTTAAGACTTTCAGCTGTAAAGTATAAAACAAGAGCTTTCAAAATCATTTAAAACAATAAACCCAGCAATGATGATAGAGGACCACGAAGTCATTTCCACTTCATTACAGAAAATTTCTCTGATGGTCCTCAGTGAATTTTTCAGTTGGAAACAGCTTACGAATTGCAAAGACTTCCAAAAACTTAAATATAAAAATATGCCATGCACGTTAAGTTTGCTTCAATGTTTATTTCCTGGTAGGAAACAAATGCCACAGTGCTTCAAGCACACAGCTATAATGTCTTCAAGATGCAAGATATGCACAGACAAAACCTTAAGGTGCAAAAATCACAAGCCTCAATTTGTTAGTATTACAAAGTAGTGCCTTAACTACTTCATAGTTCTCAGAAACAAAGGTTATTAGAATTTATTTTTATTTATTTCGTTTTCTTGTGCAATTAATTTTCTGAACATAAATATCAGTAATCACTTTGCACAATCACATTTGTGAGTCAAGTTTAGAAATCCAATGATGGCACTCATCAAATGGTACACAACACAGAATTTACCAGTCATATTTTTCTTTAAGAGAATTAAATATTTAACCTTTAAACAAGAAAATGTGAAATTTTTAAAAGTCTGAATTTCAAATGTGGCAGAGCTGAATCAATGTGTTAGTGATTTGAGTTTATTTCTAAGAAGACATTAAAGAATTTAGTGTTTTTCTGTATTTTAAGCCAAAGTCCAAAAGTTAACACCAAACCTTTAACAAATCAAAAAGCCAGTATAATTTGTTTAAATAGGATGTTACTACAGCATTGTACACCTACAGCCTCATCACATAACAGGCATAACAGATTCTTAGTGACAGCTCTTGGATGTTATGAACAGCAAGTGGTAGCAGAGCGGGGCTTTCTGTGGAGCTTGACTGTGTCCGTGGGGATGAGGTGGTCCGTTCTCTCATCCATTGCCAACACCCTACGTACTGCTTCCTCAAAGGCCACTGCTACATTAGTAGCATCCTTGGCACTGGTCTCATAATAGGGGTAGTCACCATTCTCCTGGCACCATTGTCGGGCCTCTTCAGAAGACACTTGCCTCTCTGTCACATCCAATTTATTACCCAAGACCACAAATGGGAATTTCTCTGGCTCCTTGACATCTGCGTAGTAGATGAACTCCTTCTTCCAGTTGCCCAAGTTGATAAAACTCTGGTTATCATCCACGCTGAAGGTAAGAAGGCAGCAATCTGAGCCACGATAAAAAGGAGTCCTCAAGCTGCGAAAGCGCTCCTGGCCAGCGGTGTCCCAGATCTGTAGGGTAACCTGGTGGCCATCTACTTCGAGGTCCTTGTTTAGGAACTCTACACCAATGGTGTGGAAAAGGTGGGCGTCAAACTTATTGGTGACATAGCGATTCATAATGGAGCTCTTTCCTACACCACCATCACCCAGCAAGATAACTTTTAACAGGGATGTCTTTGTTGTCATGGCTACTCACTCCCGACTGACCACTGCAAAATTGCCTGATTGGAAAGATGCAATGTTAGGCATATTTTACCACAACATTTAAAATAAATATATATATATATTAATTAAATTATTGTTCAACAGGAAAACAAAGTTGGGTGTATGTTTTGTGCCGTTCCCCTCTCACCCCAGATTGATTTTGACCTCCTCCCCTTGTCCAAATCATGTGCTGTAAACCCACGTCTTAGGTCACATGCTCATTTGTTTAATGTTGATGTTTGCAGCCATACATATGACGTTCACTCAGCTGAAAGACAGTGACAAGCAATCAGCTTCCTGATTAACAGATTATACACATGAAAAGTCCCACAGCAACAAAAAGCTATCTGTCTCCAAATGTAAAAACACTACAATCAAGATATGAAGGCTGGGCATGACGTATCCTAATTTAAGTGGCTGTGTGCTAGCACTTAAAAAGACTAAATTGTAAATGTTATCAGTCTGCTAATAGTTGGCTAAGCTAGGCTAGCTTAAAAACGGGAAAACAAGATAAGAGCTGGAATTAGAGTAATGTAATATACAAAATAAGCTAGCTTAGGTTTTCTTACGTACATGACTGCTACAAAAATACCTTATAGTTCGGTCCGAACAGTTTGTAAATCAAAAATCAATCTGTTACTAAACTGAAATTATATTAATTCATTCACCTGGCAGCTCCTCGCCTTAGCTCAGTACGATATAACGTCAGGTCGTACCGTTTCCTGTTGAGCCCCGAAAGCACGGTGCTAACGCAGTCAGCTAGATGCTAATAACTTGCTAACGATAGCTACAGTACCGTAGCTACAACGGACAGCCTCAGATCATGTGATCTAACCACAAAGAAACACAAACCAATTAGCGCTGGGAAAACGTGTCCGATGTAAGAATTGATGTGTCATAATTAATGTTCTTAACTCATTCTCATGAATTTTTTTTTTTACAATGTATGTTGTTTTTTTTCTGACGTCGTTAGCTTTATAGTCAATAAGCCTTTCAAATGATAAAACGAGTACCTTTTACGTTGTTGCATTAACAATGTTTCACCTCAAGAGGGAGACATTTCGCTTTTACTGTTATTATCCAGCTTGGGGGCATTAAAGAATAAGCTGGTCCTTACCAGTACTTAAAATAGGTAAATACAACTTATTCGCACATATTTCGCATTGTTACCATTTATTTGAACAAAGGGTAAACCAGAATAGACCAAGGAGGGGAATAAACCCATAATTTTAATAGCATGTAGGACTATGTTTAACAAAAGTCATGTGTAGGTGTTGAGGAATTTCGTTCCACTCATCAACTTTGCTTCAGGTCATCTAGGCTTGTGGTTCATTTATATTCTGCTCTCGCATATCTCGCATCATTTAAACTGGGTCGAGGTAAAACGTGTTTGGCAATGGCCTTGTAACTTCACAGACTTTTCACAGACACTGCCACTGTTTTTTTTTTTTTTTTTTTTTTTTTTTTTTTTAGCTCTGTGTTAGCACAGACACTAATCTTAAGACCAGCAAACTGCCAAAACCTCTGATTTTGTGGAGGTAGTCACACTTAGTAATAAATCAACTACGTTTGATTGGCATCATCTGGCTGCTGCCCTGTAAATTCCTATGGGAGCACTCAGTACTTATTACATACTTTGTGTGAATTTTGGTTTAGTTTTTGTGCATTGCTTATCTGATGTTGCATGCACTTCATTTGAAAACCAGGACTCTTTTTCAACAACTATATATTTGTTGTAAAA
>JBAMHW010000014.1:14697269-14710898 GCA_037177495.1 Rhadinocentrus ornatus
TATGTATATATAAAATCCAAACAAACTCATGTATTTCTTCAACATACATTTTGCCATATATACTGTTAGATCATCATTTATTTCACTGACTTAACAATAAGCACCATTATTTGAGCTCACTTACAGTGAGCCCAGTCTGTAGAAAAAAAGAAAACTAATAGTCAGAAAGGTTAAAAAAAAATTAAACAGGTTTAATGAAATAACAGTATAATTTCAATGCAAATGTTGCAACTTTAAATGCACTGATACTTCTTAGCATTTAAAAAACAGCCTTCAAAAAAATTACTCATCTAATATTTTAGATATATTTCACCTAAGAATTCACATTACATATTATAGATAATGTTTTTTTAAACTTTACTTCAGCAATGCACTGTCACATACACAACAAGGGATAAGCACAATACTGTTAAACCAAACTAACAAGGTTAGCTTTTCCACCTGTTCCTGAGATCTTATCTGCTATCCGTGTCGTACAAGACTGTTTTGAGAATTGAAATAAAGGATGTAGCAGGATGTATTGATGTAGCAGCATGGTGTTAAAGTAAACTTTCACGCAGTAATTATACATATTCTTCCCTTTTTCGACAATGGAGCTAGGGTGTTTGAGAACTCTGAGAAACTCCACAAGGAAGGCACAATCATGTCGAGAGGAAACAAGGATTCTTGACCTGTGTTGTTTTGGGCAGAGGTGTTGATCTGAGGTGGAAATTTTTAAAAGATTGCCTCTCCATCCTCTTGACAGGGCCCTGAGGTCAGCACAACATTGTCCAGCCCTATCTCACCTCCAACACCTTTCCCACGCTGCGCTTCGAAGATAATCTGAAAGAAATTCAGTGGCATTATTGCTTGTTTAATTTTGATTCTTCAGTAGTGTGAGTATAAATGATTGTGGTCATTCCAACTCAAACTAAATCTGTTTAAAATGCATTTAATTGTTTTGATGATCATCTATCAGTTACATGTATTATAAAATGATTAAATGACTTACAGACTGCGGTGGGTCCTCTTTCCAGGCCACAGTAAGGAGCTCTGTCTGCCAGCTCTGGTCTTTGCTTTGGCTCTGCTCCCACACAGGGTAAGAATTGTTATCAAGCAGCACCCTGAGTGCACCCACATTAGGGCCCACCACACGATAGTCAAAGCTGAGGCAAAAACTGCCCTGCTGGGCCCGGTCACTAAGTAGCAGCTTTAGCTTGGCCACATCCTCCAGCTCCCCCAGCAGTCCACTTAAGGCCATGTAGTACTCAGCACCTTAGAGTTTGACAACTATAAGTTACTGTATCTGAACAAGAAAAAAAAAAGAAAAGGAAAAACTGCTAAATATCACCTATTTTGTTACCGTTATCGTGGTATGCCACAATCCAGTCCATGTCATCAGCCTTGTCTTGGACCCATTCACATGCTCCCTGATCAAAGTTGCAGTCCAGGAAGTATTCTACATAGCAAACATGATCAGATTAGTCATGCAAACAATCATTATGTATCTGCAACACTTGCTAATATATTCTATTACCTTCTTGAGGTGGTGTAATTTGGATTTCTTTGACCTCGGTGGCTGGGCCGAACACTGACTCAAAGTCCTCTGATACTGTTTAGAACGATATGGAAAAACAAAATCATAAAATCAATAAGGAATTTTTAGACATAAATTTGTAGATAGATACATGTCTTGTTGAATTTGTAGTCTAATAAAAAAGCCCCTGATTGAAATCTCACAAGTTCTGTTATAGCATGTAGTTTAAACAGAAACAGGACTCAAACATTGTTCTTTCATGCTTACATAAACTTTAAAAGAATATAAAAACTTTTGGTCAATGTTTTGAAATGCATTTGTTCATGCATTTATTATAAGCACATTACAGATGATTACAAGTAAAGCCAATTCTACCTCAGTCAGTTATGGTATTATAATGTTGCATGCAATTTAACACTAATAAAAATCACCTACTAGTATAACACAAAAGTAATCAAGTGTTTTTTCTTCCAACAATTTCTATTTAACAGCATTCATATTGGCAAAGTCTACCTCCCATTTTAAAGTATATTTCTGTGATTATCGGTAAAATCCTCATTATGCCGTTATAGAAAACCTCTCAGTATATTAGAATTTCCATCAAGAGACAAAAGTTAGAAAAGGGGATTTTAACCAACAGGTGTAGACCTGCCCTCCTGTTGCTCTTGATGTCTTGAAATGGAAATACAAGTTTAAGATGTAAGACATCACCCACCCTCGAGCATTTTAAAGCTTCTGCAGCAAATCACCCCCACAAAAAGCAGCCTTTGACACTCAAGACAAGTGACAGCTGGGGTTATTGAACCTGCTCAGTTGTAGTCGGCTGGTATTAGACAGGTCTAGATTGCTGATGACAGACTTTCCTGCAGGAGAGTCAAGTCTGTTAACACAACAGCTGTTTTGAGGAAAATATAATAAAAGGCTTGGAGACTTTGTGACCTCCCTCCCTTCCTCACCCTCTTCTCAGGGGATGGGAAGCAGGCACAGAATGAGCTTTATCTTTGGGTTCTCACATGCCAGAATTGGCCCTCCCTGGAGGTGATGGATGTCTTGGGGCCTGTCTCCTCTTGCTATCTAAGTTCTAACTCAGACATTTGTGTTTTCATAAGGATCAAGGTTAAAGGGGAAAGGCAGCCTCAATAATGAAGTTTCTTCTTTAAATAAAAACTACTGCATGACCTCACTGATCCATACATATCTCATTATCAATCAGCTACTTTTTTTTGTGCAATACAGGGTTCTTACTTAGTTGTGACTGTTTTATTTTGTCTAAACAATAAGGCAATATACTGTATAGAGTTAATCAAAAACTACGAGTGCTGTTTTATATTTAATTTACAAATTGTGATTTTTCATATAAATAGTTTGTCATATCTCTGATTATATCAATTTACAAATAGATTAAAACAGGTTTTTAAGTAAGGCCTTTGGTCAAGGGCTTAATCCTCAACTGCTTCTTGTTTCAGCTTCCAGATGCAATGTAGATATTAGAGCAAAATCTCTGTAGAATCCAAGTGAATTATGGTTGCTGCATTTACCGTGAACCACCCAGAGAGGATTTATTGCAAAACAACCAAATAAAAAGAAACCTACTAAAAACATCCCCTCTTGGATTAAGCTGGTTGTCTTCCTGTACTTCCTCTTCTTCTTCTTCTTCAGGAAATTCTTGTTTTTCCTCCGTTGGGCTGCCAACGTAGACCTCTCCTTCGTAGTCAAAAGGTTGCTGACGGATCTTGGGGGGAGGTGTTGCAACTGGTTCGGGGATGACATTTCTGAAGTCCTCATTGCTTAGCTTACCTCCCAGAATCCCAGGTCTCACTTGGGAGTCTGGGATGGCTGCAAGCCGGAAAAATATTCAGATTAGACATATGGCTCTGCAGTTCTAATCAGTATTTTACCAGGACTAAGGTGTGTTTGTTATTTGGATGTGTTCTGCAGCTGCAGTTGTTATTACTTGCTTACAGCTACTTAGCAGTTCATAGATAAAATGCATTTCCATATGAGCAGAACTATAACAAATGAGCATGCCAGGGAAACATATAGAAACATTAGACTGCATGCCGATGAGTCATTCTGTACAATTGAAGTTAGTTATTTAAATGCACAAGCATTTTATCATAGACACTATGTCATGCTAAGGATTCTGGTATTGAGCAGTGGATGCTGTGGACATACAACATTTACAACCATGAACAAGAGAGATTAAGAAGGTGTTCATAAAAGATCGGGATGGGTGAATGAAATTGAAGGGCAGGAAATGAACAGCTGAAGCTGGATTCTGCACTGTCTCACCATTGAGGGAATCATCAGCACTGCCCTTGTCTCCATCCCACGGCCTCTGATAAAATGGCTTGACTACAAAAAATGAAGGCATCTCATTTACGCTGAAACCCATAACCTGCAGTTTCTATATCACTTGGCTACACCAGGTTTCTCCTGGTGTTAAGTGGGACTGGTTTAAATACTACAGGCTCTATCTTTCCTTTTTCCTTTTCCTGAGAGGGCTCAATACAATGCAGTCTCATATTTACACAGGTGTGTTTTCAATCTGTGTCTCTCTAATGCTAAGGTCTGTGAAAGAGGAGTGGAGGAAACTCCCCTTGGCAGGACTTCTGTTTTTCTAAAGTCTAAGGAGTTCAAATGAAATTTGCAGCTGTAAAACTGCTCCCGACTTAAATGGCTGACTATTTTCACCTGGAAAGGGCCTGAAACATGTGTTTTTGAAATGTTTTAGTTCAGTTTAAAACACACTGTTAAAATGAATTGTTTCATACTTCTGTGTAGCAGATTGTGGATCTCACCAGAGCATTCAAAGCCATTGCCTCTGAAGCCAGACTTGCACCTGCACTTGTAGGATCCTTGAGTGTTCAGACAGACTGCATGGTGGCTGCACTTGTGGGTGCCGGCTGCACACTCATCAAGATCTGGAATTGGAAGAGGCCTATTTGTACCTTCAGGAGTTGAAGTGATTGCAAATGCTTCTTCTTATCAAACATGTATACCTTACCAATACAGTCATATTTTCCGTCAACATATTTTAGATCATAACCATCCTGGCACTTGCAGTAGTAGCTGCCAAAGGTGTTCACACATTGTCTGTTGTATGGGCAGAGGTTCTTCCCTGTTATGCATTCATTGATATCTGGAAGGAAACAAAAGTAAAAAACTAAATGAAAGAAGTATTAACTTTTAGTGTCAAGTGAAAGTATCTATGACTAAGTGCATTACATTTCTTACTGTTTGCACCTTAAAAAGTGCAATTACTGAGTTTACTTCAGGTGAATGCAGTAAATTTATAAAGACATACTATAAACATATCACTTTCAGTCTCGATAATTACTCCCTTTTTACTTTATGTTACTTTTTTGGGAATTCCTAATTCCCACTTCCCTGCAGCTGCTGACATTTCCTGTTATCTATCATTCTGGCCAACTGTGTGCCACAAGGGATTCCCACTGAGTCATTAGCTGCTCTTTAATCTGTTATTGGGGAAGTTCACAATCCTGATGAATATAAACATGACCCTTGACTGTCTGCCCACTGCCCAGCACTGCTAATACTTACTCGGCCAGGTGGAAAGCATTGATATATTGGGATAATATTACTGTTATTGCATCTTTTGAACATGATACAAATGCAAAATAACCACATTGTTGGCTTATTCCTCTAGAGATGATTACTGAATAAAAATCAAGTACTTGTTATTTTCAGTCAGCCCTGTAATTATGTTATTTTGCTTAGATGAAAGTATGAGGCTGCCGGCCAAATACTTAACATGGAGTGCAAATTGAAATTTCATGTGGCCTATGGACGGTGTTTCTTCAGCATTCATCTTTTGTACAGAATATCTGGTGCTTGTGGCACATTTCTAAAGTAAAGTTACTTATGTTGTAAATCTACTTGTAAACGTTTTGGATCAATGGCAGTCTTGAAATTGTAATGGTGTAGAAGTTAGATATTACTTCCCCAGCATCATTGTGTCATTGTGGCTTGGCTCAAACATCTTTGTTGGAAGAAATAAAACCTAATTGCATCTATGATTTACAAGCCAATCATGCAAAAGCCATGTAACATAATCCTTACAGAATTTTTCCAGTATATAAATACGCCCAGCATAGCTGATATTAAAAGCCAAACATAATCTCTTTTCTGTTGTTGCTTATTTGGAAACGAAAAATGTTTCTACACTGATTACACAGGCTTGTCCTAATCATGCATTGTTTTTGACATCACAAAATAGGCTTATTCACTGTGTTTATAGGTTGGTATTTTGTGGGTGCTTACCTACACATGTTCTCTCATCTTGCCCCAGTTGTAGGCCTGCAGATGGGCAAAGGCAGCGAATCTCCCCCTCTACTTCCTCACAACCATATTGACAGTGAGCAAGAGAGCATGTCCTGGAATCTGCATGCAGCAATACAATTCATTCGCCTCATTAGATGTGCATTAAGGCTATTGCGCTGTTATTGGGGTTGCCACTCAGGGTGTGTAGGAAAAGGACTCACTGGCACAAGATCCGTCAGCCAATAAGGTGTATCCGTTAAGGCAGTAGCACTTGTAACTACCAAAGGTGTTCATGCAACGATGCTCACAGGGACGGGGTTTCAGACCACATTCATTTAGATCTAGAAGTAATTATCTGCATTATTTCACCTGCAACACTCAGTTAAAACACAGTTAAAATACAGCAGATGAAGTGACCTCATTAGCTGGAAATGAGATAATCCTGTACCCAATCTGACCCATGTTTTCCAGACCTTCTTTACTGACCTTAAATACCCACCTTGATTACACGTCTTTCCGGCGTATCCCGGGAAACACTTGCATTTGTTGGGGCCAACACACTCCCCTTGCTTGCAGCCGTGCTCACACTGAGCTGGTAAAACATTTAACATGAAGTAATATAGCACCAGTTATATCTGTGGTGGAAAGTGATGGATTGTAGTCAAACCACACATTTCTATCACGCAGTAAACTTTTTTTGCTTTTTTTTTATGAAGACCATCATTTCTTCCACATATTCTGGTTTCGGAAAATTTCATGAAAAGACCAAGAAATGATAGGATGATAGAAAAAAAGTTAGTGTGTTTTTACAGTTCTTACCCTCACACTGTCCTTTATTGTTTTTCTTCCAGCCATAGCAACACTCCAGCCTCCTGCCATAGTGACACACACCTGGCTGGTTTCTGGTAAGAGCTTGTCGGTAATGCCTTAGTAGAAGAGGAGATTAGACGGTAAGATGGAAAACATGTCTCTTTTGCTGTTTATAATCCACTCAAATTAGGCTCATACTGTAAACAAAAATCTTTATCTCAAGAGCAGCAACGATACACTGCTGACAGTTGTACCTTATTACTAATTAATGCTTTCTAGACCCGCACATTCCTGTACTTCAGCAGGCTTTTCAACATCCATTTTTAATTAAGCCCTTGAAAACAGACGATATAAAGTGTCTCCTCACAGGCTTGTTTAGTGATAGAAGTTGGACTCCCTGTGGTGCAGCAGCCAGCTGACAGGATGTAGGCTATAGATGGAGAACACTAATCAGACACTTCCCGTGCTACATATTGGTACCCCATGCACAACTCCATTTTCTGCTTTACTTTGATCTTTGTGTGAGTTCTTGTGTCTGATGAGTATCTAGTATAAAGATATTTTGGGTTGTGGTTAATGAATCCACACTACATTCAAAATAACCTTCAGTAAGTAGAGACCAAACTACGACCAAAATATTAGGTTTGTTTTAATCTTGTTTATTATGATTTTAATGTGCCATTGACTTAATAAGTAGGCAAATACAAAGATGCAAAAATTTCACGTTAAAATCTAACTGTGGCTTTTAGCATCATTGCTTCACATTTATGCTCAGAGCCAAACTTTAATATACCAGATGTTTAGGTATGGTGGGGGTTAGAATCCTAAAAGCAGCTTTGGCTCCAGTGGGACTGGAGGAATCTGAGACTTGATAGAAATCAACCAGAATAGCCCACAGGAGAGAAGCTCCTTTAAGTGTGACAGGTGCTCATCGGTTATTAGCAGTTGCTGTGCCACATTTAGCTGTCACACACTCACCGTCCTGTGTCTGCAGCAGCATCAGCAGACGACATGTGTGCATGCCTTCAGAACAACAGTTAGTCCCGTAAAAATTTAAGTCTGTTTGTCAGTGTACAGTACATGGGTTTATGTTACTTTTTAAGCTCCACTTAAAATACTTGTATGTGGAGGATCTAGCAGTTAGTTAGTGATTCCTCCAGGGTTACTGCAAAGACAGAGTGACTTTGTAGTACATAGAAACATGAACATCCCTCTTTAACTTTTGATTGAGTTACTACCCAAATAAAGTTTACACTTGTCAAAGGTCTTAGAGTTAAGACACAGCACACAGCATTATACTCTCTGCTGCTCAACTTGACTGACTTACCTATAAGCTTCTGTGCTACCAAAAGAGATGTGGAGCAGGAGAAAAAGCGCACCGATCAAAGTAAACGGCTGCATGTTTGACACCTTGAGCAGCCGTACTGCTTTGTTTCCCACAGGACTGGCTTTGGTCTGGGAGCTTTCCCTCTTTCTTCTTAGGGATTTTCTCTCATTAAATTGCTTAGACTGGAACAGGTCTCAGATGAGCTTTCACACAAGGCACGCTGGATTTCATGTATTTCCAGCACACAAAGTCAAAGTCTCCTCCAGGGTTGAAGAAATCCCCTGTGCTCTCTTCAATGCTGTAGTTACAATCCGTGTCCCATAATTTGCTTTCCCTTCTTCCCCCCTGAAATTCCTGAGGTGGGTTGACACTCTGTGAAATGACACTGCTTTGAGACGGGTAGGTGGTGACTTTTGGAGGTAGGAGGGGGTTTGTAAGGCAGGGGGGTGGGGATTGTGTTTGGGGAGCACTTTTTGTTTCTTTAAAATCCTAGATAGGTTCACAAGAAACTTTTCTGGAAACAACATGAATTTTTTTTCCCCCCACAAACATAATAAGCTAGCTCATGTTATTGATCCTTCTTTTTTTTAGTAAACATGAATGTTACATGTGTCATGTATTTGGTGTTTGAAGGCTCACCTCAGCTGTTTTTTCTTTGCTCTCTCTGTTCTTTTAAATAATTAGCTGTATTGGCTATTTGTGGAACTCCGACATGCAAAGGCCTGTCATTAGCAGCTGCAGCAGTCTTTGATGTCTTGCTCGCAGGTAGCACATAAAGCTTTGCTCTCTCTTGCACATTTATTCTAAGTTGAGGCATAAAAAGAGTTTAATGAGTTTGCACACTTTCAAAGTCAGCTCCGACATCTGGTCTTGCTTTCCTGTTCCCTTATAAATGAACAGGTCAAGTTTCTGTTGGAGCAGCAAGATTTTGTTTACATTTGTTTTTGAAATGTTTCTTTTATGTTTTGTTTCGAGTGATGATTTTTGCTGTGAAGTGTGGAATCTGTACAGCACTACTTTTGGAAAAGAAGCTTAGCATAATGATCAGAAAATTGCTTTTGGATGAGAAGGAAGTCTGTGGTTAAGCTTTAAAGTTGAACAATATAAGTGTGTGATTATTTTGCCAGACGTTCAGCTCATGCTCATGTCTGGAAGGAAAAATGCTTTAACAAGCTAAAGATTGGTTACGTCTCATTTAGTTTAATGCAGTCAGGGGTCAAAACTATTCTTAGCATGGATATTACTACTGTTGCATGTAATCATAAAGAGTAAAACAAAAACATTTTAGTTCTGCGTTGTGTGGAAATTGACACAGTTTGCCTTACATGTGCAGCAGCAAGGGAAAAATGATGTTTTATCTGGCATTAGTAACATTTCTAATCTAGTCCTCCACTTGGCAACCATGTAGTTTTATTTAAGTTTATTGTTGTTGTTTTTTTGTACATTTTTATTGGTAATCTTTAAAAAAGTGGATGGTAGGCAGCACATTGTGTGCAGTGATAGCTGTCTAATTAGAGTACTTTTTTTTTATCAATAGTTTAATTTGATACATGGTATCTTAATCATCATTAACAGTTCTTGGAAAAGCTGCTGTGCTACAAGATAACACATAAACACATGCACACACACTGTCTGCCTTTTCAAGTTTGCAATCTGACTCTAAATGAATGACATCTCAGGTATGTGGTTCATGCATCCTATACATTACAAGTGTTTCTTTGGTGCTGCTGTGCTGAATGTGAGTGCTGTACTAAGGTCAATGTCTGGTAAATCTGCTGAGGAAACACTAACAACAGCGCCCTCTACTGTCCTGGAGAAAACTTTGGCTTTTAGACACTGCAGTTTTGTTGGTTTATAAAATATAACAGCTGGGAAGTATCTCAATGGCAGTCCTGATGAGAACTGTTTAAATCCTCTAAATGATCTGATGAAGTTCTTTATTGCTTCCTGTCTTATCTAAGTTTGCATGGGATGCAACTTTTACAAAAGGAAGTAAGATAATGGTAAAATATAATGACAATAAATTTACTATTTAACCGCACATTAAGTTAGGAGCTTCTGTACAGGTTAGGATTTACAAAGACCCAACAAGACTGACTTTTTAATAGTCATGTTATTGTTACTTCCTATTATGAAAAAACTGTTGGAAATAACTTCTTCCTCAAGCCCACATAGATAAGAATCTTATTTTTTCTCTTCTAGATGGTGGAGACAGAGAAAAGAGTTTACAATGCTGCTACATTTATTTTCTGTCACCAGAGGTCTCTGTCTGCATGCACTTTGAGTTGACTGAAGCAAGGTTCATGATATCCTGAATGAATATTATAAGCTGCTATTCATTTGTCAGCAACTAACTGTAACTCTGATATTAGCTTCAGACTTGATGACTAAAATAACTAAAATTTGTCACTTTTGTTTCACCATCTTCTAAATCAGGCAGAATAATAAAGCTGCAAGGGTTACAAGACCACAACAGCTCACTCAAGCCAATACTCTGTACTTACTTGCCTAAATAAGCTGTTATAACACAGCAATTAGTTGATATTAAATGTTAATGCTCATTGATACCCATTCAAACCCTTTCTGTAAAATGAAATATATAATTTTTTAAGAAAATGAGTTGCATCTATGAGGGTGTACACACTCATATACCCAGTCATTCACTGTGAGTACAATAGGCAAGACCTTTACTATAAAAGGAGAGACAAGTCTGTTGAAGAGTTATTTTGACAGTGATGTGTGCACACAACCACATCCTGCCCTGTTAGGGGGAGATGCCATGAGCAACGAATGCACTGCAGACTGTACTAACTGCTTTAGAAATGGGCCACTGCTCATCAAAGGCAGTTTGGTACAATGTTTGAAATAATGTTCTAAGCACTGTTATCTAGATTTGACCATAGTTTGCGTAACTATTAGGTTTGAAAAGGCTGTGTTCTACTTTAATTGCTGTGCTTCCTATTAGATCTGCTTAGTTAGGTCGAGAAAACGGATACATAATATTGAATTTTTTTTTAAAAGTATTTTGCACTTGCAAGTTCTAAAATGGTCCAAGGAAAGGAGCTGTCATCTTCCCCTGCAATAACAGAAGTGAATAAAATGGTCTTTCCTGCATGAAAATAGAAATGTAACACATAAAGTACTTGAGGAATTGGTCACAGTCAAGCGTCACATTGTAGCTGAAGACAGGATTTCTTTTTTTACACACAAAAACAATTATTTCCTTCCCCTTCGTTATAATTTTGTAGTTGCTTACTTGTATTTTTATGATGCTGTCCACCTAGGGCTTAACAGAGACCTCTCACACAGAAGATATTAGGTGCAGATTGCCTGCAGCTCACTGAATACGCAAAGTCAGGCAGCTGTGATGAGAGGTTAAAGGCAAAGCAGACCTCAGGAGATTCATGCCATCTTAGAGACAAATTCATACAGACAGTTTTGCCCCTCAACATGACAAGTTTGATGAGCTAAATGCAGTGTCTGGCCTCAGCAGGACATCCCTTTCCCCTTTTTATTAATGGAGCAGTTGTGCCAAGGCTATCAGGGGACCATGATGGGGAAACATCAGGGTAGATGTACAGCTCATTAATATTTTATTCTGGGTGTGCCTGGTCATAGACATTACAGTCAAATGTTAAGATGATCCCAGGTCTGATGAAAATGCATTGTCAGTGTACCTCCGTCTTTCTGCCTACTTCAGTCTGCTTCTTTACAAGAATTCTCAATTTTTATGCATCTACAGATTTCGCGTTTCTACAATTTCTTTAACTCTCTGTTTAGTTGACAGGAAACTTTCCTGTGCACTTCCTGACATGTGACAATTTCTGACATGTGACAATTTCTAAATCACTGAGATTAGATGCCTGTATTAACACCTCAGATTTTTTTCATCTTATTCTTTCTTATAGTCCTGAACAGTCCTTGTTTCCTTACTGATTTTCTCCTGCTGCACCTGCATGTTGCTCTTTGCTAGTTGATGTGTTAAATGTGCTAAATTTATGGCAACATTAGATCTGGAATAAACCCTTATCAGCCTTCCTATGTTTTCTCCGTGCATGCAATAACATGCGATTTCATGCCTCTGTTGGGTGAAACTTTGCATCTTCCATAATCAGATAAATAGTGTTAGAGGCTATATGTGCTTTGTTTTTTCGGAGTTTCTGTTCAGAGTTTAAAGCTGCCTTTTATTTCTACTTTACCAGAGAGGTTTGTCCTGGGTGTAATTACACAACTATGTCCTTTAAGAAGAGACTCCACCTTACCACAGAGCAGCAATCATGTAACGAGCATGCCTGACAGGATAGAACATGTGCAGTAATACTTTTACCTTCACTGTCTGAGCACAAGGGTTTTATGGTCTTTGCTCTGTTGTAGGGATTAAAGGCTACTGCTTAAAAAATGTCTATGTTGTTATTACAGACTCATGTTGTTACCAACAAAAGTCTATGAAAATGAAAATCAACAAGAATTCATTTCCTGTATCTAGTAAAATGAGCTCTGTAGTTGTTGCTGCAGGGATATACATAACACAGAAGTGAAGCTTGTGTGTTACAGCTGCATCTCCTGTGCATTGATGCTCTGCATGGAATGGAAACAGCCCACAACAAAGGGAAGAGAGAAAATGTCACAAATAGCAGAAGTCAGAAGATACAGTTGAGAAGCTTAAAGCACGCTTTGTCCTGATTCTTTACACCAACCCGCTTTGAACAGTACAAATAAATATACACACATCTTTTAGTTGAATTTATAAAGGGGAGATTCAACAAGACCATATGTGAATGCTCTAGCTTAAGCTACATTGTTTCACATTATTAAGCAAAATGAGAGTATCTGAGTACAGATTTAAGCGTAGCTGTGAGGCGCTGTGAAGAATCAACAGATGAATTCCTGCATTTGCACAATATGATGCAGATCCTGTTGAGACATGCTGTGTGTGATCAGGTCTGCAACAACACTTAAAGCTTAGCACATTCCTCAGACAGCTTTCATCAAGCTGCCTGAATATATCTGCAGGCTTTATGTGTTTCTGTCAGAATAGCGATCAACTTTCAGTTTGTGCTGGACGAGCGTGCGTTACATTGTGCATGTATAAGCAATGTAACGCACACATCTCAACATACACTGCCTGGCCAAAAAAAAAAAAGTTCCCCCCAGGATTTAATTAAGCAAATAGGTAGAAGCCTCCAAATGGCTAATTACTGCATGGCCTATTATCTTTCAGCTGGCAACACGTTATTTAACCCCAACTGATGGAATAGGTAGTTTCTCCTGTGGTCATAGAAAAGATGTTAATCTGTTTAAGAAGGGTCAAATCATCGAAATGCATCAAGCAGAGAAACCATCTAAGGAGATTGAAAAATATACCAAATACTGTGTTAAGAGCTCTCCCAACACATTATTAAAAACTGATAGGGTAATGGGGAACCATCGTCTTCCAGAAAGAAATGTGGCCGGAATAGAAGATCCTGAATGAATGTGTTCGGCAATTTTTAAATGTTTGGTGAAATCACCTAAAAGAAAAACTACAGTAGGAGGAGGTGGTACGGGAATCCTTATCTCTAAAAAGTGGAACTTTACTTCTCTCCGTCCTATAGCTAACTGCTCATCACTTGAGTATCACACAGTAAAGGTCTGTACACCCATCACTGCATACATTCTCGTCATTTACCGCCCTCCTGGAGGCAGTATTGAT
>JBAMHW010000014.1:14710998-14737160 GCA_037177495.1 Rhadinocentrus ornatus
ACAGCAGCACATCTGGTCTTCAACCAGCCCACAAGAGCACATGTCACTCCACTGCTAATCACTCTTCACTGGCTTCCTGTTGCAGCATGCATCAAATTCAAAGCTCTGCTTTTGGCTTACAAAACAAATAACCCAAATGGTTCCTGTCTTACTCCTTAATCCAGAGCTACACTCCAACTCGACATTTACGCTCCGCCAGTGAAAGACGCCTAGTGCTCCCACCACAGCACGGCACAAAATCTGTAGCTAGACTCTTTTCCTCTGTTGTTCCCCGGTGGTGGAACGATCTACTGCACTCCGTCTGATCCGCAGAGACTTTATCCACTTTTAAGAGCAAACTAAAGACTCACTTGTTTAAGGAGCATTTCCGCACCTAGCTTAACTCTTCTACTCGTCGGAATGAGTTAGAAAGATTGGTCCAGCTCTTTCGCTCAACTCAGTACTAAATATGCTGCATGCACTTATGCCCAAGAGTATATAGTGTAATGAAATCACAATCTTGTATAAAAACAAACAAACAAAAACAACCCAAAAACAAAAACAAAACAAAAAAAACCCACACCTGCGTCTAGCACTACATGACAGCACTTGGGTCCAACTCGACTCACAGCAGTCTGACTACTACTTAATTATGATGTCGCACCCTGTTTGAATTCTTGCTTGTGTTGTTCTTTGGATAAAAGCGTCTGCCAAATGACTGTAGAATAGAATAGAACAGTAGAACTCAGGGCTATGTTTAATAGTGAAGGTGAGAACATTTCTACTTAAACAATGCAAAGGGAACCTAATGGATTGGGTCTGAACAGCTGTGTAAGCTGTGTAGCCATAAGAAAACCACTAATCAGTGAGGCTAACCAGAGAAACAGGCATCAATTTGTTAGGGAGCATAAAGATTGGAGTCTGGCACATTGGAAGGTCACGTGGTCTGAATAGTCCAGATTGACCTTGTTCCAGAATGATGGGTAAGAAGAGAGGCAGATGAAGTGATGCACCCATCATGCCCAGTGTCTACTGTACAAGCCTGTGTTGGCAGTGCTATGAACTAGGGTTGCTGCAGTTGGTCAGGTCTAGGTTAAGCAACATTATGTGTCCAAAGAATGAGGTCAGCTGACTACCTGAGTATGCTGAATGAGCAGGTTATTCTATCTTATTCTAACTTTTTCTTCCCTGATGTCATGGGCATATTCCAAGATGACAGTGCCATGATTTATGGGGCTCAGATTGTGAAAGAGTGGTTCAGGGAGCATGAGACATTTTCACACATGGGCTGGCAACCACAGAATCCAGACCAGAACCCCCTTCAGAATCAATTGGGGTGGGGGAAATCAAAGCTAAAGGCAGTCAAACAAAATATTAGAGTGTGTAATCTTTTATTAGGTGCAGATTTTTCTTTCTTTGGCCAGGCAGTGTATATTAGCTCTGACATTGTATAACCTGACTTCCGCAGCAAAATTCACAACACAAGATTATTGTTTGATGCTTATGCTATGTTTGCCATTGCTGAATGACCACCACTTATCATTTTGTGATGCTCTCTGACATGTGAGACAACATAAAACTTTCATAGCTTTAAAGACTTGTATATAGCCCTTTTGGTTACTGTACTATTTACAAAACAAAAGTTCTAAAATACTATTTATACAATGAAAAAACATGTATGTAAAGTCTCCAGTTTTATTCTAACATAGTTATATATTTAGGCAAATGTTCATCAGTAGACTTTATTTAACTGTGGAGTTTTGTGTGGTACTGCAGCTCTCTAACCACATCCTGTTGCTCACCTTTGAAACATCTTAGCTCACACAAATTCAGAAAGAAGTTTCTGTAATATTCAGTGACACTACACGTTGTCCTATGTGAGATGTGAAGCAGATCTAACAGTCATGGGGTAACTTTTTCTTCTGTAAGATTGAACTATTTTCAGCAATTTTTAATGTTGTAGGCCCAAAAACAAACATTTTATATATTTTTTAATAATGCAATGAAAATGCTTAAAATAACATTATGTTTAGCCTCAGAGAAGCCTTCATAATTTGCAGGCCATAAATTCTGAAATTAAGAAAGACACAAGGTTAGTTGCACAAACATCATTCTGACTGTGTAAGAGAGAAAAGCTAACATGTGGAGCTCTGAACAGCATTAGGATGATGATGCAAACACAGCCAAACGTCTTAACTGTATAGTAGCATTAGTAGGGCTTTGGCTTATGCACTTGTGCTTTCTTCACAAAGGAAGATGTCTGAGTTAAGATAGTGTGTTCTGGTCACTGCTGCAAATTTAAATATAATCTGTTCTATGAAGAGACAGAAACACTTAGTCTTATAATAAAAAGGAAGGTCTTTTGCGTCTTGTGCATATCACACACAGTATTTCTCAGACTAAATATGCAACTGTGACAAAGCATCAGCCACATAAACCTGTGTGGTAAGCAGTATGTTAGTATAAAAATATCCTTGAAGAGACATCTGCACTGCACCCTCATTCTCATCCTACTTCTGCCCTTTGACAGAAACACACATCACATTAATTACTGCCACACAAACTCAGTCTCCTTCTTTAAATGAACACAAACTAACATCTCACTTCACACTAACTCCTCTCACTTCCTGTCTCAGATGCCACACATGATCACAACCTCAGTGTGATCACTGTTATCTTGCAAACTCAAAGCCTCACCTTGTCCCGGGTGTTCTGCATGTGTGATATCGCACTCTGGCTTCAGTACAAAAATTATGAATTTGCTTGAGAACATTAAAGCTGAAGGGGGCATTTGAGCTACTAGACTCACAGCTGGTGAGCTACTGTGCATGCCAGGGTGACTGTTTTTAGATGTATGGTTGCATGCACATGTCACTTTGAATCAAACCACATCTCTGCACTGAGGGACATCTGCCTAGCTAATCAGTTTGCAAATATTTTGTCCACTTAATGTAGGAAGTACTAAGCTATTTTAAATTTCTTTTTATCTTGCTCATTGTATCTCAGACATTAAAGTTAATAGTTTCTCTTGAAATGTTTTACATCAGAAACAGAATATCTGAAGAGTTTAGATGTAATGTTTTGCATATATCCAGAAGCATCTTTTTGAATGTTTTAAACTATATCAAGGCCACAAAAAAGCCTAAAACAAAGATATATTTGAGAATAAATACTCTCAGTCTCATGATAGACTGGATTAAGTCCTAACTCTTAAAAAGCTAGTTTCAGTATCAACTTCCTGTTCCTCCCCTGCAGTATGTTGATTTTCATATGCTGTCATGGTTTTCTGGACTGCTGTTAGGATACGAAGCCAGGAAACTTAAAGTTCGATATAAACCAGATAGTAGATTTTATTACTCAATTAGGCTCTGAAATTCTAGTTTTCGCTGAAGATGCTGAGATCAGGACTTAGGATCTTTGTTGTTTGTAGTAAGTTTGTTATAATTCAGGCTGTGTGGTTCATGTTACTGTAAAGCTGCAGCTTGACTTTGGGACTATCAGTTAAATCATGTCCAGACTTGTTCCACATAAAAACTTGTAATCCACACAAATAACGTGGTAAGAAAAACAGAAACTCTTAGGAAGGTAAACACTAATCAAAATTGGTCAAATGTTTGGTGGCCTGCACGTAAAGTGGTATAAAACCAACCACTTATACAAAGTACATTTTCATGTTAAATAGCAGTTAGTGTACTCTTGCCATCCATAAAGGTAGTTGATAGACTACAAGCAAAGTACAGCAAAGATAAATATTGAGTGAAAAATTAAATACATTCATACAATAATAATATGTTGTCCTACTTATAGTTTAAATAATATGTATATATACAGGATATACAATATAAAAATGTAAGGATGATGCACATGGTTATATGACATAGTGTTTCATAATGTGAATAACAAGAAGTGAGGAAGCATAAAGCTCACTTAGCTATATGGGAAGGCTATATATACATGGCTTTTGTTTTGTTTTATAATGATTTATGTTTTTTTTTATTGTATGCATAAATCTGTTGGACCTAAGGAAAACTAGATGTGACTTTGCTGTAGCTAATAAGGGTCTTAATAAACTAAATGAACTAATATAATATAAATATTCTATAAAAATTTAGCTGTATTATTCTACAGTAAGTGGCAGTGTATTGGATGGCTCACTAATGTCCAATGAAGTGGACAAATATACCACCCACACCCATGCATATACTAGATCAGTGGTTCCCAACCTGGGGGGTCCCCCAAAGAGCACAGGGGGTCCCTGAGGCTTTAAACATTAGAGCCATTGCAATTAATGTCACACAAACTGTCCCCATTTTAAGGAAAATGGCTTCATCAAAGGACAGGACTCAACCAGAATATATAATTTATGCTGAGAATCTCACTTTTGAAAGCCTAAAACCGAGCATGGTTTCAGCACAGGGTGGAGCAGGGGGTCCATGGTATTTTAGTATATGTATGAAGGGGGTCCCTGAGGACAAAAGGTTGGGAACCACTGTACTCGATAACAGTGGACACTATGCATCAAAGGGTTTATCCAAAGTGTATGTGTAACACAAAAACAACACACTGACTGGGAGGCGTGATAATGAGAGCAAAAAGCTTTGGCTTTCTTCAGTTGGAACTGAATAGCTGGAAATACCAACTTCAGTACAAAGCCGTCCGTTAGGAAGCTGTGGATAGAAAAGAATGGTGTCTTTCAATGCATCCAGAGCATACAATCATTTCAACCAAAGAATGACTTCACCAAAAGAATATTCTGTAAGAGCAAAACCAGAGACCAGACCTGAGTCTGAAAATCTGTGATGACATAAAGAAGGCTGTCCATATGAGAGTAACAAAAAAACAGACTTTTTGATTCCCTGTGTGTGATCACTGATTTCCATATTGTTGATATATCCTGTAAATTGTAAAAGCAAACAATACACATCTAGGTTTAAATGCTACCTCATGGGATATTTACTTTTTTTCTGATTCATGACCTGTGACTAGCTTGTTTTATTATATCATGTTACTATTATAAAATCAATCGTCTTATAAATTTCAGTTGTTTGTCTCTTTGTATTTAGTTTGGTGGCCCCTATGTTATCTTCATGAGTAATATATCGAGCTGAAAGGGTTGTTATTCTTTTAATCTCAAATCAGGTATGCAAAATACAATCTCTACTGAACAAGATTTAGTCATTCAGCTCTAACTAACAATTAAAGTCTTCTACAGAATAAAAAAAACAGGTCAAGCAGGTCTTTTGTCCCTGCTAATAAGGTTTCAAATAACTGTTTTACTTAACAACCAAGCTGTTATTTCAGAGACTCATCTCTATATCAGCACATATATACAGATATTTCCACATCATGGCTATTTAATTGGCTTATTTTATACATTTGTGGATATAAAACCATAGTTTGGATCTGAAATATAGCACAAAGTGTGCTTGTGGGGCGTTCTTTATGCCACTGGCTTGACCAGATCACACCCTTAGCTTTTGTGACTACCTTGCACGCAATGGCAGAGCTACTTTTTCCCACCACAGCTATAAAAAAGAAAACAAAGATGAATTGTGTGCACTCTGGCTCACGAGCACAAAGAGACAGAATAAAGGACCCCATTGTCCCAGCTTCTGCTTTTATAGTTAATGGTGAAGAAGGAGTGACGTTTTCTTGTAGATGTCATTTTAACAGACAGATTTTATCGTCTTATATATAAATCCCTAAATTCACCTGGGTTTCTTTTAAACAACATACAACAATTTCAAATATATATCCTTTTAATAACATGTTGTATAGTATTTGTGCTTAATTTAGTAAATATTGTTCTAATAAAAAAATATACAAAAATGCCCACATCAATTTAATATTATCTTCTTTTCTTGTCGTTATTTATTTAAATTTATTTTTGTAACAGCCAAATTTAAGAAGTAATGTTTTGACAACCTAAGAATAAGATCTGATGATTGTTAAATCTGTGCAGTATCAATGGAAAACCAGTTGTTCAACTCTAAGGCCAAGAATATATTTGTTTTTATTCACGTGGACGTGATTGTCATTGCTGCCTTGTGTATTTTCCATTCTATTGTAACATTGTTTGTGCAAATCCTCAGAAATGAACTCTACGTGCTCAAAAGCTGCATTATTGAAGTAATTGTGAGGGACAGTATATGGGCATGGCAAGGTTTAAGGGTACAACACACAATCTGTCAAACACAAGGGTAAAGCTAAAGCTATTCTCTGCCTAAGAAAAAATTTCTGTTTAAGTGACCTGTGCATTACAAAAAGTCTCTGAAATCTCTTGTTTTCCTGCCTAGCACAGCGATTTAAACATAATTCGACTTATTCAAAATTTTATTTTCTCAGAATCAATTCAAGAAATATTGTATCACTATATCTGGTGGAGTTCTTGATTTTTCCTTGTCTGTCGCCTCTTGCCTGCTTGGGATGGGGGACTTATATGAGCACAAAATAATTTGATGTGGATTATAAAATGGATTGTTTTGAGCGGTACCCAAGTCCGGTCCTCGAGATCTACTACCTGCCAACTTTTAGATGCATCCCTTCTCCAACACATCTCCTGCTATCCTGCATCTAAAAGTAGCAAGATAGTAGATCTTGAGGACTGGACTTGGGCACCCCTGATTTAGATTATGATTGAAGTGGATTGAATTAGACTGCATCTTTGAAGTGCCTTGACATGACTTTGTCATGAATTCGTGCTACACAAATAAAGCTGAATTGAATCTGAACTTGGCTTCATTCCAAAAACATAGAAGAAATACAAAACAGAGCTTAAACAAGACAAACGTGCCACCGCTTCGAAAATAAAATTTTCTTTTTCCAGGGGGACAGTTTGAGTTATTAGTTGATCTTTTGTTTAAGTCATAACTTCACTGGGGTGTTGAATGTTTGCTTTTATGTAACCTAGCAGGAATTTATGAGAATTGTTTTAAAAAGATCTTTGTTTTGGGATATTTGATTTCCGCTATATCTTTTCATGCATAACGCATTTATTTATTGTGACAACAGTAAACATACAAAAACAAATAAAAATAATTAAAACAAGCTAATTTCTGGGATCTCTAATACACTGACATATACACCTTTAACATATAAAAATAACATTGCAGCCATATTTTGCACCCTTAGCATTACATGTCAAAAATTGAAAGTCTTTTAATGCATATGGGCTTAAAAAGCACATCTTGTTACAAGATGGCCACAAATAAGTTATATGCAGGGACAGGCCTATATGTTGTTGATGTACAGTATAAGCTTTCTTTTGGTCAGCAGTGGTGCCAGTGTGGTCTAATGCTCTGAGCCCATTACATACAGTATGCAACCATATGCATCCTCAGAGGCATCTGTGTTCTTCGAAGTGGGCTGCAGTCAGCCCGAGTCACAGCTCTTCACAATAGTAGCAGATGGCTTCTCGGTGTCTGATGCCAAGTTCATCACAATCAGTACTTGGAGTTGTCTGTCATTTGCATTCCTTTTCATTGATACATGAATTATCAGGTCTTGACATCACCATGGATGCAGACTAACAGTATTACTAAACCAGGGTAATAAAAAAAAAAAAAAAAAAAAAAAGTACAGAAGTTTTGGTACTAAAATACTATACCCATCCCAAGGTGATCAAACTAGATTTTTTTGAATACATTTAAAATGTCTTGGTAAACTGTTTAACTTAAGGTTCTAAAGTCTGTCTTGGAGGGAACTTAAGTGTGGTAATAGGATAGCATGATCTAGCAATATGTATTACTGATGTCATTCCAAAAGGACATTGTGGACACTGAGAAGCTGTTGTCTGATCAGTCTGCACACAAGGATGGTAGAAGTGCATAGGAGATGTGTTTTTCCATCCACAATATTCAATTTTCCCAGACTATAAATGACTTTACTAAAGGCAGCCTCATGGGAAATAGAACTGATGAGAACTAATCCCTTAGCAGAGATTGACATCTCAGCACAGCTGTTAGTGCTAATGTTATGCAATTCCTTTTTAGTTAAATTACAGCCCCCCCCCAAAAAAAACAAACATCTGCATCATGTTTTTACATTGTCATTTTAGTTACAGTACAAATCCTGGGTTAAACAGGCTAATCTAAACTTTATGGCACAAGGAAGCTTTTCTCAGTTTACCATATGCCAGCACAGCCATCCAACATTGTATTTAAACTAGAATTACATTTCCTCATTTTGAAACCAAGTGGCATAGATGCCATTGCAACAAGCACCAACAGTTTCTGCATAATGTTTTACACAGCACATTTGGTTAGCTAGTCACTAGTAGCACAGCAAACTCACAAGATTTCATTTTTGTTTTTATTTCGCACATGCAAAGTAATTTGTGCATTCCAAATTTACAAACTTGTTTGAGCAGAGCTGCAAAAGAAGTCTAAATGCAAGTCAGGTGTATAATGGCTCAGAGCCACAGGGAGGGATGATGCAAACCCAAGTGACTATGATCCATGTCTACCATGGCCACTTCAAAGACATCTAGTCAAGTTGAGTGATGAGGAATTTACAATTGTCATGTAGTACTGCAATTTAAATGCATGTTGGAAAAGGGAGGTGACGATCGTGGGAATGTACAGAGCATGGGAGGATTGGTCTTCATTATGACTCTGACTTCTCCTGTTCGATGGCTGCAAACAAAGAGAGCAAATGTTAGTTCGAAGCTACAACAATGAATAATCACTTAGAACAGTACATACTTTCTTTGGTCGGCAGCGTGTTTTTCTCTTGCGTCTCCGTCTTCTTCAGCTTGGTTTTATCGAAGGTAGTGACCTCAGTGATGTCAGGTTTATCAGCCATGCTTGCAGAAGCTCTACACATGATAGCAGGCAGTCAATAACCCAAAGGCGACCAGCTGATGAGCTTCAAGTATCAGTCTAAGTTAATCCGTTTACAGAGAAAACATCGACATTTAAAAATTCGCCCGAAATGCTAAAAGCTTCGTATGCGCGAGTAACTCGTTTTCATGCAGTTTAGACGACCACCACTTTAAAAACATTGTATTTGAGGCAACTTAAGAAGTTAGACAGTTCAGACCATATATTTGTTGCGTTAACATAAATTAAATATTTTATCATACAGCCCCTAGGTAACAAAATGTTTCAATTCGAATATAAAAAAATATGTATAATAGGAGTTTAAAGCCTACACCGTAAGTACTTTAACGTAACTAAACAGGAAACGTCTAACCATAACTAAAACAACCACTAGAGACGTAAAAAAAGGCTACATAAACCTCGTAAATGCATACATACCGAGTGGTTTTAACTGCGCGAAATCAAACAAGGTTCACGTCCCGTCAGCCCAGGAGCAGAGTGCTGTCTTGTGCGGCAATCATCCAATAAATACCCCGTAGTATGTTAATGACCCTCTGACGTCACGTGTACTTTACGTTTGCAGTTATTTAGTTTTATCTTTATCCACGATAATAAACAAATGCGGAGCATATTTAGAACAAAACATACATTCTGAGTAATATTTTCACATATACTTGTGTTTTTAGCACAAATAGCTGTAATTAGTCAAAGTCAGCAGCTGCGTCTCATTAGCTCTTCATTTTTATTTTGACGTTAAGTTGTGCATTTTGCAGCAGTAGTTTTAAATTTTATTCAAGTCATGCAGCCAACAAAATGTGGTGTACGGAGCAAGATTTCCGAGGAGTATGTTTGTTTTTAGTTTAAACTGACACAAATCAGTTTGTTTATAGTGTATCAGCAGAGACCTCTTGCGGGTGAGTGGCGTAACTGCAATGCAATTCAATTTAGGGAAGTGAGATTAAAAAGTGTCGATTGAGTGTCTGTGCGTGAGGTTTAATCTGTTTTTACTTTTGTTTTTAGGCAAACAGGTAGATGCATTATGTTTGTTGGTGGGATATCTGGTGATTTAATTTAAATCCACAAAAACACCACAAACATAAAATTGACTAATTAATTCAAATGAAGTATTAGTTACACGCACATTGTAAAAGATTCAGTATAATTGTGTGCCATGAGAACAATTAATAATTTTAATTTACAAACAGATATGTACAGTGCAAAACAATTATTTCAAATATTGCCCAGAAAGTCACATTATAAGATATCCCAGATTGGCATCCTACCTCATTTGCTGGAGAAATAATTTGAATAGGTCTTGTTGTACATCATTTGATTATCCACTCTTATGACATTCCTCAGGTTTTGCCAAAACCAGGGCTCTGCGGCTGCTGTTCTTGGCCACTCCATAACACTTTTCCCACACAGCCGCCTCCTGAGCCGCAGAAAGTGAGAATGCTGCAGGACAGGCTCCAGCATCAGCAGCACGATCACATCCATATTTTCATCCAGCAGTCTTTGATGGGCTAGATACATTGCCAGCTTGAATGCACCAGTCTTGACATAGCCCTCTGTCAAGACAAACATAGTCTTGCGACTGTATTGGATGCTCTGTGTGAGATTGTCCACCAGTGGAACCCCTGGGGGCCAATCCCTCTCCTCCAGACACAAAGGAAGATGCTTCTCTCCTTCTTCTTCCAGTTTCACCCAAAGGTTCTTCATCACCCACTCAGACACATGTGGATCTTTGGTGTCATATGTCACAAATACATCATAAACATTATGTGGTGAGTGCAGGGATCTGTATCCCTTCAGTTTAGCTTTTACATAGTGCAGCATATAGGAAGCATCCCAATAGAATAGTTGAGAAGCTGTTGCCACAAACATAAACACAATAATGAAAGAAGTTGTTATAATGTACATCAGGAATGCTTGACTGTCATTTACACACTCCATAATATCAAAGTATATCAGTGCTTTATCTCTTTGGTTTACTGGTGTGTCACATTTAACTGCAGTCGTTAACTTGGGAATCTTTACATCACTACTTTCAATCCATAAAATGAAGTCTAATGAATCACAAGTACACTGAAATGGGTTCTTCTGCAAAAGCAAAGTCTTCAGTTGGTTCTCAGGCCCTGGCTGAAAGGTAGATTGATTAATGGTAGTTAGTTTGTTGTGGCTCAGGCTAAGAGTCTTGAGGCTTTTTGGCCCAGTAAAAAATCCAGTTTCCAAGTGAAAAATATGGTTATGACTTAGATCAAGGAAAATCAAAGTCTGGGTGATGATTGAGTTAATACCTGCGACGTGAGACAAAGAGTTAAAGCTCAGGTCTAAAATCTGAAGTTGGTGGAAAATCTTAAGTGACGTCCATGAAAAGTCGGTCAGAAAGTTATGACTGATACAAAGTTTGATGAGGTTACGAGGCAAATATTCATAAACACTCAATGGAATCTTTCCAATACTGTTTTGAGATATATCTAAATTTGTTAAATTAGTGAGGCCATAGAAAAGTTTCTCATACGAGCCATCCCGTTCTTTCCAAAGCGTTCCAAGAAAGTTGTACCTGAACTTAAGTTCTACTAGTGATTTGCTTTGCATCTGTTTTGTTGTTAACCTAGAAATTGAGTTATAACTCATATTCAGCACTCTCAGAACAGGCAGGTTTTTCATAAAATTCAAATTGTGTGTTACCCCAAATGCTTTAAAGTAGTGATCATTGTGACTGAGATCTAGCACTTGTAGTTCCTGCAGTTCTTTGAAGGCGTTGTCATATGCTAGATCAATCTTATTGAATGATAAGTCCAAGTAAGTCAGATTAGGCAGCAAGGAAAACTCTGTGCCGTTAAGTGCTGCTGAAAATCCATTCCCTGAAAGGTTGAGACAGGCGATATCTTTATAGCCTTCGAATTGCTTTGGAGAAATGAAGAACAAGTTATTTGCGCTGAGGACAAGAACTCGTCCAGAGTCAAAGCACTCCTGCTTTATTAATCCGTGTGTTATGTCATAAGTAAAATCTTTTGGATGGCCTTTTATGATTGGTGAAATGGAAAAGTCTGACCTCTGCTGGTATCCACCATTTGGACTTTGGGTGTTTGTCCCTGGAGTGGGATACAACCTGTTTTCTGCAAGATATATTGTTTTCAAATTATGAAAATTTCTGAAAATTGTGGAATCAGACTGAATGATGAAATTTGTCCCCAAATTTAATGTAGACAGATTTTTAAGCTCATATATAGGTTTTAGCGTGTCTGGTCCTAAATGTTGGAAGACCAAACCCTCCATATGCAAAGTTCTTAATGATATAAGAGTTGAAAACTCTTTTGAAAGATTTATTGTTGTAGGGTAAAGACTTAAAGCATAGTTGAAAGATAAATTAATTACTTCTAGACTGGGAAGGTATCTTAGAAACATGGCCTCCTCAGTAATGGCTTTTAGTAAGAAGTTAAATGACACTGATAGTCTTTTAAGCTTGTTTAGCTTCTCAAACCAAGATGGATTCAGGTACTGCAGTGAGTTTCCTCCCAGGTTCAGTTGCTCAAGTTGTGTTAAATTTTTAAATGCATCAGCATCAATTACAAGTGAAACGTTGGGGCAAGGTATGCAGGTAAATGGAGCATTGTGACATCTTGGACAGTTCCCTTGTATGCTAAGGACTTGTAAGTTTTGCAGCCCTTTGAAGTCACCTTTATACATGTGTTGTATTTTGTTTGAACCAAGATTCAGAATGATCAATGATTGGGGTAATCCTTGGGGAACTTGGCTTAAATTGTTAAATGACAAGTCCAGAACCTCCAGTTTGGTCATGCTAGTGAAGGTGTTATCCATTATTTGGACAGTTTTCCTACATGGATTCCACATATAGCAGTTTCTGGATAACCACAGTTCTGTCAAGTTTGTTAAGCCAGCAAAGCTGTTGTCATCCAGGTACATAATCTTGTTATTATGTAGATCGAGGATTTCCACACTGACAGGGAGATTGCCAGGAATTCTATACAGACAATTGCCGGCCAGTTTCAGCGTATGCAGTTTTGTTAGGTTTTTGAAAGCGTTGTCTTCAAGGATTGGTCCCTTCTTCTTGTTTACCCAGCTGAGGTTGAGCTCAGTCAGATTCAGCAGTTGTGAAAATGCGTTGACTGCAATGGTCTTGATAAAATTTTCTGATAAGTCGAGACCAGTTGCATTACTGGTTATTCCATAAGGTAATTTTTTCAGATGACGGCCTTTACAATCTAACAGGACCTCAGAAGTATTGGGGACTGTGACATCACAGGGGAACTTCCGTGACATCCAAAAAGGTTTGCTTGCAGCCGTTTGGATGTCATGATGGCAGCACAGACAGAGAAACAGCAGCTGGAGCCAACACGTGAAAGTCTGTAGAAAAAAAATCAGCCAAATTAAATCATTTTAACATGTATTGTTCTACGCATTTCATTTCTTGAAGTTGAAAAGAGTATGTTGACGCACTAGTTACATAAGAACCTTATATTTAGCTGTGCTTACTCTACTCATTCTTAAAGGGGCAAAAAGCTACATCGTTTCATCGCAAGGTTTGCTGTTGTGCGCTGCCTGTAGACCAAAACAAAAAAGTGTCATAAGCCACACCTCCCTCTACCTCTTCCCCCACCCCAACTCTGCTCGTCCGAGAACAGTGTGCAAAGTACAAAAACACTGAGCCAAAGAATATGACCATTTTGTGGAAGATGTCAAAGCAACTTATAACATTCATGTAGTTACTTACTGTTCAGGAGAAGAGCTAGCTCCGAGTCAAATCATAGCCTCTTTAGCTGTCGCAGTGTTCTCCACTTTGGAAATACAAGGCCAATGTGAATCTGGGTTCTGTCCCTTTCTTCATCTGACAATTTTGCCAACAACCGTAGTAAATACACGGGAAACTATATTTCAGATGAAATTACACCTCTAGTTCTGCACATAATGATTTCTTTAATTCCTTCTATCTAGAAATGATGAATTTCCGCTTATTGCCCCTTTGTTGTTTACATTGGACATTGAGTTCCCGTCTCAATTTCCCTTTTAGTAACAACAGGGAACAAAACATACAGTCTTTGTTTACTGTAAAAGTTTCTACTATGTAAAAATTGTACTTCCAATGTTTATCTGAAGTTGTTAAGAGACTGCAGCCCTAGGGAAAAGAGTAATGATCATGGCGAGCAAACCCAGTTTTTCACAGATACTTTTCATCAGCATGGCTCAATGTTAATGATGCTCTGCTCCATTAAATTCTGCATGAAGCACTGCCAGCTTATGAGACAGTGGGCTCCCTGGGCTCAGAACTTTAAAAGGCTGTCTATCCCTGCATACTATCTCAAAGTGAAAACAAACAGGAGTGTGTTTTGTTTGGGTTTGTCTTGTGTGTCAGTAGTGTTGTGATTATGTTTTAGTTGGGTTTATGTTCTAGTTGTCACTTTAGCAAGTTTTGTATTAGTTTTGGGTCTTGTGTGACTTTGTGGAAACTTTGTATATTTTTTCAATAAGTGTGGTGTCACACTGATTATTTTGTACCTTCAAAGCAATTTTATGTCTCTTGTAATTAAGTATCTCTCTGCAAATCTCTGTGTAATTTCATGTCTCTGTCAGTTTACTTTGTGATCGTTTGTCAACTACTTTGCTTAGCTTTGTATATATTATTTTCTTTTTTTTTCACTGACAGACTTTGCATCTGCTAATTTGGGGCCAAAGGAGGGTTGACTGCTCTACCCACATGGGGTCATGTGCCTGTGCCTCATTGACTTTCCGGTATTACTTATGTGCATGATATACAAGCTTGGTATCAAAGCCAAACCTGGTCCTCAAAGTGTGTGCAATTTTTGTTAATATTTCTTATTACGCCTGTGGTTTTAATGCTCTGACATGTAAAAACGTCTTCAGCCTTTCATATATTCATTATTAATATATTCATACTTAAATACATTTTTCATAAAGTGATGAAAACCTAAGCATTGTTTAAGAAATGTTCTAACAAAATATGACAATTTACTTCTCAGTCACTGAAGAAATATATATTAAACTAAAAAATTGTGTTTAATTGTAAATAACTGACTTTAGAATATATTAAATAGTGTATATTAAATGGAAAAAAAAAAAAAAATCTGCCGGGTGTTTCTATCCTTAACAGTGCCATAAAACAGAATAAAACAACAACAACAAAGCCTGTCCATTGTCATAAATTGCTGTCTAATATGTCACCAGCAGATGGCGGTAATCTATAAGTCTAATAACATGAATCTGAAATAACTTTCTTCTCTGGTTATTATCTGTTTCATAATATTTAGTTCTAATTTTGTGAACCCTTTACAGCAAGACTATATTACACGTTGAAGTAATAATTTTAAGATAACTGTGCATGTTGAGATAAACTGCAGGAACAGAACAGGCAGAAAAGTTAGTGAGTCTGCAGACTAAACCAAACTCCGGCCCTCGAAGACCACTGTCCTGCAGGTTTTAAGTGTTTCACTGCTTTAACACACCTGATTTAAAGTAACGGGCCATATAGCTTGTAATCTCTCAGCCACTAAATTTTGTTCTCTAAACTAAAAGTAAACTGATAGAATAAAGACAAAATCATTCAAACACATTCATGATTTAGGTTTAGTATGTTACATTTACAATAGTACACATTTTCAATAAGAGAAAAGAGATTCAAACATATGAAACAATCAGACAAGTTTCTTTAGTTAATTGAGAAGTAAACAGAGTTTCATTGGAAATTCTAAACTTTTAGCACAAAATCACAAAGGCAAAGCATCATTAAATATATATAATTGAAACATCCACTTAGCAGAAAGCCCTGCTGATTATTTTAGCTGATTTTAGTCATATATAATAGCACAGAAATACTTGCTTTCACACTCACCATCTTGTGTGGTCTGTATAAATCATCGATGATCTCTGAAACCTTGCAAACCAGTTAACCTTTGTACCTTGAAATCTTTCGGATGAAATAAAAATTGCACTTTTGTAGTGCATGCTCATGTTATTTCCTTCTTATTTATATCTACAAGTTAAAAAAAGAAAGGGAAAAAAAATAATTTTCCAAGTGACTGAAGTCACACATAATAAGCATCATAGTGGCGGGTTCACAGAACAAGACTGGCTGCAGGAGAGAAGTAGCATGTGGATTGCAGAAGTACATGTACATCAGTTTCATTTCCTTGTTTCATGATGTGTTGGCTTTTTTACTGTCATCTTAGTTTAAATAAAGATTAAAATCATGTGTGAAATTGGCTAAGAGTGCAAAACTGCATAACAGAACTAAAGAGAATATAAAATTACTAAAGATTTTTTTCATTTAAACAGTACAAAATTCCAGCTTTAAAATTCACATAAAGAATTGCATTCATATAATTTGCAATGACAGAAAGAGGTATTTCAGTATTTTCCTCTGTTTACAATGTTTCCTTAAAGAGATTATTGTACTGTTTCTGACTCTCAGTAGCTAATACACTCCTCAGGTTGAACCAGAAGTATGGCTGTGCCTGAGGATTTGTTGGCCACTCAAGCATTGACCTCTTGTACAACCTCTTCCTTAATCTTAGATATTTTGAATTGCAAGGCACTTTTTCCAGGAAAATCAGTACTATAACATCTTTTTTATCATCCATCAGTCTTTGGTTGGCCATGTAGAAAGCTGTCCTGAAATTTCCCCCTTTGATATATTTCTTGGTGAGAATGAACACAGTCCTCTTGCTCCTGTGGATGCTCTGGGAAAGGTTGTCAATCAAGGGGCATCCAGGGACCCAGTCTCGTTCCTCAAGACACAGCGTCATGCGGCGGTCTCCACGGTCCTCCAGATGAGTGCACATCTCCTTCATCACCCACTCTGACACTGCAGGATCCTCCTTGTCGTACATCACAAAGGCATCATAGAGGGCACCTTGGGAGTACAGGCGACCATAGCCTTTGAGTTTTGCCCTGCAGAAGTGGTAGATGTACCAGACATCCCATAGGAAGAGATGGCTGGAGATGGACAGGGTGAGGAAGCTGAGGATTAAGCAAGTCATGAGGGTGTAGAGAATGATTGACAGGAAGGGGTGCTGGCAAGCCAGCAAGTCCACTGAAACCACAAGATGACCTTTTTGTGCACCTGGAGCAGCACAGGAAACCTCCGTGCCCAGACGAGGAATGGTCACTGTGGTCTTATTGAGCCATGTAACAAACCATGTAGCATTACAGGTGCACAGAAATTTGTTTTGGTGTAGGAGCAACATGTCCATCTGCTTAACAACGTCATCTGGGAAGCTAGATTTTTCAATGTAGCGAATTATATTTGAGCTAAGATCCAGATACTTTAAGCTAAAAGCATCCTTTAGGAAATCTGGTGTGAGTTTAAAGATTTTGTTTTTATGTAAAATGAGCTTCTCAAGCGATGTTGTACAGTTTGACAGCATGCGTGGAACAGTAGTTAGAGAGTTCCCGCTAAGATCGAGGACACGTAAAACATGGAGAAGGTGTAGTTTGCCCCAATCAAAGGATTTTAGTTTGTTATTTCTGATGTAGAGCTCAGAAAGCTTGTCTGGCAGACCATGGAAGACATCTGGTAGAATAACATTGAGGTTGTTCTGGGAGATGTCAAGGACAGTCAAATTAATTATTTTTTTGAAATAGTTGACATATCTAGTATCCCCATCTCTCCACAACATATCTAACCGGTTATCTCTGAACTCTAACCTTTCGAGGGATTCACTCTCTAGCTCTGTGTTAGTGGAAGTAGAGATTTTGTTGTGGTTCATCAAGAGTACCTTGAGATTTTTTAAATTCTTAGTAAAATTAAGCATGTGAGTCAAGCCTTCTGACTCAAAATAATGGTTGTTATTACTTATATCCAAGATAACCAACTTTTTCAGCTCTTGAAATGCAGTGGCATAGAGCAGGTCCAGGCGATTCAATGAGAAGTCCAAATACTGTAAATTTGTCAGATTACTAAATTCAGAACCATTCAGGCTTTGGCTCATAGCGTTTCCGGACAGATTGAGGCACCTCAGCTCGTTCAGATTTAAAAATCTCGAATGCAAGAAAAATATATTGTTTCTGCTTACATCAAGTGTTTTACCAAACTTACTGCATTCTTTGTTGACAAAGGATGTAATTATTCCAAGTTCCTTATCTTTGTATTTGCAGCTGCGAGCATATTCATCATATCTAAAGTAATGAATCTCTGTCACTTCTTTATTTTGGTACTGATTAGCAGCTGACATGGGAGACCACAGCAAGGGCTGTTCTCCACTGAAACCCACAGTGTCTTGGCCATCAGAGGGAGAGGATATTTTATTGTCAGAAAGACTGATTATTTTAAAGCTTTTTAATTCCATTAAAATGCTAAGGTTTGCCATTTTAATAAAATTTGTACCAAGATCTACAACTTCTAGTTTTTCTAGATGTTTTAAAGGAGCAATGCTCTCTGGCTTTAGCTGCTGAAACACATAGCCCTTCAGTCTGAGAATTTTAAGAGATGTGAGTGCAGAAAAATTGCTGCTCAGACTCAGTGTTTGAGGATAGCGCTGAAGCTCGTAGTTAAATGATAAGTCCAATTCTTCTAGTTTGTTGAGGAATTGAGGAAAGTGAGTGGATACTATCTCTCTTGCTAAAAAGTTTGATGAGAGATCAAGTACTCTGAGTTCTTTTGTGCTGTGAAACCACTCAGATAGTACACATGTCAAGGAGTTACTGTGCATGCGTAATGTTTTCAGTTTTGTCAAATTTTTAAAAGCCTTCTTACTGATTTTAAGTGGTGCATTATTTGGGCATGGGCTGCATGGGAAAGGGGCATTGTAACATCGAGGACAATTTCCGCTGATGTCAAGAATCTCCAGGTTTGTTAAGTTTTTGAAATCCTCATCTGTGACTTCTTGAATGTTGTTGTTGTAGAGATACAGCTCTTTTAAACTTTTGGGTAGTTGATGTGGAATAAAAGACAAGTTGTTTGACTTAAGAGATAGCAATGTTAAGTTGTTCAGCTGTAAAAATGCTGCATCTTCTATGTCATAGGAGACGTTACAGGGGTTACGATAGTAGCAGTTTTGACCGAGGTACAGCACCTGAATATTTCTGATCTCAGAGAGGTTTGCTTTAGAAATATAATAAATATGATTCACTTCCAAGCTTAACAGGATCAGATTTGAAGGCAAGCCTTTAGGTATACTGTAGAGCTGATTTCCATCTAGATACAGGGCTCGCAGATTACTCAGTGTACTAAAGGTGTTTTTCTCAATTGTAACACTCTTTGTGCACATGCGGTCCTTGGGGCCTATTTTGATGGGCACGCAGTTGCACCTCATGTCAATCTCAGTTAAGTTCTCCAGACCATGGAAGGAGGTTGAGTTTAGTTTCGGAATGTGGTTGATGGTGAGAGTCAGATTAGTAGTGTCTCTCGGGATGCCAGGGGGGATTTCCTTGAGGCTTCTCTCAGTGCAGTCCACCTTCACTTCACTCCCGTTGTTGGCTCCACTAACATCACATGGCAGGGTTTTCGGGTAAGAGATGCCAGTTGTCGATACAATGAAATGACACCACAGCCCCAGAAATGCCACACACATCTGTACAGAAGCATAGACGCCACTATGAGAAATGCTTTTAATGCTAATAATAAAAAAAACAACAAGGACATGCAACACATATAGCGAACTGAATGTTTTAGTAAGTAACGTTCAGGATGTTGCACTTAATAGTGCAATCAGGAAATGGCATAGACTAATATTACATTGTCAACATCTCCTTGTAGTTTACAGCACTTCTTCTGACTAAGCCACCCCTAATTTAACTGTGTATCAATCATGATATTCTACGGTATATGAACTAATGTTGCATATACTCACCAGGTGGAGTTGCATTATTCTGGCAAGTGACAAAAAGTCCTGCTTCAGGTTCTGTTGTCAAGCTGAATAGAAGAGTAATAGAGATGTAGCTCTGGCAATCAGTTTGCGTGTGTTGAGACGAAAGTAACAGGTGGCAGTCTGACCTCAAAATGCATATAATTAGCCAGAATCACTTCCTTATTGTCACTAACCACATAATCCAAATCTTCCATCTTTTGATATGTGTTCAATGGTTTAAAGGAGTTCTACTTATTTCATAGACATTTGCACTATGCTAAGATCAACAAGAAGGTAATTCAGTTGTACTATAGAGATCAAGTATTTGATCATGTTATTCCATCCATGGCATATAATCATGCAACTGGAGGACTTTTGAGTTATTTGTTTTCTACCACCAGTGAAAATATTGGTTTCATTTCTGTATAAATCACAACGGAAAGGAAAAGCTATGGGCAAGGGTAAGGGTTTACAACCCCCTAATGGTAAACAAGGCAAACTATATGTCTGTAAACTATGGTTGCTTTGTGGCTATATCGTTGAGTCATGTTCACCCTCACCTGTTTACACAACATGCATGTCTGGTCCACAGATACTTTTTAAGAACTACCCTATTTTATGCTTTTACAATAAAAGACATGGTCAAAAAGTGTTTGTCTAGTCATGCTCACATTATGCTGGTCTGTAAGTGTGCAACAAACATATTGTCATTAATTGCCATTCACTGTACTAAGGTAAATATAGAAAAAATATTTGTGAAGTTTTGCACATTGAAGTTAAGATCAGTTGTTGAACACATTAATTAAATTTCTTTCTTTACCATCTTCTTTTTTAAAATAGACCAAGTGATGTGTTGTTTTAACCGTAACTTATATTTAACTTATGTTGTTCAGCCAACACAGCAACATTGTTTTTAAATCACAGCAACAAACAAGCTAATTTTAAGGACAGGTCATTTGTTTCCTTAAGAAATATGGAATTACTGGTACCTCCCACTATGTTGTCTTTCACCTTGGAAGACTCACTTGCTTTTGTAGATTTAACACATTTCTTGTGAAACAGAATCAGACCTGATTTTGCTTCAGCCCTGTTGAAATTTAATATTTGGCAAAAAGGCTTTTTTTTGGATGGAAAGGTGGTATAGACCCACTGCATCAGCAACCTTTTATTACTCTTTTGCTGGTGAGTTTTCAATGTTAGGTATGTCCTCACATTTGGGCTATGTTAGTTTTATTCATGTATTAAAAAAATGTTATTATATTCTAGTATCAAAAAGGACAAAACAATGCCGCAAAATAGAATCTAATGCCAGGACCAGCTGGTGCTACACTTGCATCCTCCATACAGCGGGCAGTGCTACAGTATTATGCCAGAAATATCAGAGTGGGTGGAGGAGGGTGAATTAAAAGAGTAATAAAAAACTATTCATTTGATTAAAACAAAACAAAAAAGTGGTCTACTAGTCTTGTACACCAACTCGTTTCTAAGTAGCCTGAAGCCAGTGGAGACAGCAACTCTGCTGAGTAAACCTGTATCTCCCAATCTCACATGACCCCCGCTTCCCTATTTTTAATGAGTCATCACTTTTGGTACATAATCTTCCTATAAATAAGCACCACATCCATTTGTGTTGTTACAGTGAATTTCCTCCTTGCACAAATTCGCACCAGGCCTGGAAAGCTAATTCTGTCAGGGCAACAAGTTACTTGGTATAAGCTATAGTTTTACTGGCCTAGGTCTTCATACTAAACAATAAAGATGAATATGTTCAACACCTGCTAAATATCACCGTTACTGGCATGGTATGGTAGTAGGTCCCATCTCTGTGCTATTACCCTTGCAGAGTTGCTAGTATGATATGTTTTACTCAGACATGCAATGCAATACGTGCTTTACTACTCTCATATGTTGCACTGTGCAAACACTCTTCAGCATGAAAAGTGAAACAGACCATCATCATTAATGCAAACAGCATTACCACGACTCAGACTTGAGGGAATGCTAAAATCATGAATTCTTAAACACAGAAACAAACTTAGGTCAAGGAACTTTTATATACAGAGTTGCAATTTTTGGACAAACTTGTATAATCAGGAGAATTGGTTTACTTGAAGCAGAAACTGACAAAATGATTGGAGAAGGCTTTTTAGAAGTTTTAAAATTTTTTAATGATATTGACAAAAATAACAGGAAAGTACCGTGTTCATGTGTAAAGTAGTCATTAAATCAAGTGAATCAGTAAATTAAAAAGTTACATGTTTCTTTAGTTTTATAACATCAGGTGCTGCGAAATGATTTGTCTAGAGCTTCATATATAATTAATTCATTTCTCTAACATATGTCTTTTTACAATTTATAAACAAAGTACATGAGATTGTGATAATTTAAAGGTTAAACTTCTAATAAAATCAATAAATCATTTAAATAATTCTCATTATGTAATAGGTAATATATTTGATGGGGGTCATATATATATATTTTAAAGAGGCCTTAATATAATTTATTTAAAACTTTAATTCATATAGTTTTTTTTCTTTACATAATAAAATTTTGTATACACAAGGCAAGATTTTTTTTCACAGCAGTTCACATTGGTTGTTAAACCCATGTCTCTTATGTATGGCTTTAAAATCAATAATTAGAACAAAACGACAGTTTTTTGTTGAGCAGTGCTTTCAGTGATTGAGTTAGTGTGTTTATAATAGCAGACATGGTGGCAGAGTAATGTGTCAATGCATTCACACTTTGGTCACCGGGGGAACCTCCTGCAGCCGCCTCAGCAGCTTTTAGCAGACATGCGTAGTTTATAATGACTTCATCCACCTTGGCTACCACCTCATGCCGTTCACTCTTGGCACTCAGGCCTTCCATTAGTGACATGCAGGCTTGGGTTAAGCAACAAAGTGTGTGGAAGCTGTGTGTCAGAGTGAGCAGCAACTCCTCTGGGCTGCTGTACTCTGTGGCCATCTGACTGCAGGAGCTATTCAGGACTTTGGCCTGCATGAAAAGTAGCTGAGAAAATGTTTCCATGTCAGCCTCATTGACCTCCGGTACGTCACCTCTGGGCTTATGTCTCACACTGCTTTGCAACACGCTGATCATCTCTAAGGCATCCTTCTGTGCAAGTGCAAACCCTGTGTGAAGGCTGTAGGTTTTTCCCTTCATTGAATTTATATGAGCTAGTCTTTCTTTGAGGCTCATGTCATTCATAGACGTGGGCATACTGCTGTGCTTAGCTTTATTTTCTGCTTTGAGGACCAGCTTTTCCTTTCTACTGAAAGAAACTGAGCTGTTAGAGAGCAAAGCATGCGAAAGCACCTCTCTATCTCCGTCACTACCATGGGTGTTTGACTTTCTCTTAAGGAAACAGTGACCGAACGGCCCTCGGCACCTCCATGTTCCTGCATCCAACTTCGGAGCTGTTGACTCTGGCAGGAACTGTGTGGGATCTGTTAGCTGCATTTTACCAGATGAATTAGAGGCGACTGAACCCTGGGAAATGCTTTTGGGTAGGGTTTTGGCAGTGACTGCCCTCTGCACTTTTGGGGGATCTTGAGAATGCATATTTTGATTATCATTCTTCCCAGTAAGTGTGGCTTTGGTCTTTTCTATCAGTGCTTCTAAACTCCTGGAACCTAGTATTAAGGTGCTCCAGCTCCTCCTGAGCTTCTGAACCCTGTGTGGCTTCCTAAGGCTCTCTGTTGTTGTGTCGCATGAAGATCCACTTGAGAGGAAAGCCCAAGCCTTTGGGTCAGGCTGAGGGCTGGCCAGTGTTAGCCCGCTGGGCTCTGTGCTACTTTGTAATGATGAAGGTGACATGATTGTGGTGGTGGTTCCAGTCTCATTACAGAGAGTTAAAGATGACTCTTTCCCAGGCTTCTTCAGCTGTGTGCAAGCTACACTAGGGGTAGTAGGAAAAATGAGAGAACTGTTAAGCATTTCCCTGACAGCAAAAAAAATGCTTCTTTGTTGTGTTATTCAGATATCCTAATTCGGGTTTTAATTGGCAAAAAGAGTGATAGCTTACATTGTGAGAATTTTAATGGAGATCACATACAGATCAACCTTATTCAAAAGCAAAATATTAGAAACACAGAAGGAAGCGCTAGCATTATAGCTGACCTAGTATTCTTTCTTTGTAAGAAAGAAAAAAAAAGCAACCCAGCTACCAAAGTAAAACTATATTTAGTCTTTCTAGAAACAACTCATTCCAAGAAATTTTATTTTTGTTCTTGTTTTCAACACCCTGCTTGTTTCTCAAAGTATGTCATAAAGTGGGAATAACATCAGTTTATGAAACATTGAGATGACTTCGTTTGGTTTTTAAATATGTAATATTGCCACACCTTATTCTAGCAACTGGGCCAAAATCTGCCCTCAAGCACTTTAAAAGCAAATTTATAGGTCAACACACACAAGCAAAACCGTTGCCTTTCTTCAGAAACTGCTATCTCAAAATAGAGAAAAAATAACAAACTGTCTATAAGGCTGGATAATACTTCAAGAGAGAAAATCTTTGTAATTTGGTGCTTATTTTCTAGTTCTGATGGCCATTCTTAACATAAAGGACAAAACATAAAGAAGCAACACCTTCCTGTTCGGTCTTACCTGTGGTTTCTTTTATCTTGGGTATTCTGTGACTGCTGTCCCGTTGGCTTCCAAACCCAGGTTCGGCACTAGTAGCTGCATGGATCTTCCTCAGCAAGGTGGGGTCTATTGGATGGCCAACTTTTCCCTGCAGTGGTGCTCCATATGCCTTCTCCTCAGCAGAAACATAACCCAGCCCCTTAAGTGTGGACTCTGACAGTACATGCACGTTGTCTGTGGCACAAAGGGGAGAGTCCATAGGAGTGACACAGCTGCTGCTTCCAGTGCTGCAACCAGCATCTATAGAAGAACTCTGTGAGCTTTGGAGAGAATGAACACCTTCACTTTGTATTGATGACATTCGTTTGCTCACATGGTATTCATATAACCGTGTTGCATCTTGTTCTGATTGTGGAAGCTTTATCTGCTGGTGCTCATTATCCTGCAAAGTGGCATCACTCTCTGCAGAGACGGGCCCTTTGGATGGAGAGAGGAGACGGGCATTTAACTGTTGGCTTCTTTCATCTAAGTCTTGTTTCTCTCCCTTTGCTGTGAGCCTGTCTGCGTGGGAAGCCTGTGAGTCATTCACACATTCTGGAGTGAGATTCTCTGCCATTTTGTTTCCCGGTGCTCTCTGCTGCCATTTTTGATGCCTGTCTTTACAGTGAGTTCGCCCCAGATCAAGTTGATTCATGTAATAGGAATCTCTCACAGTGAAAGCGTTAAACTTCCCAACAAGATGAGGGGGCTCCTCTTTAGCTGAGTCTTGAGAGGTCATGTGTGATTTATCAGAGGAATTGCATGAATCTCCAGGAATTCTGTTCTCTGTCTCCTTCTGTTTTCCTCTCTGTCTGCTCATCACTGAGCCCATGTGCATCTTGGTAAAGTACTCACTAACTGATTTTATTTCCATAGTCTCTGGTTCCATCTCACCACCATCTGAGTGAAACATCGGTGAGGAGGCGACAGCAGAAGATTTCGCCTCCTCCTCCTGATGCTCATTACTAGGTGTGCTCACCTCTGTCTTTTCCTCAATCATAGCATGGTGTCCTTCTGCCATGGCTACATGCATTCTCAGGTGGCTCTCTGATTGTCTCTGAGCAGTGGCCAGCTCGGAGCTCTCTGTCATCTCAGATGAGTTTGTCTCATTGCCAGAATCAGAAGACTCGGGACTAAATGCTCGTGATATTTCGACACCTGCGTACATCAGAAAGACAACAATCTAATTAAAAAATTTATCAGAAGAACATGAGAAATGTTAGAGTGTATGAGCTACAATTAATGGCAATTACAAAGTAATTTAACATGTAAATGACAAAGACAATAACACAAATAAACCATTACACAATATGACTCCACCTTAACATTAAGATTTGAAGTCAGTCAAATACACTTGTTGGTAACCTCCCACCTCACTTAAACATACTGTACTGAAATTTTATCTGACATACAAACTTGCATGCCTTTGATTTGTGATTAAAACTGGGAAAAAAGCAGTGCAATACACATGCTTTTTCTGAAAAAGATATTTTTAATATATATATAGACAAAGTTATTGATACCCCTTAGAGATAACCATAAAAGAAAGAGATGTATGTTATTTGAAGCAGATATTTGTCTTCTATTACATTAAAAAAAAAAAGGTCAGTCACTACAATCTTTCATTATTCAGTGAGCATGTTGAAACGGATAAGTGATCATTTAGTAGTTTCAAGTTATTGTTTGCTCCACATTGCACATGAGGAAGAAGAGAAAGTCAACTAACCGCACCTGACAACAGCATCAGGAAATCTGAGCTCATTAATGTCTCATCAAATCATTTACATATATTTTTTTCTTTTTTAACGCTAGCAAGCTCTATAGAGATTGATCCAAAAACACCAGTTTAAAAAAAGCTATGTATATATATATATATATATATATATATATATATATATATAAATAATGTTTG
>JBAMHW010000014.1:14737260-14761661 GCA_037177495.1 Rhadinocentrus ornatus
ATATAAATAATGTTTGTTAATATTTGTGTTGACAGGCCATACTGACTTCTAGAAATGTCACACATAAAATAATTTCATGTTTAAAGAACAGAACACCATCATCTGTGTTGTGGAGCTCAGAAAATGAATGACAACTTCTTCCTCATTTCCGAAAGCTCTGTCTCAGTTTCAAGTAAACCAGCAGCATTATGGCCCAGAACATGTATCTTAAAGCACCAAAGAACACATGGGAAGGGAAGATAGAACCTTTTTAAAGTCCTGATCCTAATCCAACTCAACATAGAAAGAGCGTAGGGGGTATGGGGGCACTAGTTTAAAACCAGGCTACAAAAAGTCACAACAAATTTAAAATGAAATTGCATTTTTGTTTATGTTTAAATAAAAGGGTACCAATAATTTTGGTCAATTCAATAGATGGCTATTTATTAATATATATTTTCTGTAAGCTTTTGGTATTGACAAACTTGTTACATTGCTTTGTGTGCAAATGAGAAAACAAATGAAACACACACAAAAAAAAGTGAATGACCCAATAATGAACACAAATGTACTCACAAATGGAAACATAGAACAATGGGCTTTATTGAAAAAAAAGAAAAGAAAAAACAACAAATCAAATATAAATGGCAAGAATATGTGTGATGTTAATGGATGAATGTTACAATAGTATAAGAAGAACCTGTGCTACTCTCTGTTTGTGCTGGACTTTGTTCTTCAGAAGCCGCAAGGGCCTCGAGTGCCTGTAAGGTGGACACCATTGCTTCGTTCAGAGGCTCCCCGGGGCCCTCTGCTCCATGGGTGGGCACAGAATCTATTAGAGACACTGGAACATCATTGCTGGCCCTGTGGGCCCGAATCCCAGCTCCCTGTTGTTCGTCCTCATCGGAGCTATCCCGGAAACCAGGAGGAGGAGCAGCAATGGCCATATTCAAAGAGTGCAGCAGCACGTCATTGTCCTCCTCATCATTAACTTCTGGTGGTGGAGGGAGGGAGGTCAAGTCAATGATGTCATCACTGGACCCTGAGAGCGAGAGCAATGTAGGCTCATCAATGTCACTCATCACAACATCTTCCTCACAGCTGATGTCATCCTCATCTTCTGCATCATCTGTTGTCTCTGCGTAGCAGATATCATGCAGCAGTGGCTCCTCAATGCACTCAGTAGGACCAAAGATTTTGGTGGAGTACGGATATCCTTCCTCTATGGCATCCATCATTTTATAGTCTTCCTCGAGGCGCCTGTACATGTGACTGTGATTGTCTGCAGCCTCTGGGCATTCATCCATAAGTCTCTGGTAGCCCAGATTTTGGGGATTTACACTGTCCAAGGGAGGGTCCCCAAATATGAAGGAGACTTTTGCATTTCTGGAGGGGTCTTGGGGTTTGGCCCTTGGGATGTTGAGGTAAGTTTGGGTACAAGGGATTCTGCAGTACTCTGCTCTCTCTGCCACATGAACTGTGTGCTGGGGCTGGTGGATCTCAGTTACATATACAGGTTGGCCTTCGCATCTGCTGTGGTTAAGGTATTCACACTCCTGGTCAGAATAATCTTGGCTACACCTCTGACTCCTTCTATCTTCACATCCTTTATGTGGTAGGCTGTATGCGCTCTCAATGGCCTGGTAATTTTGCTTCATTCTTCCTGCATGGCCTGCAAAGAAGAACCAAAAAATTAAACAAGTATATTTAAAGCCATTCTGCTTGGTCATAATGAGATGGTTTAAGGCCAACTTTTTTCCTTACCATCTGTGTTTTTGGCCACATTAAAGATGGAGCGTCGAGAGTCCACAAGTAATCTGTAATAGCCAGCCGTCAAACAGGCTAGATTCATTGCATCAACAGACTCCATTAAGAGAGTGATGGGCTGTAAAAGAGGCAAATAATCAGATGATGATGAGCATAAAATAAATGGTAAAGTGAGGCTGCACAGTGAGGTTAAAACAATTGCTGAACATACTTGCTGGTGTAAGGACAAAACCACAGAAAATATAGAAGTGTTTGTTAACCTTAACATCCAGAACATGCAGTTCCACCCTAACTTTGTTTTCATCCTCTGAGTACATCTCAATGCGGTTGACATGACTGAAGTCAGCCAGAAGTGCTACCAGGTTTGTTTTGGTGTTTATCACATGACTGATACCATATTTGGGCCCAACCAGCAATGTCACTTCTGTGTGCTTCTCGCCTTGCTGTAATAAGGAAGAGACACCACATACTTTACTGTTTGTCTGCAACTGAACAACAACGACTCTAGCTGCATACATGCAGGGTTACAAGATAGTTTTACTTACAATTAGCGTGGATTTAAACACACGTCCTCCATAAAGCCTCAAGTCACTAAGATACTTGAGATAATGGACCTTTGCCTGCAAGGCAGTCAGCTAGGAAGGGGAAAAGCAAGAAACATAGAATAAGACACAAACTGGAATACTTAAACAAGCTACTGACAGCAGAAATAAAGAAATAATAAAGAAGTGCTGTTAAAGTAACCACTTTTCACCACTACTATGTAACTTAGGTCTCCACAAGGGGTCAGGCAAGAGTCAGATGTGGAGCAAAGAATATAGAACAGGAGCACACTTGAAAAGATAAATGAATAAATATATTTGTACCTTTTTACCAGGTGGCACCAGGTTTTGGTTGGTTTTGAGGATGTGGGTGAGCGCTTTCTTGATATTCTTCTCTTTCATGCTAGACAGTACTGCAGGAGGCAGAAACAACGCCAGACCCCACTCCTTCCTGCAGATACACAATTCATTAATATGTTTCTTCCTAAAACAGTAAAAGACTCATTCTTGACTGCATGGTGATGGATTTACTTCACACAGAGCTGGTGCACCGATAGACTAGATACAAGCAGAGTAATGTAAGCGAGGTTATCTGTTTAACAGCACTCTGGGTTTACCAGTGTTCTTTATGGCTAGTGTAAGTTATTAAAGAGAATAAAGTCAATGGCTCAATGTTTAAAGACATGCCATTCATTTAGCAAAAAAGTATACTGTGAAATTCAATCTACTTACTCAATATACTTCAGGGAAACTTTCTGGGACTGCTTGGTATTGATGGTTAGAATATACATTTGCAGGGCAGCCAGACGTAGAGCCGTGTCGTATTTCAGCTCTGACCCAAATCTCTCCAATACCACATCATTGCAGCTCTGGGTGAGACAGAGAGGAATAAGACAGGGAGAAGTTACACTTGGTCACCCTTCTTGTCATGAAATACAAGACAGCAACACAATAACACTCCCGTGGTGAGTGTTTTCTAATTCTCTTTCCAAGCCCTGATGAATTGTAATGTCCCATATTGCTAACATAACATGAGAACTGTTCAATTCCACCAAAATAAAATAAATAAATAAAAAAATGGATTTTTATATGTTCACCTGAACGTAGAGATACTCAAAGGCTACTGCATCTCTCCTAAGTAGGTCCACAGGATCCTTTGGAACAAAAGTGATTCGAAAGAAGCACTTCATCTTATGTGACCCTGGCCTTTGTGTCACCTAGGGCATAAATACAAGGTAGGGAGGTCCATTAGTCTTGAGGTGCTTGCATTTGTAACATATCTTACAACAAGCTTCTGCGGTCTGATGAACAGGGACAGGGGCATATACAGTATACTTCATCAAAGTATACTGTATATGCAAACTTGAGAAATTTGTTAATTAATATCCCGTATTCATAGTCATTCGAGGAAACAATTGACATTTTCGGAATAGGTATTTAAATATTTGAATCTTTGAGGGTCACTATGGGTGAAAAGATCAATACCACTTATGAAAAGTGTGTACACATTTTCAGTAGCTGAAGCTAGGCAATGCTTAGTTTGCATGACACAAGAAAAAGAAAGTTTCCCTGCTTCTGTTAAAAAAAAATTAAAAATCCAAAAATTGTATTTAATTCATGAATGTGTTAAATTTTTAAGCACATCTTGTTTAATTTAAATGCAGCCTACCTAAAGTTTTTTTTAAGTAGAAGCCTTGCTTGGCTGGGAGCGCCGTCTCCTGGTTTATGTTGGGGTTAGCTACGCTAATATCTTTTAGCGTCATGTTTTTAATTAATGTGCTTATAAAAGAGATGCATTGATATATTTCAGTGGTCTTGTACGTGCTTTTTTCTGAGTTTAGCAGCATCCAACAAAGGAAGTCTTACCTGAGTTAGCATCTCCTGCTCATGCAGGAGCATGAGTTTGCTGGCAGATCCCTCAGCTCTTTGCTCAAGCATCAGAGAGAAGTGCTCGATGCTCTTAATGGATAGCTTTTCTTGCAGGGTCAAGATGACGTCCTTTCACATAGAAAATGTCATAGTTAATACAACACGAGAACAGTGCAGATGCAGCAGCTTATCTGTGTTCAGCTCAATGGCATAACCATACGTCATTTTTACAGCCTAGCATATGTAAAAACATGAGCATTTTTCAGCATGCATCATAATTCCAGCTGCAACAGAGAAAAAAAAATTCAAATGTGAATGTGTTCTCTCTGTTCAATAGGTAAATATGCTCTAACTGTTGTTGTTTTTTTAATCACAACTTCAGTTAAGAAGAAGTTCAAAAGGCCATAGAAAGAGAAGAAGCCGCACTTCATAATGTAAAAACTGAGCATCACTTTAGATTACATAACAGCATTTTCCAGTGAAAGGAGATTCTTCCCAGCACCTACCTTAATGGATGTATTGCTGTCAAATTTAAATGATTTAGTCTGCCCGTTCTCCAGGTACACTTTCAGAACATTTGGCATGAAAAGAAGGGAGTTGTCCTTTACTGTTTCCTAAAAATAAAATAAGAATTATATTAGAAAATCTCACTTTTTCTGACTGTTAATCGTTTTATTTACTATCATGCATTAAAGGGAGATCTTGTAATTATAGGAAATATCATGAATTAACAAGTGGAAGTAAATTAAAGGAACAATTCAATGACTTTCTTGCCAAAATGAAGATATTAATGCTATTCTCATTTCTGTATGGCCTGAAGCAAATTGCAGCTAAATGTCCTTGATATGCCGGCTCTGAATTGAAGAAACAAAGCATTCGAATATGCTGAGCTTTGAGAATATTTTTAAGTTAATGGAGCCAAATATGGTTCTAAATATTATGATTGACATTTATGCTCCCATTAAGACTGCGACAAGTGTGCTGATTTAATATTCTGAGGTTTTATATCTATTGTACTGTTAGGGTTACTGTAATTGTGTTATTTTGGCTATGGACATTATTTGAAAATATATTTTACATCTCAAGAGTAATAAAGGTAAAATATACAAATAAATAAATACATTTAAAGACTGGAAACAACATCATACCTGGCTCTGTCCAAGACAACTCAATCTACTTAACTTTAACGTTCATGAGTTCGACCCTCCTTACTCTTGGAAAGGCACTCACTCTTGTAACAAATATTTGTGTTTCGTCTTGTTTATTTACATTTTTGTATTTTAATACTTCCAATGACATTTTGAGCTATTAAACTCGTGACAGTAATATAAACCAACAGTCACTTGTTTTTTTTAAGCTTTTATGTCTGTGTGACTTACCCAGTAGTTTGGGGAAGCGCTGTGAGAGGGTCAATCACACACTTTGTTTGCACATGAAACTCAAATGATGGTAAAGGTTTATTTTTCCTCATGTATGTCTTTGCTTTACTGTTAATGATTTCAATGGTTGCACTAATCTACAGCTTCATGAATTCAAACTTTGTGTGTAATTTCCCATTCAGTAGCTTGATGTGCACAGAATCAGTCAGTGTGACTTACTGGGACCTGTCCATTGATGATGACCTCTTCAGCGAAGCGGACTTTAACAGGATTAGTCTTTAACTTGGCCTTTTTGGCTGCACTGATGAATGCAGATTTTGGTGACTTTATGGAGGGACAGAAGAAAGAAAAATTATGTAAAGAACTACTGGCTCCTTTAATTTTTAATTTTTATTTTTTCACATCAGCCTCCTATTACTCCATTTATTACTGATACAACTAAGGTAGCACTTTGTAAGAGTGTGACAGGGAATAAACCCTAATGCTATTATGTCATAGAGTCTACAAAGAAACTCCCTGTAAACAGAAGTAATTACAGGTTGGATTATAAGTGCTTGGTCTATATATCCCTGCATTGAAGTATATAATATCTTCCTCCTAAATCTTATTCAAGATTGGCCAGTTATTTAGTGGTTTATTTTAAAGACTTAGACTCATCATGCTGAAAATCTAAAACAATGAGGCTGAACAAATTGAGTAATGAAAATCCATAAGGATTGGTTGATTGTTGCATGGTAAAACACTAATCAGATTTTAACATGAGTTTCTGGCCACAGATTAAAAATAGCACAGGATAAATTTTCTTTTATGAGTGCATCCATTCATGTGTTTGTAACCTTAATCCTATTTTTGGAGAGAATTCAAGCATAAATCCATTTCCACCAACTTATTATGTGAATTTTAAACCAAGGCCTTATAGAGTATGTGCTTCTGGCACTGCACGTTCACCACCATCTGGTGCTCTGTGACTTGAGGAAATGTTGATGTGGCAGATTCATATGAGGTCTTGCGATGATCTAGGTCTGCAACACTTGAAAAGTCATAAATGCTGTGGCAACTGGACTTCCTTTATGTTATTCAGGCTCCTACACTTTAAGAAGTAGCTGATATGGTGCCAGCACATACATATGACATGATTGATGCCCTGCTTTCAGAGAATACACAAAAATAATCGCTTTCAAACACAGAAATAGCCTATTAGAATACATTTGATTTCATTTATCGCAGAGAAACCTACTGGATACGGCTGAACAACACTCAGTAATATGGACTCCTTGCAGCTCCTGTGGGACACAGATGGAAAGTTAAGAAAGATTTTTTTTTTCAATGAACAGTTGTTAATAATAATACCAGAAGTAAAGCAAATAGAAAAAAAAGAAAATGGGTGATGAAAAACACTGTGTTCCTTTGGTGCTCCTGTCACCCCTATTTTACCACTGTAGGGATGAGTTACGTTACAGAGACAGAGCCCATTCAAGGCCATTAGAGCTGTAAAGGAGTGGCCATGTGGGCATTAGTCCCTGTACTGTTTACAGATTGCTGCACAGGTCATACAAGGACCAAACGCTCAGTCAGCCACTCAGCTGTGACTGTGAAATTAATCTAATGAGATGCTCAAAAAAGTATCACCAACAGCGTAAAGCTAAATCACGGAGAATGGTGGAGGTGGCTAAAATAACACGTCATATTTATCCAGTTGAAAGATCTGGGTTGATGCTGTATACTTTATAAAAAGTATATACCTCCCCTGAGGGGGGTTAAACATTGAATAATTTCAGAATTAACATTAGGCAGTATTTTTTCCGGATTTTATTTGAACAGGTTTACTATCAAGCAGGTGTCTTACCTGACGAGGTCAATAACCCTCTCTCTGGGTGCTGAACTGACTTGCTCATCATTAATCATGATGATCTCGTCCCCTGGGATCAGCTTGCCTTCTGATGGACCCCCTGCCAAAGCAAAACAACAGCACTTCAGGCACACATACTGTGCACAGCCTCTGCATTTTTCTTGATTTTCTTTGTATCAAGTCTTGGGGGCTTAAAGCTCTAATGAAAGCTTACTCATAGACGGCTCTTAAAATAAGTGAATCATCCAAACTACTGCCTCGGTTGCTTTTTTCCCCTCCTAGCTACATTTAAGGTGTATTTCATCTCGTGTTGACACAGTAATAGTTGTGGATTAAATGAGTCACTAGTTGTGGAGCTCACGATGCTGCTGGGTCATTTTACCTGGTGTGACTGAGCGGACCACCACAGGTTTCTCACTGCCTGCCACAAATCCAAAGCCAAGCACGGGGTCCCGCCTCATCTCCACCTTCCGGGGCGTTGGTGGCACAAGCCTGTCTCCTTCCAGACGAACTTCCTCCAGGGAGTTGCTCTGGGAGACGTGGCTGATGGAATGATAAAGAGAATACTTCCCGGTCATTGTTGTTACATCATTAAAAGCTTTTGTGTGGTGTTGTGAAGCTACAGCATATGTTCAGGCATTTTTAGACCCTGCTTTAATAAATCAGTTGGACATCAGATGAAATCAACCTTTTTATGCATCCATTATGTTATTTAAACATAGAATTGTTTAAGTAAAAACTTTCATATTTCACAGTGAGTTTCCAAATTTTCTTTTGTTTGTCCCAATTTAGGTGGAATATCTGACAGTATTGTTTAGACAGTCTTAATTTTCTGCTATTTAAAAAACTACAAAAGTCTAAATTACATGGAGAACCTAAAGTTAAGCAAATATATAGATGAAAAAAAATATAATCAGAAATATATAGATTATTCTATATTTTGCATTATGTAATTAATAATTTAACTGATTTGCACAAACTGCTTGCAACTTCCACAAATTATTTTATGTGAATTTTTACAATCTTTCTTTGCTCTCCTCGGCTACAAAAGCAGCAGCATCGGTAACTCCGTATGGTGCCAACTGTGTTGGTTAATTAAAGCCGTGGGCAGACAATGTGTAATTCACAGTTATTCTTGAAACACATTCTATTCACCACTAAATACCAACAATTAATCTTTCATGGTACAAAGACACAGTTTGATCTGTCAGATGCGTTCACAATACCGTGAAAATACTGACACAAGGGTAACAAGTTCAAATCTGTTCTGAGATTGTCAGGTAATATTTTGGGGGGAGAATTCAGCTGCTCCTTATTAGACTGAAAGCCATGTGATCTACCAATAGGATTCAGATTATAGATGCTGGAAATATATATAAATATGCCTAACTCTTCAGTATACCATAAACAAACAAACAAACAAAAAAAAAAATTTCCAGCCACTAAAAATTGGTTTAGTTCTAGTGGGTGTTCATAAAGTGGCGGTGAAGGATTCATACTTCTACATCTAATACCAAACAGTGCAGAGATGTTGAACCATATGGTGCCCTTCATACAAAATCCAACAAACTAGGCTAAACAAATTTAATCAGGCATGATTAAAAACAGAACTACCGTGACCTGAGACAAAACAAAAGCACTCTGCTTGCTGCTGTACTATTTGATATAAAAAGCTTTGCTTCTACAGTAACACCAGTATTTCTTACAATTAAGATGATTTACATAAATCCAACTGGCTTGTTCTACAAATCACTAAGTTCTTATACCTCTCCCCACCCCCTCTCTTATATATTATAGCTCAATTTAAAAGCCAGTTCATTTTGTACAGTGAAAAATATCAATGTATTTTATTTTATATGCTGGCATGTGGATGCTAGCGTTGGGTTAGTATTATTATGTGGGTTTTTTTTAAGTCTTTTTATCAATCAAATGCCTAAAAAGTAATGTGCCCCTCAAGATAAATGATGACGTATGCTCACATTAAATGTTATGAACAAGCCACAGTACATGTAATCAAGACAATATCCACTTTGGTTCAATTATAAATTACACTGCCCAAAGCCATATATTGGTCACGTTGATGAGGCATGTGCATTTTGCAGTAATTTATAATCACATCCTAAAAGAAGAATTGTCTTTAATTCTTGCATAAAATTGTTGGGGGACTTTTAAGGTGCTTGAGACTATGTCTACTAGGTACCCAATACCAGGCTGCAGTGAGGCAGCCTCCTTTTCTTTCAGCGGGAATAATCATTTGTTTTCTTTCAATGTTTTAAATACTGGGAACTGAAAAGTCTAACAGGTTTTTAAAAGTGAAATGTCCTTTCCTTGCTGGATTTTTGGAGTTCACTAGTAGATCAAACTTGTTTGCTGGCAGGCCAGATTAGACTCTTTTATGTGCAATTTATGTGGAATTTGATTTGACATTGTGCTGCTGAACTAAGAAAAAAGCCTGAAAAAGCCTGTATGACAACATCTTAAACCTGTGTATATTGGTTGGCATCACTTACAGATTTGATGTTTATGATGTGCACAAATTAAATTCAATTGAATGATAATTAATTCAAAAGGGAAATTATTAACACATATTATTTATTTAGTTAGTCATTTAATTATTTACTTAGTCAGATAGTCTAACTCATGGAGCCATGATGTTAAACTACTGCAAATTGCAAGGATGGCCTCCTATATTGGTTCTTTGGGCCCTGCAGTGTTGTCTGTTATGTTGTTAAGCTTGTGTAAAATCTGGTTCTAATGACTGAAGATCTGTCCCCAGAATACAGCCAACCTTCTTTATACATTTGATCAGTTTCTCTGATTCACTAACACATCATTAATGCTCCCCTATATATGTATGCTGGCTTTTGCCAGTCTTCTTTGGCTTGGAGGATACAGCATTTGGTTAAATTTAGAACTAAAAGCACTCAGAGAGCGGCCCAGAAGGTCACTGAGAAAAACCTCTCCAGATCCAAAATTTCAATATGATCTGGGTAAAAAAAAACTAAATAAATGTTGGACCATCTACCATGATGTTATTTTGTTTTTTGTTTTTGCCAATGATTATGGGCTGATTCTTTTTATGTATATTTTAAAGCATTTACTGTGGATTATTAAATTGTGAAAATCTTCCTAATTTTAGAGAACTGAGAGATCTTATTGTCAAATTGATTAACTTTTTGGCTATTGGGTCTACAGCAGGTTGTTGAGATTCTCCCCATCTTTATGTTTGAAAGACTCAACATCTCTGAGATGCTTTTTTTTATACCCTACCATGTTATTAACCTGTCAAATAGCTGAAGTGTAAGGTGTTTCACCAGATAGAATACAAAACTTTCCTGGTGTCATGTAAAGGAAAAGGAAAAATATTTTGAAAATTGGTAACTATTTTTTGCCCTAAATATGGAGATATTTTATCATACTTGCCTCTTCACAAGTATGTCTTATTTTCTTGAGGTTATCATAAGTGAAGTAACCATTCTGTGATTTTTAGGACAAAAAAAATAATAATAAACGAAAAAAAGAAATCTTGAAATAGATGAGAAGTTGTCTCTGTGATTTATTTAATACATTTAATTACAATATGCAAAAGTAACAGCCTATTGGGACATTTGGAACCTTTAGTTCCCTGCCATGAATGTAGAGCCCAGAATATCATAAATTCTAAAGTAATGCACTTAAAAGTCAAACAAATATTTAATATTATCATTTACATGCTATTATCTGTAATTTGCTCTTAAAGTGACATATTTTGTCCTCCACTCTGCCACTGCAACATTAAACATTGAATACACGTCCTGAGGAATAGACGCCAAGTAAAATATTCAGTCAGTAACAAGAACAGTTGTATATACCGCACCATATCCACGTTAATTCAGGACAATCCTTAAAACACAGTTAGTTTGCTTTAGTGTGTCAGTTTTTGCCTTTATATGACAAACATAACAGATTGTGCACAAATCAAAACCATATGGACCTGTGCATTCAGGAAGAGTGCAGTTCCCTCCCCAGCACAGCCACCTGCTAAACATGGCTAGGTTCCCATTAAGCAGACAGCCATCCATCTTACACTGCCTAATAATACTCATTAGGTTCTAGTGTAGCTCCTTACACTTCAATATAAAAATCACGAATTTCGCTGAGATCTTTACAGCAAATACAGCAACGGGCAGCAAGAAAACTAGCCTGATTCTCATTGTAGAAGAATATTTGCAAGTGTTTTCTTGCAAGATGTGTTTTATAAAGTAGTCCAAAGTAATATTAAAAAGAGTAAGTCTATTACTAAAAGCAATATCCTGTTACTCCTGTTCCAGAAGTCTGCTTTGTTGAAGTTCATCATTTATTGAATTTGAGGAGGTTATATGTGTCCCTTTTAGATCACAAGCATCTAAACCTCCTGAATCTCTTAAATCATGTAAATATTTTGATAAAGTCAGTTTATGTTCTGACCTTTGGTACACAGTATAGTGGCATATTTAAGAGAAACTGATACTGTGCCATCAAAGGCTTTGAGAATTAGTTAAAACAACTCACTTGACAAGAAGGCTTTATTGCAATTTCCATTAGACTATTAACCCACTCTGCTAAGCTCCTTTCTACAATGGTCGAAAAAGCCAATTAAAAATCCTAAAACCTGTGTGTCAAATTGTAAATATTAAATGCCTTCTGCTTTATTTATGTGCTCCCGTCACGCAGACTAGGCATGTGTTTTATTGAGAAACACAAAAATTCGGCATCTGCACCCCGGAGCCAAAACAGCACAAACTAGCAAAAATAGCCACAGACAGTCACAGTAAAAAACCTTTGATTATTCATGAGTCTTTCTCAAATTCTCAAAAAGGAAAAGCTGGAGCCAAGCAGCCTCCATGATCTGCCTCATGCAGACTCACTCTGCATCCAGCACTTTAAATGCTCCTTACTTCTTATATAATTCCTCTGACATCACGCTTCTCATGCTATAACACATGTGTGACAAGTGCTCTCCTTTTATTCTGTACACCAGCCAAATAATCTGCAATGTCATGTACCCGAGTGGTCTTTGTTTTCCAGTTGCATTCAAACTTTAGTAAAAACAGCAATCTTGTGAATACATTAAAAGGTGCAAATATTGGAAAAACAGTTGGCACGGCGACACTCTCTAGAATACTACATTTTGCACATAATACTTGAGATAAAGAACAAAAGAGCCCAGCCACATTAACAGAGTAGCTAAAACAGTCACTTGTTACACTGCTACGCACACAAACAGAAAAAAACAGTAGTCTTTTTACCTGCCTGCATAGATTTTCAAAAATGCCTCTTACGAAGGATCAATTAGGATAGCACAATGATTCAGGCCTCTTCTAAAGAACATGAGTCTTGGATCAAAACAAGCCCCTGTGCAGGTGAAAATCATCAGCTGCCGCAGCTCACACACTTACACTCTCCAAAGTCCTCTTCTGCATTTGGGCGACTGCGTGAGGAGCATTGTGGGTGTATGAGAGCGTGAGAGAGAGTAAGAGTCGGCAGGGGCAGAGTGTGCGCAGCAGCGTCGGGAGCAGAAAATCAGTATTCTGAATGCTTCGATGGAGACAGTGTGCAGGCAGTGACGTGGCTGGAATAATCACAGGTTGGCAAAGCGTCTGAAACATCTGGGATGGAGAGCGCTCCCCCTCAGTTTCTTTAAACACAGGGCACTTACTTGATGTAGCAGTCACGCCCCTCTCTATTGGTGCCCATGTCCCATCCATTTGAAGGTCCCTGTGAAGCAAGCCAGGTCCCTGATGGAGGCGGCCAGCCTGAGGATTTGGTCCTGTGGCTGTAAAGGCAAATAAAAGAGAAAATTTAAGCAAATGTTTTGTGTGCTGTATCAAACAATGGGGTTTTATTACAAGAACCTCAAAATAATATTTGCCCAAGAGATCATCGAATCACAGTAGCTATAAATAAATTGGACTTAGAAGCGGTTCAAGTCAAGTGATGAGACATTGCCCAATTCCAGCGTAATAAACAATGTTCCATAGGCATAGTTCACTCAGTGAATACAAATCAAATTAATTACATAAGCTATACACACAGCCAGAGTTGTCAGCCTTCCTCTTGTGCTTTGAGAGGCATAAAATTGGTTTAATTGCTAGATGTCAGGACATTCTTTATAAAAGCAGCCCAGAGGAGTTCTCTTAAAAAGTACTGATTTGGGTTTCTCAATGTCAAGATGATCTGATGAGCTTTATTTGACAATATAATCAGAACTATCTCCCACAAAACTGTCAATTGTAGCCTATAGTTTAAAAAACAGCAACTGTCTAAATCTCAGCTTTAACTTTTTTTCAGATTTTTACAGACATAACACACTTCAGGACACTATAAGTGCGGACCATTTACTTCTGCACAGTCCTTTACCTGTGCTACAAGTTGAAAGAGTGCAGGTATTCTGGAAGACTGTGATTGGTTAAAACATTTTCGTCTTTATGCCTGCACCCCATTTCTTTTGTTCCCTTTATCTCTGTCTTTGTGTCTGCACACTGGTGATGCTATGAAAGCAGTGGCAGTAAGTTATGTCACTTCAAAGGCTTGTCTGCTGTGTAACAGGGCTCCGCATTCATTATTCAAACCCTCTCTTTCTTTCCTTCTAAATGTTTCCCCAGTTACTGTACTGATGATAATAAATTGTGCACGCCATGCTTGTTTATCTGCATAAGAGTGTCTCTAGCTGTGTTTGCTGAGGCTCACGTGTCCATCTCATGAGATATAAACAAAGTGCTGCCAATTCATCAGCACAATCTATAAGCTATAAAGACGTGACAAAGGATTGTGAAACTACTTTCAGATGGTCAGTCAACTACAAAATAATGCAGCATAAGTTAAAGCAACCTAGACTAATAAGAAAAAAACACTTAAGTACTAGTGAGTGTGTATAACTACCACTAATTCATTAAAGAATGAGCACTGTGGTAGAAAAAATGTTGTTTTTCCTTTGTGCATGACATTTTAAGGCCTCTGAACACAGAAAACGATCAGATTTTTTTTCCTGTTTGTGTTTGGTGGTATTAATGTTTCCACATAGATATGGATTTATTTGACCTACAATACATTAACTGAGTAGAGGCTTCAGTGTTGTATATTTAGAACATTTCCTGCAGCTCATCTGATGCTGTGTGACACTGTTGGAGCCATGTTCATCTTTTTCATGAGTACTAACATTAAACCAACAACCATGCTAAAGCAAGCAGTGCTTAAAATATACAGGACCATTTTTTCCACATGTAAGTAAGGAGAAAAACAAATTAATAGCTCTTGCTTATGAATGAAATGCCATAATGACAGCATTTTCCAAGATTATACCTTCAACACTGAAATGCTTGACATCATAAAGTGTTTCATACTTACAGGTTTAGTTGCAGTGCGTTCAAGATATGTATTTGAACTTCCAAACTGTTCCAAAAAATCCATTTTCTGTCTATCAGCCTCAATGTTTCTGTATTACCAGCACAATGACAGATAATGTGATCTTTGATTTCTTCTGTCTACAGATGGGAGGTGCATTATACCGCTGAGTCGCAGCATTCCTGCTCAACAGAGAGGCTGAAAGGGTTTCACCCGCTGGTGGACAGTGAAACTGATCTTCCTCATCAAGCATTAATAAATAATGCCTGCATGGTCACATCGGACTAAGTAATCAAGCGCCAAGTAGGCAAGCCATGCTGCACAATTCATGAACAGGTTACCCAAGAGTCAGAATAAAACAATTACAAGAAGAAATGGGAGGCAAATGTAGGTTCCCTAAGGATTCATTTAGGCAAAATTGATTTAAAGGCTAAAATGTATGATGGCATTTCTATATTTATCAAGTGTTCAGAGTTGTTTTGCTTTACTTTCCAAATATGCAACCAAAAAGTTATCTTCAAAATGCATTAAATCCAAAAGGAAAAGGAGGAGAACCTCCTTGTTTGTTAAATTAACAATCAATAAAGCACATTAGCACTATGCCTTTGCTACCACACCAACTAACAGCACTTTATGACCTCAACTGGCCAATTACCATGCAATTTTCTACACTTGTGTATCAGTATTCATATCATCGTCAAGATGAACAGATATTGCAGTCAGGAATTTATTGTACTCTCTGAGATATGGGGGAAAAGATCAGTTTTTGATCCCTCATACAATCTGCATGACCAAAGTGATTCTTTGCTTTATCACAGTAGTTCACTTTCTCTTCCATCTCTGAAAAGAAGCATTCTGTTTTCAAGCAAAGGTTGAAATCCTGATAATGAAGGAAGTGACTATGCATTATAGACAAGGCCACAGCTGAGAAGACTCCCTTCCAACACAGACACTCAAGTTAGTTTGAATAATTAACAATGACAATCTCCACAAGAGTTGGCCATATGAAACCACATTGTGGTACCACATGTCTGCTATTATGCATACACAATACAAAATATGCATTTTTCTCATGAGGTATTGCAGCGACTTACTTCCTTGGCCAGTGGTTTTCGTCAGTGACTATTTACACGGGGCATCAAGAAACTTTTATATGCTGAGGGTCAGAGGACCAAACTCTGCATTCCCTTTATGATTTTTACAGCTTTCCCAGCATGCACTGGGCAAAACACAAAGGGATAAACCCAGGTTAAGAAAGCCATGGTAATTTTAGTGTTCCTTTGCATATGTTGTCATGAATGAAGCATCACATTTTTCTCAACTGATGCAGCTACTTTCTGTGATTAAATAAGGGGATTTTATTATTCAACCTTTATGACACTGTCTGTCGCGTAAATACACACATGTGCACACTTCATGCAATAATGCTGTCACAATTACATAACCAATTTTTTTAAGAGGCTTTAAAAAAAGTAAGCAAAATCTTCATGCACTTCTTAACAGTCAGTGACCATTGTTCTTGAAGCTGCATAAAAAAAGGTTACTGTTCAAACCTTGTGTGTTAGGGAGGGTTGCAAGAATGACTGGAGCTGCATCGTGAGGAGGCTGTGATACTACTTTCTTAGTGCTCTTGAATTAAACAGACATTTATGCAGACAGACTGCTAATGTGATTCTGTTTGGATATGAAATCTGCTGGGAGACAGAAATGACTGTCTCCTGGAAGCAGGATGGGGAGAGGTGCAGAGAAGTGGCTCAGACAGAGAGGAACCTCTCTGATTAAAGGCTTTCTTCCTCTTCTCCTTTCATACTGAGACATATTGAGACTGCCTCAGTCCTGTTGATGGCACATGGACACTGCCTTTTGTTTTAGAGAACATCTGCCCTCTGCTTGACTTCTTCAGCCACTGCCATGGCTCTAAGCCTTAGGTCAATGAGGCAGCATCATAGAACATGGTCCAAAACTGCAATTTACATTGCATGTTGCTGTTTAAATGTCACTGTAAATGTGAGGGCTGAAAGAGATTTCAGGGATGCTACTGGGCACACAGCAATGTTATAGGTTGCTTAGTTTATGCTGCTGTTGATGCACATTTTCTGACTATTTACATCACATCAGTTTAGATAAGAAGGAGAAACTCATTTTGCCTGATATACAAAATTATGCTTTCTTATCAGGCAAGTACAGTCACATCAACCCATCCAGTTTAGATGTCTGAATGACTAGAATCTTTACTTTGTGCCTCGTATTGTTAATTTACAGCAATACTGAAATCTTTTGCACAGCAGCACTCACTTCACATTTAGAGTGTCTGTGTTTTCTATTATTCCAACTGAATATTGTATTTCTGTGTTTGTCTTGGTAAGCACTGATATTGTTGCCATGGGCAACTGCACTATCCTGAGCAGCTCTCTGGTGCCTCTCTCTCTCTCTATATATATATATATAAAGGTTTTTGGTTAGTTAATCTCTTTTGGGTGGAAATAAAGCAGCATGTGGAAAACAGCCCACCCACTATGATCCTCCTGCTATTTTATGATGAGCGAAGGAGCCTCACTTCCCAACTGTCTCTAGTTTACCTGGCAAACAGCAAAATATCATTATCTAACAGTTACCATTTGAAACCTTGGTATACAGTATAGCCGACTGTAACCTCACATCAGGGATAACTAGGCAAATCAGGGGACTTTAGTTCTGAAGTTGCAAAAAGCTATAAAAAGACATGTAAAAACCGAAGAAAGATATCTGTGTTTTCTTGAAATTTGATTATCAGAGTGCATTTTGTCCAGGCATTCAGCACAAAACATTGATCGGATATAGTAATGAACTTACCCTGTGGGCACTGAACTAGACATGGATTGCCCTGCACCACCTTTGTGCTCCTTGCTGCTTTTATGTTAAACGTTTCAAAGGACTACAAAATTAATGGTTGCAACTTCATCCAATGACCAGCTGGCTTCCATTTCTGACCCAGAGTAATTTCTGATCTACTCTTCCTTCTGAGCTTCTGATTTCAACATCTAAGTGTGACAGATCTTTTGATTTGTGTATACTCTGATGAGCATTTGGGCTAATCAATTTCTGTCCAGACCAGTGAATTCCTGTGTAAAAAACTTTGCTGTCAAAACATGTTAAACAATGGGTTGGATAATATATATATTTTTTTCTTTTAAAAAAAGGAAAAATGAAGCAAGCAAGCAGCACCAGCAGAAAGTCACACAGCTCGGCTTGCATAGCTTTAACGCTTCTTTCAAATTATTGTTTAGAAAAATCACTTTTCTACAGTTTCACCCAAATATTTAATGAGCAATGCTATTATTTATGTAAGGTTCACTAAAAATAACAGTTTTCATTTATTTATAAATTTTTAATATGCAAAGCATGCATGCTTAAAAATTAAACAAGCCCTCCTACATTTCATCAATCCAATTGAGTTTGGCAAGCTGGTAAAAACTGATGCTCTTTATCACCACAGTACTGTTGTTGAAATACTGTTTATATTGCCTAAGAAATATATCAAAAGACTAACAGCACTTAGAAGTAACTTAAGGCCAAGTTCTACATGGAAAGAACAAAGCAGCTCAGAAAAGTTTGGTCAGATGGCTCAAAGTTTGTCAGGGAGAAGAAAGCAAGGACGGGGAATTTGTTATCTTTTGATGAAGGAGCTTTAAAAAAATGAAAATACTGGCTAGATTTTAACAAAACAAAGAATAAAATGAAAGAAAGAACAAGCTTTTGTTTATGACAGCAGACACCTCTGGGGGTGTTGCAAAGCAGGAGAAGGAGACAGTGAAAGGAAATGTTCCCTTTATTGTAGCTCTCCATGTAAATGCACTGGGTTCCTCTGGAAAATCTTCTATCGAGTTTAGCATAACACTAGCCTGCTGACTTAAATTCTTGCTGGCAGCTGAAAGGGAGAAAAAAAGCAAACAAAAAACATATAAAACAGTGTAGCAGTAGCAACTTCTAATCAGGGACAACAGAGTGTGGCATTATTAACAGTGACGGGCACTAACTGGGAAACAATTTTGCTATCACATAACAGAAAATCACTGCTACCTATTTGATTCCCTTGTGAGTTTCTTTTAAAAAGAGCTGTTATTTGGATACAGCAGAAATTAACCACTAATGGCACGTTTTTCTTTTTTATATTGATCTGTTCTCCTATCATAAAACAAACAAACAAAAAAAGATTTTAAAAAAACTTTAAAAAAACTGCTTGTGCAGTAAGTTGATGACTCATATGTGAGATTATATGTCCCGGATAGGCATTCCTGTGAAACAGAGTATATGTGTCACATATAGTGTCTCCTGTTTGCAAGCAGCTTTTCTCCCCACCAGCAGTGGCCTGTTGTTTCTGACGAGGCAAATCCCCTTGGTGGATTATTGTCCACTAGTAGACTCATGGGTGTATGAAGTGAGTTGTCAGTTGTCACCAATGAATTAATTCTTCAGGACTTAGTTTAATGGGATGTTTTCAATTTTCTCACCCACTAAAATTTAGAAAGAAGTAGGGATGAAATGTGTCAATTTTGCTGTTATAAACTGTTCAAAGTGTTTTATGCCAACTGTAGGTATATATCCTATTAAAACCATGTGTATGAAAACATGACCAATCATTAGCACATCATGTTTGATTATCAATGTAAGGAAGATATGTTTATATTATCTCACTTTTGTAAGGACAAAATTATTTACGCCATTTGCTTCAATCATTTACCCTCCAACTGGAGTGTATCTTAAAAAATCCTGCACTGCCATGTTTTAATGTCATATTTATGAAATCCGAAACAAATTGTCAGTTATAATCATGTAAATATTATATATATACATATATATATTCAGTCCATGAGAAGCATGCGAACTTGATATAGACAGTTTGGATCCATGAATCACATCAGCTTTCCCACCCCCACTTCCATCTACCTCACTTGCTCATTCATTTCACATCATACATGACTGCACAACTTGCTCCCCTGAGCAATCAATAACTCAGCATTTTTAATCCAATGGTTCCACATATGATTCCCGTGTCATTCTCAACATCATGCCTTCGAACATTTGAAACAGCATCTTCCAGAAAACCGACAGACACATCCACAGGCAGGCAAATATATAGCGGCATCCGTCGGACTCACCCTGACAGCTTTGGCATCTTCACAAAGCTGAACACATCCATGTGTGCTGCAGACTGCAGTCAAGGCTACACACTAGAATTCCACTTTACTCTGGCTCCATTGTCCTGCTTTGTCTTTGGCAATGGGGAATAAATAATTTAGAAAAAACAAAGTGGAGCTTCCACAAGTCAGGTGGAGAGATTAGTCCTGTTGTCTGAGCCTCTGCATGGCTGAGTGATTGCTGTGTCCTCGCCTCAGCAGCACAAATCCACAGCCCATGGAAAAGGATCTGGCAGCGCAGCTTCCTTTGGTAACATCCTTCAAAGCATGCCTCTGTTAGCTGCGTTAAGCCACCTTCATTTAATTTCCATCGCAGTGGAATGATGTGCAGGAGCCGCACAGTAACAACAGCTTTGGAGAGAAGCAGAGAGAGCCTGAGCCAAAGGGAGGGAGGGACAGGGGTGGCGATGCTAGATGAGAGTGAAGAAGAGAGAAATGGGAATCTGAGAGGATGTTGTGCTTGTATGTATGGAAGGCACAGTAATTGCAAATGAGGGATGCAGCCTGCCTCCAGAAATTCCCCAAACAATATGACGATCAATTCTTGAGCTATCTTTCCAGAACAAGAGAAAATGTTGAAAAGAGGAAGAAAAATGCCACACAAATTTATTTGCAAATGCAACATAGCAGCAACAACAGCAGCTGGAGAGACTGTGTGTTCCCCCCACAGCTGAGGTCCCTGCCTCACAGCTGCAAATTACGCTGCACATAGTGTACAGTGTGCTTGTTTTGACCTTTCAAAACAGTCCAGTTGGTAAATGCTCACTCTCAATGACGCCAATCATGAGAGGGCTCCAAACATTTTAGTAATCCACCTAACACAAACAAACACAGAGCAGATGATGTGGTACCAAAACAAAATTCAGGACAGCTGGATTTACATATACAACCCAGAAATCAATGAATAATAAGATTTGTGCCAATTAAATATGTAGGGCCATTTCAATGAATTCTACCCTCTCCACTGTTTTATGTCAGGTGTCAAATGCTGATAATTCATTTAAAATGCATTTAAAATTTAAATTCATCAACAGCACATATTTGTTCCATTTCCAAATGAACAATCACCATAGGTACATGATTCCAACATGAAAGGATCAACTTTCCTAAATCAAACACTGAAGACGAGGCACTTCTGTTGAAACCTTTTCTTCGTGTGGCTCTGACAGTTTGGATAAAATGAGCTTCACAAAAGAATGAAATAAATAAATAAACATAAATATGAAGAATATAAACATGAGTTGATTCTAGCTGAGGAATTTTAAGCTACTCTTTGTAACTACTCCACCTTAAAATGCCACAACATGTAAGGCTCTGTGGGGTGAGTCAATGTGCCTTTGCTGAGTGATACATAGAATAAACAATGTTGTCACTTCTACTTAGGGTCAGCCTTAGAATTGTTTGCTGCCATGAAGCTGCAGATCAATGGGCAATTATTAAAAAAAAAAGTAAGGCTTGTGTTACTTACATAATAAAACGCAACATTTATGTGACTATGCACATCTTGATTTGTTTAGGAGCACCCACAAGACATTAGGGATGTACTGAAGAGTGGGAGAACATATAAGATGATTTGCTTCAAAGGCAACCATGGTGTCCCGTGGCAAGAGGATTGAGAGACTCAGCGTATTCTGGACAGTTGTGTTTGTCCTTTTTGAGTTTGTAGCCCAGAGGCCAACATGAGTGGCAGAGGATATTAGGGTCAGACAGAAGCGTGATTTAAGGCGACTACGGCTGAAGCTTTGACCGATAAAACCCTGCTGTTCTGCTCATTCCAAACTCTTAGCTTTTTCAGAACTGGTTTCAGTAATTCTGCAACACTTGACCAATTAAAACTTTAATTATTGTAATTATTAGTATTTTGGCATGTGCTATTTCCGATCATGCTGCTTCCCTAAGATAATATCGAGAAGAGAATTAACACTCGGCACAGCTACCTTTAGAGATATATTTGCAAAGCATTGCTCAAAAACTAGCTTGATGTGCAGTAATGTGAGTTTCCAGATTTCACTATTTAGGATAAGTGGCTACTGGAAACAAACCAAATGAATGTGAGCAACTACTTTTGAACAACTTTCTGCAGAGTTAGTTTGTTGTGCATGTTTGTCAATCTGTATCTGCTTGTGAGATACCTTAGCACCTCGTCTTTCCCAGTCTCTCAGAGTGACACTAACTATGCAAATGCTGCGGCTGATTTATCCAGTGAATAAAAGAGTTTTTTAGGAGTCAGTTTAAGGATGTGAACAGTGTGCTGCTATGAATATTCAGTGGTGTGACTAATTGGGGTAAGGGGTGAAGTGTTACATAGCTGAGTTATGCTGCACTTTGAAAAAATCATGGATTTGGTTTTCAAGTTTTACTACTCATGCTGATAACGTTCACAATAATACTGAAAGACTGCAGCTCATTCTGTGTGGAAGAGAATTATTCCCAAATGGGAACACAAGATTTTCAACATTGTAGTAACTGTGCGCCTGGTTAACCTGCAAGGTCACTGACAGGTCATGTTTGCTACATCCATTTATCCATTCAACCCTTACAGCCGCATACCCAGCTGAAGGTTACTGCAGAGTAGTTTTCTCCTAACATACGTTGGTCAGCTGTACACACAGTGAACATTTGCTAAATTATTACATCTTTGCACATTGTTTTCATGTTTTTTTATATATTCCCAATTTCAATTTGATGCTAGTATACCATTTCAGGCAAATGTTTACTACCTTGTTGTATCACTTCTTTTTGTAATTGGCCTGTTCCTGTAGTTTTCAATGCAAAATGTTTTTCCATTCTTGCTTGATTTGAGGTGCTCAGCTTTTCAGGGTTGTTGTTTAGTTCTTATTTCAGTTTTGGACTGCAGGCAGAAAACTTTTTTTTCTATGGAGTCATTATGTCATAATATGTGCAGAGTGCAGTTTAATGGTTTGTTTTGCTTAAAAAGGCAATAAAAAACAAACTTTGGGTTTGAGCATATGTTACTCTAAATCATGTGTTGTTGGCACTAATGGTACCCTCACAGATGTGCAGATTACTCATGCCCTGTGAACTAATGCATCTACATACCATTATGGATGCTGGGTTTTGAACTGTGTGCTAGTGATGATTGGGATGGCCCCTTGTCTGTTTTTCTCTAGGTAGTTTGGGTTCCCTGTAACCATTGTACAGTTTTCCATCTGATCTATAACCATGTTAAACTAATTCCAAACATTTAAGTACAGTAATGTTTTAATCTTTCTTTTGTGGATGTATGTTGAAAGTGGTTAACTGAAAATGGCTTTTAAAGTAATCCTGAACCCATGTTGGGATTTCCACAACAGAACTACATCTGTCTTGAATGCAGGGCCCAACACCACCATGGCTTTTCAGCATTACCTTTCTTTCTTATCTCTTGTGCACAAAGCTTTCTCAGTTATTTAACTTCAGTTCTAAGGGGCTTCTGCCCTATGAGTCTGAGATGTTTCACTGTTCAAACACACATGATTCAATTTAAGTAGATCTCCTCAACAGCTTGTCCTTAAATTCTGCACAAGCATGTTAACAATGTTTTATTTTGAACCAGGTGATTGGTATAATCTACAACAGGGATTTCAAACTCCTGTCCTTGTGGGCCATTGTGCAACAACTTTTAGATGCTTCCCACACTTGATTCAAAGCATCTTATTGGCAAGTTTTGCACAATGACAATAATTTAATTCAAGTGTGTTGAAGAGGGTAACATCTAAAACCTACAGGACAGTGGCCCTAGAGAACTGAATTTGAGATCTAAACTAAATCCTGCAGGGATGTAGCCTCAAAGGACAATGGCTGAATGATCCTTTAGATCAGGGGTGTCCAAGTCGGGTCCTCAGGAAGATCTTCTATCTTGCAACTTTTAGATGCGACCCTTCTCCATTACACCTGAATCAAATGGCTGAATTCTCTCATCCACATGTCATTCAGCTCTGCAAAGGCCTGGTAACAAACCATTCATTTGATTCAGATTTAAGAGATGCATCTAAAAGTTGCAGGATAGATCTTGAGGACCGGACATGGACACAGAATAATATAAAAATTATGTGGATGTAAAAATAGATTTGTGGTTGCTAAGAAGAAACAACAATACAAGTATGCAGATTATCCCACATACAAAAGTAAATGGATGGACCATGCCCTTTCTTACATCAGGGCGGTGTTGCTCGAGCTGCTCTATAATTATGTGTCCTTTCAGTTCTAATCCTCATAACAAATGTTAAATATGTACACCTACTGTATATTAAATTAATGCTTTTTTCTATGTTTTAATACCCTACTAAAATTAACTTTTTAAATCAAAATAGTGAGTCATGAAATGTACTGCATGTGAATACATAAGATAAACACAATACGATTTAAAAAATTTTATAATTCGCTGACTTTGATTAATTTGGTGGGGGGGGGGGGGGGGGGGGGGGGGGGGGGGGGGGGGGGGGGGGGGGGGGGGGGGGGGGGGGGGGGGGGGGGG
>JBAMHW010000014.1:14781954-14828102 GCA_037177495.1 Rhadinocentrus ornatus
TTCATGTTTTTTAATTGCATTACAGGAAATAAAGAACTTTATCACAATATTCTAATTTTCTGAGACAGTCCTGTATTTACACAGTGAGTTTGAGCTGAAATGATCAGCCAATTTTTAAGCTAAAAGTAAAAAAAAAATTCAAAGTAGACAGTGAAAAAAACAACAAAAAACCAAGAACAGCAAATTTAAAAAGTCCATGTGATTAATCATTGGAAAAAAATGAAGTAGCTTAATTCCAAATTTAAATGATTTATTTGTTTGACATGTTTATTATTTAGACAGGGAAATATTTATCAGATTCATGTGTTATTGAACACATAAGGTAACTGGACTAAGAGATAGCCTCACTGAATATTGTGAATCAAAGAAAAAGTGAAACATTCTACATAATGACATTATCACTTGCATGTAATAATGGTTCCTTTTTTAATAAAGTATTTATTGCCTTTTTTCTTGATCATAATACCTCATACTCCTAACAACTCTAGGCAATTAAGGCTTTATTCTGATGCTAACAGTAACATTTCTACTGTCATGCAGGTATATTTTCCTCTTGGTTTTCCAAAAGTAAATTGGGTGCAGGTTAGAGCCTGCCTGTGCAGTAAACACAGAACTATTTGTTTGTCATAGCATTTACAGAGCTGCCAAAAAGGTTCACACTCCAAAGACAAAGAGAACATGCCTACAAAACACACCTAAGCTGTTTTTATCAGTTGACATCAGTTGTGCAAATGTAAATTATTTGATTAAATCTACATGTTTTGGGGCCATTGTTTGCCTTTAAAACTGCATCAACTCTCTTTGGTACACTTGTGCACACTTTGTAAAAGAACCTAACAGGTTTGTTGTTCCAGCATCCTGCTTTATGTGCCTCAGTTATTCTGTGGAATTTGACTTTTTCAGTTGCTTCTGCCTCTTAATATAATCCCAGACTGACATGATGATGTTGAGATCAGGGCTGTGTGGGCCAAGGTCTTTTTGTTCTGGTGATAGATGGTTCTATATTGCCTTATATTTGGGGTTGTTGAGATGCTGTAGAATGAAATTTGGCAGAGCAGTTGCCTCTCTGATCATGAACTGTATTAATGCTACACTTGTAGTACCATATGTGTTTTAGATCATAGTATGCTACTGTAGCACAGCTCTAATTCTTATTTAAAAGAGGCGAGCCACTTTAGTGTAAGCCTTATCCTGATAATGAGTTACTAAGCTTCTTTGGAACATGGCTCATATGATTGGTTAAACAGTGGATCAAAGCGCTGTAATCTCCAAAATGGAGATGCTCAGAGGTTGAAAATTTCAGATCAGATGTTTTGCCCTGTTATTGCTTCACTACTAAATCTTCAAAAAAAAAAATTTTTTTTAATGGTTTTTGATTTATTTTAATAATAGATTATTAAGGAATTTTTTAAGTATGCACTAAAATTAGATGCAGTGAAGCAAGGATAGAATTAAGGATTAGAATTAAGATGAGGCTTTTCACTTTAGGGGTTATGCTAAATTAGGCATGCTTAATAATTGGTATGCTACTTGTAAAAAAGGATAATCTCCAGATTTAATTTTCTGATTCAATATTTATGATACGACCGTTAGTTTAATTCAGCTTTTGTTGGTTACTAAAGACTTTCATAAACTCTATAGGGATACATAAGTCCAGATAGACAGCATGGATAATGTCAATTTCTCTTAATTATGCTTTTATAATTGGGGAAAATAAAAACAGTGATTATTATATAAGATATTTTATAAAACATAAAAAGAGACATACAAACATTAAAAAGACAGCCTGCAATTACAAATCACAAACTGACAGCTGCCAGTCTCTAACAAAAACTGTCACATTCAGCCGTCAAGTGGAGCGTGAGGCTGATATGTCAGTTTGTGCATCCCTGAGACCTGTTATGAACCTACTGTGACAACTACAGTTATATGCAATGTGCTTTGTGAATACCTGTGTGTATCCTCAGGGTGACTTCACCTGGAACAGCGCGTTAGGACGGAACGTTTGCCTGAAGCCCGTCCCTCTGCAGAGCCTCTCAGAGTTGGAGAGGGTTCGTCTCCAGAATGTTGCCTTCAGGCGACTGCTTCAGTGTCATGACCTGGGCTGCCACATCACCATCCCTAAATGTACTATACTCCTTACATACACACACAGTCAGTGTTCCCCTTTTCCACTAAGTTGCCTGAACAGCTTTAGTTTTTAATCTTTGTCTTAAAGCTTTCTATGCTACTTGTCTTACTTGAATTTAACTTTTCAGATGGCCATAAGCACAAGACGTCTCTTAGGAAGAAGTTTGATTCATTATCAAAAGAGAGGAGTAAAGACAAAGGTAATTCTGCTAGGGATACACTCCTCATTGTGCCCAGGGTTTTGGTTTTTGGAATTGTGGTTATCAAGAATATTTACGTGGTATTAGAGCATTTTGTAACTGCAGTAAACGATAAACTTTCATGCTTCCCAAACCAGTGAAGATGAACAGATTTCTGCCGAATCTCTGGGAGAGTCACTGAGTCTTGTTAAGACTTTTCAAGCATTGTTTGCTTCTGACACTTTAAGAGATATTCTTTTAGCCATTTGGCAGAAGCTTTGTACACTCACTGAAGCAAATGCTCTTGGCCGTTTATACCCGTGGAGCTCAGAGTGATCTGAATCTGACAGTACAGAGGAAGCTGTGATCTTCAACCACCATGCTGCCCCGCCCGCTGTAATAATGTGGCAGGAAAGTGATGTTCTCTGTCAGACAGAGGCAGTCGAGGGAAATAACTAAAACAATCTTAAGTGGTAGCTTATTCTCTGCAGCCTGTCCTCTGGCATGCCCAGCCCCCTCTTTCCTCTTTTCCCTTTTTGTTTACAAAGGCACTTGGGAAAGTATGTGCCCTCTGAATATTAAGTTACAAGCCATAGAACACTGTTCTTACCATTTCTCTTGCCATCATTACATTGAGAAGAATTCATTTAAAAGTTCAATGGTGAATTGCTCCCTTCACATCTCAATCTTTGATGCTTTCTACAGATAATATTTCAAAGAGTAAAATAATTGTGGCTTAAGAGGAAAGACTGATTCAGAATGTCCCTTTTGACTTGACTTGAAGCTAGCTTAATGTATGCGAACATTAAATTTCCTTGTCTTGCTCTCCTTGCTGATACAGAGACTACACCACAGGCGTTTGGCATACCGCTGTCACATGTCATAGCCAACGACCGCATACACAAGCTGAGGCACGATCACCTGCGGGAGGAACACAGCAACTCTACTGAATTGATGCTATCCTTCCTTCACCTGTCCTCTAGCTTAAAGAAAGCTAACAAAGAGCTCTCCAGCAGTAACTCTTCCCTGAGCTCCACCTCTGAAACCCCTAATGAATCCAGTCTGCCCAGCATACCAGACATTGCCCCACGGACATGCAGGAGGGTAGGTTTTTATGCCAGTTGACATCACATGCTGATGTAGAGCAACAGTGGGGGTCTGTCATTACACTTGCCCGCTAGATTTTTATGCAAATGTATGACCTTTTTAGAAATTCACGCTGTGTATTGAAGATGATGCAGTCTTGAAGTAAATGCAGCACAAAAATTCTCTCACAACTGGCTTCTCTCATCATCATATGCTTGTCACCCGTCTGCTTGACAGGGCGGAGTGTCTGTGGACTGCATCACTGACCTTGATGATAACCAGTCTCGGCTATTGGAGGCCCTTCAGCTGTCTCTGCCAGACGAGGCAGCTGGTAACAAGAAGAAGCCCCATGACAAAAAGCTCAGCCTTAACCCCATTTACAGACAGGTTCCTAGGATAGTGGATCTCTGCTGTGAGCACCTGGAAAAATATGGTACAGAGTTTAAAACTATTGGAGCATAGCACAAAACACACCTGCATTCAGTCCCCTGCAACCACCTGATCATTAGCTTTGAATCATTCATTTCATTTAAGTTTGGAGGCTAAATATTAGTCACAATAGTGACATTGATCTTTGTCTTTGTTCAGGTTTGCAGACAGTTGGAATTTTCCGTGTTGGGAGTTCCAAGAAGAGAGTGCGACAGGTAAGATTTCACACAGCAGCTGAACCTTCGAACACCTCAGAGCACTTCGATAAATTGCAACCAATTTAAGTAATATCCTTCAGCATAATATGTCAACATTTCACCCAGCTTCGTGAGGAGTTTGATCAGGGTTGGGAGGTACACATGGATGAGGAACACAGTGTCCATGATGTAGCTGCTTTGATAAAGGAGTTCCTCAGAGACATGCCTGACCCACTGCTGACAAGAGAACTTTACACAGCCTTCATCAACACAATTTGTAAGGAGCAGACACACGCATACTGAGTAAAAGTCCTCTGTTTGTCATGATGTAAATATTTGCATTACCTTTTGATTTGTTTGAAGCTGACATAAACTGATGTACTTCTTTTTCTGCAGTGCTGGAATATTCAGACCAGCAGAGTGCCATCCAGCTCCTGATATTTTTGCTTCCTCCTTGTAACAGCGACACACTGCAGCGCCTCCTCTGCTTATTGTCCACTGTGTCCACACATGCTGAAGACAGCCTGGACAGTGAGAGACAGGAGGTAAAAATACTCTGAAAATGTGCAAAGCATCTTTTGTTTTAACATAATGAAAAAAAAAAGATTAGATATATGAGGAGCATTAGACATGATGTCTCTATTCAGAGCTTAATAAAGTCTTTTAGCATTTGACCTCCAGGGCCAGCTTTTTGATAAGATTACCAGAATATGCTAAAAAGATATATAAAAAAAATTTGAATTACATGAGCTACAGTCATAAAAATGTGTTGAAAGTCAGACAAAGAACGTTTTACAGATTTAATGTGATGAATCTCAGCAGCCTTCAGAGGGCAGCAGGACAGATTTGTGTTCATCTGCAGCCTCTAATTTGAAGAGTGCTGCACCAAAATGCAGCATCATTATGCATTATAATCCATTTAGGCTATCTTGATGATTCATGGTCACTCTCACCACACTACACTAAAGGAACACAAACATGGCACCAGTAAATATCAGGCTGTTCTGTCCTAGTTTGTTTGCACATTTTTTTTTATGGTATTATAGGAATACATTTCATAAACACTCATTTCATAACCATTTGTCAATACCATTTTCCAGGTTGGAATAAATATACAGAAAAAGAAAAAACATAAAACTGTTTTCCCTATTCAGTTTTCACCAAGATAAAAATCAGATTTTTTAACTGATTAAGCAAGCTGATTGCTTGTTAAATTGCATGGTAGATAGTTTATCTACCATTTTAAAGATTAATTTTCATATCAGTCATTGTCATCTTGGTTTTTAAGATCTTGTTTTTAAAGTTACCAACTGAAAACCCACACACATGCTCATATGTTCTGTGGGTTATCTTAAACACTGGTAGAATAATGGATTTTTCTATAAACACAAGGTTTGTGGTTCAGTTTACACAGCCTCTCTAAATGTTGAGGTGTCTTTGGTCAATACATTGAGCCCTGTAAATTCAAGTAGATTTGAAATAAGCTTATAAGACCATAAGCTCTTCAGTAAAACAGTTGGCAAATCGGGTATACGGTGGGGTCAGTTTAATTTTCTCAAAGAAATCTGATAAAACTGCCCTTAACTAGCATTCTACCTCATGGCAGGATGTGCTGTTTTTTTCTAAAGGCTTTTTTATTTCCCAGTCTGGAGGCTGCATCCATCTTTTTTTTATTATTTATTTTTTAATCAAATCTATGGTTTTGTTGTGGTTGTTGGAGCTGAGAGTTCTACCGCTGTGTGAAGAGGGTCAGTCAGAATGAGTTAAATGTCACTGAAAACATTTCTAGTCTGGTTCATCATGGATTGAAAATATCCTGTGAAAGATGAAGACCTAACAGACACTATGACAAATAAAATGTTTTACTTTTCATGACAGATCTTTGTTTCAAATTATTTGAAGAGATGAAGAAATATAACATGTTGTTGAGGGGGGACATGAGTAGAACAGCATCAGTTAGTCCATTTTAGGTGGAGATGTTGGTGTTTTCCCATGTGATTGACTGTTTGCAAAAATCTGATTAGATTTTGCCGATTTTTTTTACATAATCATATATTAAAAATAATTTTCGTAAATATTTAGATATTTGAACTTGTTGGTGAAAATAACCAAAAAGTCAGAAGAGAAATCAGAAAATTTAAGTTAAAGTGGGACATTTTTTTTTGTTAATCTGACTTCATGGCTAGGACTTTATTTTCCCACAGATACATAATGTAAATCTTTCGAACAAAGGGAGGCAGAGAAAGCCAGCCTTATTGAAGGTGACAGGTCTGTGGTAGGTGCACATTCCCACCCTTTCCTGGGAACCTAGGATGTCTTTCTACAGCTGCCTTGTGTATAAATGATTTCACTCTTTAATTATTATTATTTTTTGTCTAAGAATAGGGTCAAAAAAGGAAAATTAAATGTTTCTAGGTTTACTCACATTTTATATAGACAGACATGCCAAAGTTCTGTTCTGTTTTGTTTAGATTACAGGAAACAAGATGACATCACTCAATTTAGCCACCATCTTTGGACCCAACCTCTTACACAAGCAGAAGAACTCAGACAAAGAGTTTGCAGTCCAAAGCTTTGCTCGTGCAGAGGAAAGTGTAGCTATTATCAGCGTGGTTCAAAAGATGATCGATACATATGACACGCTATTCATGGTAAGACTCCATCACCCTCGCTGTAAACTGTAAGATATAACTGTAAAACTGTAGAATTAAGGGTCTTACATAAGGACTTAACTGGAAGGTGTTAATATTAGTCTCCTGCGGGAATCAAACTCCGGTCTCCCGCATAAGAGACAGATGCCCCACCAATCGAGCTATCCAGCCACCAATATACTTAATGGAGTGAAGCCTATTGAAATCTGAGCATTAACTTCATGGGTTATGAGGAGCTTTTACAGACACATAAACCCTACAAAGCTCGAGTAGTAAAGTTTTTTTTTTTTCAGTGTTTGTCAGAAAATGTGAGGCTTGTCAAAAGCCTGACTGGAGGGGTCAGTTAGTTTAATATCAGCCTATGCTTTGTTTATAGATAACATGATCCTACTCTCTATTATGTTTTCAGCTTTTCACCAGGAAAAAATTATATTATCAAAAATTTTATTTGTATCATTGAAGTGGCTTAGGTAATTTTCCAAATGTGGCAACCTAGTCAAAAAACAAAGCTTAACTACTCATAATGCTGTTGGTAAACAGTGCTGAGAAATTAAACTATTAATATGGACTAATATGTATGTAAGATTTAAGATCTAACCCATTTATGAAGGCATTGTGGAGGAAACCGGACTCTTGCTTCTCTCAGGTTTCCGCAGACCTGCAGAATGAAGTGCTAATGAGTTTGCTTGAGACTGATCCTGATGTTGTGGATTATTTGCTACGAAGGAAGGCTTCTCAGAGCATGTGAGTAACCGTGTTGGCAAATGTGATGATGTTAAAGGAAAGATAGTAGGAGAACTTTGTAGGAACTTCAGAAAAGACACATGCTGCTATGAGAATCTGAATCTGAAGGATATTCCAGTGTTTTCTCTGTATTTAGAAAAGTTTACCTCAAGTTCTTCACATGCACTTGCATCTTTCTCAAAACATACCTATCCATATTCCAGATGCTTGAATCGGCAAAAAGTGGATTAAAATGTATTGGGTTTTTTTGTTTTGTTTTTTTGTTTTTGTTTTTTTTGCAGGGAGCCGGGCCTTCTTAGACCAGAAGAGTCTTTCTCCCTGTCAGAGAGATGCTTATCTAAGGACTCCCTCAAAGCATCAAGTGGAGAGGTGTCTCCTTATGACAATAACTCCCCTGTGATGTCAGACCATCTGCTGTGTAAATACCCAAAGGACGATAGTCTAGACTCAGATGGGGTTTCCAGACTTTCTAGGCAGTACGTATTTAGCAGCAATTCAAAAGATCAATCTGGCAGCACTTCTCCTACTCCTTCTACGGACAAAGGTGAGTTAAGTTCATTTCAACATGAAATATTTTTAATTGTTATATCAGCAATTATTTTGGCATTTTGGGAAAAGGCTGTGTTTCCTTTAGATTTTTACCTTCTTGTTTGCGTGCTGGAGCCAGCAGCCAGTTACAAGAAAAATTAGCAGTAATTATATTGACGATTTTTGGTTTTATTGACCACACTAAGCACTTTGCTACAGCCATTTACAAGCATTCATATAGAACTTCCTTTTAGATCCCTAACATATTTCTCCATCCTAAGTCCATTTGTCATTCTTACAACAGAGGACACTGGTATATGTGTACTAGGAAAGTTAGGGATCAAATCATTGACTTTGCAGGTAATGGATGATCCACTCTTCTACCTGAGTCCATCATTAGCATATCTCAGCATTAAGACTAGAAACTGCTGGAAACAGCAGTTTGTTTTGTTTCACTTTAATAACAGTGTTTATGTTAAATTTATTACAAAATTATTGTCTTTTTTGTATTTACTCATAGTATTTATAGAGATTTTTTCACAATATCGTAATTTTCAGACAAATCAGAGTATGACTTAGGGCCATTCCAGATTTGGACCCAGTACATAAATTGTATATTAGGTTTGTTTGTAACCTATGCTGAGCAGCAGACTACTCTGTGAACAACTTGCAACTGTGTAATATGCGTGTAGTATGTGTGTGCAGGCAGTGCATGATTTCAGGCGAGGACATTAAGAACATTAAGAAATGGAATATTTTTATAATTGGACCATTGCCAAGGCAAAAGGAAAACAGAAGTCAGTTTAAGAAGGAGGGCATAACGTTAGTTCTGTTATATTTGTCATTCCTGTAATCACATAACAAACCAAAGTACCTAATCCTCTTAATTATTTTGTTTCTCTCAGAGGCTTCGGCTGATTGTTTCTGGGACACCTGGCACGAATTGTTTGGGAAGGATTTTATTGGCCATCACTTAACTGGTAACAGAATCCTCTTTAACATGCTCCAGATGGCTTTGGGATATTAAATGAATGCTGGATGTTAATGACTGATATCTCTCAGGCACTCTTGAAGACACATCAGAATGTGACTCGTATGGGTCATCAGAGGGGCTGAGCAGTCACCAAGGCAACAACAAGCTGCCTGTCACGCCAACACAAACACCTTTGGGTGTTTTGGAATGCAGGCCACACCTCCCAGTGACTCGCAGCAGCAGTGGTCCCCATGACCAGAGAGAGCAGAGGAGACAGCCAGACTCTTCATTACATCAGTCGCTGAGCAGCCAATCAGAAGCCATTAGCTCAGACAGCTCAGCACAAAGGACAGGATCCCTTGCATATCCATTACTTACAGACAGGACAGACACTTTGTCTCCCCTTCGGTGTTTTGGACCTTTAAGAGAAACTTCTTTCTCTCACACCACACCCTCAGTTTTTCCACATCATCCTGACCACCAACCCCTAAAACTGCCTCATCTAAGCCCTGCCCTCCAGACTGTAGATAAAAGAGATGCTTCAAGGCCTGGTGAGGAAAAAAACTCTGGTACCTTGGACTGGCACACAGAAAGGTGGCATGTATGGCAGATGGTGTCAAATGAAAACCCTGAAGCCCTGTCGGAAACCTTAGTGTGATGCGTCCTGCACTGATAAACTGAAATGTGGATGTAGACGGGGACCTGATTTCTGCAACATCATCACACGATTTCTTATTGTCTATTTGATATATTGATGGAGATTAACAACACTTAATATGCCGGGGTGCTCAGTTATTTTTTCATCTGAAGAATGATTTTTGCTTCTTTATTTTCGTGTAGAATAATTAAATAATGAAAACTTATTTGCCACACAGTCATCAAAAACTTATATTTAGACTTAAATGTCAGATTTGGACTTGAATGTTTTTTCTGAATGTAAATGTCTGTATTTTGTGAAATTTTAAGTTTTTAAGTATCATAATGTATATATTTTAGTTAAATGAAGACCGACTTTTGTTCCAAGCTCATAAATGCTGCAATCTGTGTTATTGTCCATGATTTATTCTTTCCAGGCAACTGAAACTGGAGTGCATGTTTTTTCTTTTGTTTTGTTTTGTTTTATTGAGTCATTTCACAAAGTAAATTGTCATATTTCAACACTCATTTTTTTTTTACTGCCATCCAGGAATCATTCTCACCATTTGCAGACATAAATATATGATATTAGTCAATTTACAATATTTGGAAACAGCCTGGTATTCATTCTTCTTGTTGATACCATGTAATAAACTAATTTTGTATTATCTCTTGTTCTTTTCTATTAATCTCAGCCTTTTTTGTTTCAACCAATTATTTCCTTCTTTTTCAAAAACAAAACAGCAAATATGAGCTTTTTTTGCAGTTTAAAGATAGCTGGCCATCGCATCATGATATAATGGCTAGTTTGCTGCAGACACAAAAAAATTTAATAATAAAAATAGAAGTTATGGCTTCTTCACACATACGGTACAGACTTTGAAGAGTTTCCCTTTTCTTTGATTCTGATCGCTGTGAAGGCAAGGCATTTGTGAGGCAGCCATCACCGCACACTGGCTTGACCTTTGCGTAGAGGTGCAAAAGAGCAGGCATTATTCTGTTCTCACCGTGACAACGCCATCATGCATAAACTTCCAGTCTCAGCCTATGCACAGGCAAAGGCATGACTGACCATTTTTTTGCGCATCTCTGCACATTGTACACATTGTTTCTAATTTTTTTTGTTTTTTGTTTCTCGTGAACTTTGAAGAAGTCCATCCTTTTCTGCAAAGATAGCTGAGTGATATTTATTGCTGCTATGTCTTCTTGCATAACAAATACATGATGTTTTGTTCATTTTGCAGTGTAAGTTGATATTTTTTTTTATATATAAGGTGGTATTGTGATCAAATCTCTTAGAGGATGATGTTGACTTTGGCACAGCAATGCTTTTAACATAGTTTTCCCAGCACTGTTCGACACGTCTAACAAATGAAGAACAAAAACATGATTCCATACCTTTTTTGGGACATGAGATGGTTTACGTGTACTCTAATGGTGAAGGAATACAGTGTATTTCTACTGTCACACATACTAGTTGTTACATTACTTTTGAAGTGTCATAAATTCCACAGATAAATGAGCATCCTCTATTTCTGATATGATACAATATGCGAATAAGAAATGTGCAAACTACATTTATTTATTCACAATTGAGGGTAACTTGGATAAGTGGCATTAATTAGATTGAGTCTTACTGATTGCATCTAATTTCAGGCTCTTTTTCTGCAATTGTGATGATGTCTGTAAATGTGCAACCAGTAATGAATAAAAGAGAAAATAAAAAAAGGACTTGTCAATGCCAATTTGTATGAATTAATAAACCCTTTGATTTTTAAATTTAAAATCAAATTATATGATTACTTGAAGCAAAGATGTGTTCATTATAAAATTAGCAAATTTCCTAAACTGTCCACAAGGAGGCAGCATAAGACCAGGAAATAGTTGCTCGATGTTTTCCTTGATTCTGCTATCGAGTTAACAGTGGATCTGTAAGAAGGCATTTACAATTCTTTGCATATCGAATAGCTCGTTGTTGTTTTTTTCTTCTTTTTTTGTTCTTTACATTTAATTCTCCTCCATAACCAGGATGTTGGTGGCTTGATATGATAGAGAAGATTATTATTGTTATGTTGGTAATATTTGGATTTAAAATCCCTAGATGTATACAGTTTATGTACTTGGATAATAGTCCATGTTTAATGAAAGTAAGATATTTCAGTTTTTCTTAGAATAAAACTAGTAACATTTAACAATAACTGGAAATACAAGAAATGCTTACAGCAAAATAAATATCTGTAAAAAATAATATAAATAAATATCTCCAGTTTGAAGATGCTTCAATATGACTGCTGTTTTAAAGTGATTTGAAAAGTTTTTAAGAGATAATAACCTTTTTTTTTATTATTATTATGGTTAAACAAAGAGAGATTTGTTCATCATCAACATATGTGGTGAAAGTTTCAGCACTCTGCAGCTGTCTGAGTCAGGCTGCACTGACCACCATAAAATTCCACTCTGATGAGACCAAAGAGACAGAACCGGATGTCTGGATGTGTTTTACAGATAATCCAGCCCCACAGCAACTGCCTTCACTTTTTTTCCTTTCTATTTTTAAATCTGTGCTGCAAACTAAGCCTTTAGTCATTCTAAACACTGATCAGCCATGCAAAAATAAACAGACTGGAGATACTATTTTCTTGTGACCTGCTTCCTAAAACAAGAGATTGAGATAAAATATTAAATTTAAGCCATTTTCTTTGCTGTCTTGATGGATGTAAATTGATCTTGTGGCAGAGTTACTGCTTCTCCCAGCAGGAGGTCCATCCATTCCGTGTCCTCTCCTTAGCATCAGGAGCAACTGCAGGGAGAACAGAGGAAGGTCACAACCAAAATGAGACTGAATCTTCAGAAACAAAAGAGCTGTAGCCCAGCAGTTTCAAGGGCAAGATAGATATAAAACTCTCTGCAGAGCAAAAATAGAGCACAGTGAAGCTCATTAAGGTGTTAGTCATGCACAATCGCTCTCAAATCAAATGCTACAAAGCCTTTTGCTGTCATTTTTAAGACCAGGCATGGACTACTTAATATGCTGCAGTGTACCATCTGCTTCCTAAAACTTAAGCTGTACCTTATGAGCTACCTCTTGTACCTCCTTGATTTATCCAGGTAGGCGTTGGCACACATAAACTGGAAATTAAGAATTTATAATATCGTAAAAGTAAGAGAGGTGACCATTTTTGGATAGTTAATGAATGGTTGAATAACTGCATGAAATGTTATTGTACGATTTAAAAAAATTGCCTTGTTTTGGGTAATAAAATCTACAGGCGTAACATTCAAATTTGTTTGTAGAACATCAGCCTATAAATGTTTCATGGAGCTATCTATAAGCTTCTTTGCTGTTCTCTGTTACACTACTTTTGGTTTGTGTTCAAGCTCAAGTCTTCAAGAATCCTGTTGGCAATGGCAGATTTAATTTTTCTCTCAAAGTTTTCATTGGGATTTAGGTTTGGACTTAGCAGTTAGGTAAAAACCATCCAACTTTTCCTTTTTAATTATTCCTTTGTCCTGCTTGGCATGTGCTTCAGACCACTGAAAAAAACAAGACATTTAGCTCAACTCTGTGTTTAAAGGCAGCAAAGCCAATCAACAGCATAAAAAATAAAAAACATTCACTATATTTTATTGTTGATAAAGTCGTTCTTATGTTCTTAGTTTAATCTGTACTAAACATTCTTCTTCACTGTATTTCCAAATTTTAGTGGCCTCTGCTGTAGATCATGACTTCAAAAGGAGCTAGACTTATTCATGAAATTTACTGCCAATATTGCTGTTTTGTGCCTCTCTTTTAGAAACACTGTCCTTTTTGGCCTTTGCCCATGAAGTCCAGCAAGCAGCATATGGTACTGGCTGAAAATAACCCTCCAGGTTTTTTAATCCCAATCTGTCCCAACCTTAACATGCATCTCTTACGATCGCATTGTTTTTATGGCTACAAATCTTATTGATAACTAATAACATTAGTTATCAATAAGATCCTGATCGCTAAGTTAAGAAGTTGGAACTTCTTAACTTTTTAAATGTAGCTTTAGTGATACTAACAGACACACTTCTTGTCTTTACTATAATTAGAAATAAAAAGTTTCCCTTTTCACAAGGTAAAAATCTGGTTTCTTGGTTTATTGAGGATACATAAATTCTGAATATTAAGCTGAGCTGAATGACTCATACTTTTTATTTTATTTGAGAGACCAATTTAAATTTATAAAATGTGTGTAAAGGGCTACGTATTATGTTTGTTTCTATTCTTTCCTTTAACGTCCCTTTGAATAATAAAGTGTTTTTCTTTTTCATATATAAATTTTTTAACTTAGACTAAATAAAGGAAGTGTCTGTGTAAAAGGAGACATATCAAAATGTTTCCAATAAACTAAAAAGTATGTTTTGGAGTTTATCCTTGGGTCGAACTGAATTTCTGTCATTACTGACCAATCAGGCTTTTTTATTTTCAAATTTTGAGGGAAAGCATTCCCATGATGCAGCAACCAAATGTCAACAAGAGTGGCTCACAAGAGTCATGAAGGCAGTTTTACAAAGAAAAAAAAAGTTCAAGATTAAAGGATTAGCGGTGATTGCATTAAGCTTCTCAGTCTGCTTCGACACTTTATGAACAAAACATGATGTTTAAGATACCAAGTGTGTCCCTGATGAAAACAAGTTCAAACAATTTCGTGCTGTTTTAGATTTGCTTTGGAGACTGAGCAACATCTCCTTTCAAGTGATGCTCTCTGCTTAGACTTTTTGAATTTTTAATTCAGTGTCAGTGCTTTCCAAATCAGCTCATTTTGATCTGTTTGAAATTATCGAGCCAGCCTTCTGAGAAACATTTTCTTCTCTCCTGTTTTCTACAATCTTGGTGCAGCAACATGAGAGCTGTACTCATGCAGCCCACGAAATCTCATTTCCTTCACACCATCTGTTCTGCCTCGTGCTCCAATTGGGATAAATGTGATTAACGTTTTGAAACTGAGATCACATTGCACTGAGAAAAGTGGTAGAAAATACACCGAATTTGTTTATTTGATGATTTTGTATTATTTTGTTTTTCAAATTTATGCTGGTCTGGAAGCAGAGCATGTGTGTGGAGGCAAATGTGGTTGCAACACCAGTAATGAGTGCCAGCAATGTTTTTCTCTTTTTTCTTGAGCTAACTAGGGCTGGGCAATGCTGGCTTCATTTTCCCAAACAATTGTTTGTGATAAAAAGGAACTAACAGAATTTTATTATGTTGTTACATTGTTGTTATTTTATATCCTTTACAAAGTAAAAAAAAAAAAAGCATTTAAATTTTTGGTTCTGCCAAAAAAGATGTGTGTTTTTTTTTAAACAATAATCTTTATACTGTTTGATTATGATAATAGTATTGATAAATATTTAAAGGCAAACTCACTGAACGATTGTGAAATTTTAGGCAAAAAATGTCAGTATCGACATTGGTATCGCCGATACTTGCCCTGGATTTACTTGGTATCAGATCGATACCAAATTTATGGTATCGTCCAGCCCCAGAGCTAACTCATGATATACACCAACAGAGTAGCTCAGTCGATACGCAGCCTGCGGATGGTGCTGGGTGGGGCAGTTAGTGAAGTTTGGTCAACCCCATCTTGTCAGTTCTTTGGCAAGACTAGGCAGTGAATGATTTGCTGTTTAAATTTAATTTCAGAACAGGGAGACAGCTTTCAACAAGCAGCTTTGTACATTCTTCAAACTTGCACAACAAGCAGAAAACTATGTGGCTGAAAAACTCAGGGATTAGAGCAACCAGATGTTTTCCTCCAAAGCTTGTTGTTTTCAAGCTTGTTTTATGGGACAGCCATGAACATACCAATTCTGTTTACTTCCCACTTAACTGTCAGCATGCTATTTAGCAATTCGTAAGCATGTGCTAAGAGATGTAATATTTCATAGCATATGTTATGAGACAATATGTGTGACAGAGACATATGGCATATGTCGCAACTGGTTAGATGTAGCAGCATGACCTGAAATGTGTTTCTTATTAAGGAAATATGAGAAATAGGTTGCTAACAACAATAGTTTAAATATATCCAACCATTTGAAAAAATACTGCTGAGTAGCCTATTACCACAGCATTTTTCAGTTCTTGGTCAATAAGCTGTAGAAGACCGACTTCAGTAATGTAAGAGAATTGAAATGCAAACTAGTTTTCAAGTTGTGTGTCATACTGGAAAACTAAAGGATTCTTTATAGTTTCCCAACAACAGAAGAGAGAGCAGCATTTTGCAGCTTTAAGGGAAGCTTTCTTCAGTTCTTCTCAACACTGCATTTACTTCTGGCACGTTTCCCTTTTTACTTTGGTTACATTGCCATTTTTTGTTTTTCTTTAGTCTTTTTTTCTATAACACTGATATGAACTGTTAGAATTTTCTTTTTGTTTCATCAGAAACATGTAATTTCATGATGTGATGTGTAAAATTTGGGAAATTTCTGTGGCAGCTCTTATGTTTCCCCAAACAACTATTTTTGCCATGACAACTATTGAGCAAAGCACCTAAATAAAAGGAATGAGTCACATTAGCTTCTGTAAGATTAACTTAATTGACAATTAATTCTAATAACTTTGGCTTAACTTGGTTTAAAATGAGTACATCCAGATTTGAAATTGAATAAAGCAATCTAACGTAATCAAACACTGCTCATTCAGTTAATCCAGGCTAATTGATATAAAGTTAGCCTTTACATTTAAATTCAGATTATAAAACCATTATTAATCCCAAAGAGCAATTCATTTGCAATCAAACCCATTAAAATAAAATAAATAGTACAATGAAATCCATTCGATTGCAGTCAACCAACAGCTTATCTATACCAGTGACAGAATTTAAATTTGTGCATGAACTGCTTCTCACATCTAATGCACTGATGAAAATGAAAAGAAAAGGCATTATTACAAATTGCGCTGAGCATTCAGAGCCTTGATGGCTGTGGAATAAAGGTGGCTAAAAATGGTCATAGCCCGCTGAACTGCTCTTTTCTCCCACAGAAAACTCCAGTCTTTCTGCTTAAGCCAAAGATCTAGAAGCAGACTGTAACAATACCATACAATTTGTTTTTCCCTTTAAGAGACAGCGCTTTAAGCTGACATGAAAAAGGAGAATGTTAACTAACTCTCAATTAAGTGCTGATAAAAGTTAAATAAGTCATAAAAGGGGAAGTTATGAAAAATATGTTAAAACTACAGATTTTTGTGAACTTGACAAGATAACTACTATCTTGGAATAAAAAGCATTAAATAATCTTATGCACATTTTATTTTGATCTTCCTTGAAACTCTCCCCTCTTACCCTTCTTTGCCCTACTTTTTCCCTTTCTGCAACCTGGCAGAAAATGATGTAAGCTCTCAGTCTTACAGTTTAGATGTATAGGCCATCTCATGTCCATATTATTGCAGTTTAACTTTAAAATGACATATCCTTGACAAAAAAAAAAAAAAAAAAAGAGAGAGAGACTAATGATATATTTCTTCAGCACATGTTCATGCTCTTGCCTGTTGTGGTTTGATACTGCACATCTGCAGTAAATGTTTCAAGTTTCTGCACACCCACGTGTGTTGAGTTAATCTGGGGGTTGGCTGCTGTTTGCTGGAAATTTGCTGAAGTCATCTAACTCCATTATGCTCAAAGGAATCATGAAAGTATAATCATCTCGCCTCAACAGGTGTGTGAAAGTCCCTTCTCGTCAAACTTAAGGTTTGCTGGTCGCATCAGATGTGGGCAGAACTAGTTTACCTGAGGAAAAGAAATTTCCTAACAAGAGGAAAAAAGAAGAAATTACTCTTTAAAAATTTTAGGGGGGAAAAAAAACCCAAAAACATAAAAAATAAAAAATGACTATGTTAGAATCATGGCACTGAAACTTTCCATTAATGGTTTAGTAAAGTTAATTATTTTTCCTGGAGCTCTTAACTGATTTTACATATCTTTGTTATGAAACTCCAAGTAAAACTTCTTAATGTACAGGAAAATGGAGCAAGAGTTAAATGAGAAAAACTTTTCAAACCAACAGATTAACCTTATCTACCTCTCATAAGTTCCACTTTTTTTTTTAAAAAAAGGTAGTAAACCATTGAGGACAAAGCCAATTTAATGCCTTATGTATAATTTTTGATAGATGCAGTTTTTGAGACCTTTTGCATCATTTTATGGTAAAGACTTGGCTCAAATCCTTATTGTACACAATATAATATTTTTCTTCTGCCCCCTAGTGGATAAAATAATAATATAATAATCCACTACCATAGTGTTGACATATCACATGGTAATATATGTTAAACATACAAAAATTATTTTTGTAAAAAAGTTTTTTAACATTTTATTAAAGGGCCAAATCGAGACTTCAGATTAAAGACTTTTCTCTCCATTGTTTTTCTTGGATCTGGCTTTTATAGCGTTAAACTGAGGGCACTGTGGAGATTATTACACCATTATTTTTTTAATTAAAAATTAAATCTTGGCTAAAAACTTGGCTTCTATCATGGCCTCAATGACAATTTTATTAAGCAAGCTCATCGCATCACCAGCTTTTATAATATATATTTGTTTAACAACCTATTTATAGAGATTCGGTTTCCTGCAACTAAATGCTAAGAAGAAACCTTAGACTGCCTGTAAATGCTTCACTTCTTAAAGGACTTAAACATGTTTGTTCTTGAGTCTTGAGCAAAGCATTCAATTAGATGACAATTTTTGCCCTCTTCTGCACACTTTCAGCATCGTTTTTCCCCAGCTGCTTCATAAATCTTGAAACAATGACTGTCAATATCATATACTAATGGTAAAGTCAAGGCAAAATAAACTAGTTTTATAGCTGCTTTCTTTTTCAATTATTTCAAGCTGATCCAAAATCAAGGTTGCATTAGACATTTGGTTCTTTACACAGATGTCTGTCTAGAGTAATTAGTTTTTCCCCCAAGAGCTTTTGTGCATCATGCAGAAGCTGATTGAGTACCTTCCTCCCTGGTCTATTAGTTTTTGTAATAAAGTAGCTTTTTAACTCTAAACAGTATGATTTATAGTTTTGCTTTTTGTGGTCCTAAATAACTAGCAAAGACTGCAGTCTTAAGTATTTGTTTTGACAGCTAGTGCTCAGATTCCAGAGTTTCAATTATTTTTCTGTTTTGTTTTTAGTGAGAAGTTTGTGATGAATCATACACAGGCCACACAAGATTTAAAACTGACTTGACTTATTCAAGAAAAGTAAATGTCTCTTTTTCTTTTCCTGACTTGAAGCAACCAGTCAGGTACCACAATTGTTACTATGCATGGATTTACTTCAGCATGACTTGAGAAGTTAAAATGCTTTGAAATAAGGTTAGGTTTGGTTTAAACCTTTTTCTTTTTCACTTGAGGGATGTACATCCAATTCTTCAAATATGATCTCATTATTAGAAGTGGAGAATTGTTTTCACAGTGACTCATCAATCTCGCAGGATGAATTCTCATTAGGGTGGAGAAAACCTATTCTCTTTTGCTTAATAACATTTTTTTTCTGCTTCCTGCCTGTTGGCTGCTTACTGTTCCTCTTTATTTGTCAGTGCTTGGTTAACACAAAAGAGCCAACTGTGGCAATGAAAATGGGCCTTGTATCAGCATTATTTGATGGCAGGTCCCATATCTGACACATATTGTTCATGTTTTCTCTTTACCCACATGAAATTAATGCTACACATTAGTAGTACTGTTACTACTGTCCTTTATACAGCATCTTGTTGGTTGATCTTTAAAGACATACATGGGAATAATAAATATTTTCCTTACCATTGGACTCCAGCTAACTAAAGGGTTAAGTAATTCTTTCCATTCTCCTGTATGAACCTGTACAGCAGATGAGAAGCAGAGTATGTGTATCAGTAAGGTATGTGTGAATACACACCCTTTGGAAGAGGAGTGTACATGTAGACAGAACACCTTCAGTCTTGTGTCTCCTGTCTGTTTTACCTCAGGGGTAGCACCAGCTGTCTTAAAGTAATACTCATTTTTAGCCTTTTTCTCCAGGGAGTAAGACATACCACCACAGCCATGGGGAAGCAGGTAAGATTGGATCAGGAGGCATTTAATGGTATTGGAGGGGAGGGGTGTTTATTAGGAGCTAAGCCTTAGATCTTAGTTCTGTTGTACAGTGTCGGTGCTGATCAATATCAGGCTGAGTGGCTAGGTAACCTGAAGTCTTCTAGAAATAGACATAAATGATTTTAGAATATTAATCGCTACATATAAAGCATCACACCTGGATACCAATTTAGTTATATGAGAAACACACAGCAGTTGACATCAGAAAACTGCTAAATGAATTCAAGCATGGATGAACAGGAGTGCACAAACAGGAAGAGGAATCAAAACTTTGTGTGTAAGTTCATTCAAATGAGCCTTGGTTGTTCTCGCCATCTAAATTAATTCAGAGGGCAGCCAGACATATTATCTTGATAACATGTTCACTCTTATTTGCACATGCATCACATCTGCTTACAGCTGAGCTGACCTACGATACACTAGCTTCCTAATAAAATGGCTGCTGGTAGAATTATTTATCCAGCATTTCCTGCTTACATCAACAGACTTGTTACCATGGTTTTGTCATCCAATAAGTTTAAGTCTAGAGTGTTTTTACACTCAAATAGCTTTTACAAGATAGTTTATTGTTTTTATTGTGAGGCAATGGGCTCCCATATTTTTTATTTTGGTGGAAAATAAAGCAATGCCACGTTGCTTTAACAGAGAACAGAATGTGTGGTTGTGCCAAATAACTTGAGAAATGGAGCTCTGGTGAACTCGTTTAGATTTTCCTCTTCTTTCCTTCACACAAGCATTTGGATCTGCTATTTCTCTGAAACAACCCTCCTTGCTTAGGTTTTTAGAGAATGAACCATAGTATTGTTTCTCAATATTGTTCTGTCCTGACTGAGGTGACTATTTTTTACTTGATTTTCTGTGTTTCTAATTACAAACTGACCTAAAAAAGACAGTTTAAATGTATTGTTCTTTCTCAAAGCGTTTGTAAATATGTTTGTTTTGAGTTTGTGATTCAAATCTTGTTCTTGTTGTCAGTCGTATGTTTATTCAGTCCTCAGACCAAATAATAAACCCAACCATGTGCACTGGATCAGCAGTGCCAGCTCTGGTAGCAGCTGCGAGTCATCCAGGCCTGGTTGTTGTGACAGGACAAGAGCTGTTTGGGTCATTCTCATTGTTAGAGCCAATAGCTGTGGATAGAAATGAGGTCTTGGGAAATTGGGGATTGCGCATGCATGTGTACTGTCACATAATGAGGATTTTTTTTTTTTTTTTTTTTAAGAGACGGTCCCCATAATGTAAGGTTAGTTCGGATATTTCAATCACTAGTTTGTGTAAAGTAAGAGCAAAGATGAACCAGCGTACGTTTGCACAAAACACATGATGCAGGTGGAATTTATTTTACCACTGATAACACTGCAAATGTTTCATCAAAGTTTAACTCTAGGAAATCTGACTGACCTGGCAAGATTGAGAAATGGATCCTATATTGTCTTGAAGGAATGCCTTGTGGACACGTTGTTGGAGTGCAAGTGAAGACGTTTAGTATGGCTAAACTGAGCCAACATTCACAGTGAAACCGGTAACACAGCAACAACAGGACTTTAATGCTCATGTTAAAAAACAACTTGTGGTTATTACTAATAGTGCTAACTGCGGCAATGACCTGAGCAGATAGTGTTATGAAATCACCCCCCAGCTTACATCCAGCCAACCCAGATTCAAACAGCTGGGCTTTTGCCTTTGGCTCTGACAGTCTCTTTGGACATGTGAACACAGCACACCACAACAGATGTTTCAAACCTCCTCCAGCAAATCTCAAAGTCTTGGCCAAAGCTAGTGGTACAGTGTCTGACTGGAATTGTAGGGAACAACAATGTCTTCAACCTTTACTTAAGAGAACTGAAAATTTATTTTTTATATTCGCCTGTGTTGTGAAGAGGTGGCATCTTCGATAGCTGCTGCTGCTTGTAAAACAAGACTTGGTTAGGGGGTTGGTTGGAACTACTGTATGGGGGAAAAGAGTGGTTGAGTGCTTTACCAGCACCATCTTTTGATAAGATAAGTTTACTGCTGTTGGTGCGAGATTCCTGATAAAGCTGAAACAATAGATCCCACAGTACCTGGAAGCAATTATAGACTCCTCCAAGAAGCAAAGAATGTATTCGTTCACCACACCCTTCCAAAAGGATGCATCTTTTTCCTTTATTTGAAGAAAGAAAAAAAAGAAAAAAAAAACAAGCCAAGACTTTTAGGCGATGGAGTTGCGGTCTGGACTAAACATAACATATGACCTTTCTGTTCCATAACCCCTCCACAGATTGGTTTCAATGAGAAAGCACCAGACAGTACAGTATTTCACTAGGCGGCTCTCAACCACAAAGTATAACTGGTTTTGTGGTAAACGATACATGAATGTTTCCTTTGGCCTTGATATTTTCTTTTGATCTTTTATCATGACTCTCATATTGTAAATGCATGTGAATCATTTCTTAAAAGCATATTGTCAATGACCTTTGAACTACTACCCTTTTTGAGCAGAATACGGCACATTAAACATTAACTAAATGTCTTTAAGGTAATGCTGTTAAAGAAAACCCTTTTCAGTTTACTGGTTTTCTAAAATGAATTCAATCCAACCATTTAATGTCACAGTATGTATACATGACCAAAGGTGACAGCTGAAACTGCTTGGAGCATAAACACCATGAGAGGATGAGAATCAATGCCAGGTCAATGCCCACATCACTCCTATATGTTGTGCCAGCTGATCATAAACAATGCTAAATTAATGTAGACATCCAGAAAATATTTTTAATAAAATGCTGTAATAAACAAAGACAGTGAATGTGTTTTCAGATACTTACTTTTACCTGCACCAAATAAGACTTTACTTGAAGGCTAAAGATTAACAGCAGTGAGTGTTAATTGGCCTTGTACTAATGTGTGCATTTGTTGGGGCAACGTTTGGATTGATTGTGAGTCGCTTAGTTATGGGCAGCATGCCTTGGGGATGAAAGTAATTATAATCTTGAACCTTTGCCACAATGAGGACAGCTTTTGCTTTCATCTTATTGTTTATTGGCAAAAGAAGGAGTGTTCTGGACTGTCCTAGTTAGGAAATAATAATTGCAGCTTAGATCAGTGTTTGCACTGAAAAAGACCATCTTGATGCTGAGGCACATGCTAACTCAATTAGGCATGTACTTTCAGACTTTAATTACTGTAATTTCTCTGGGCTTGATGACAAACATAATATTGTAAAGACATTCTGTTTTGTGTTGCCCTTTACTTGTACATGATCTACGATATGCTGAGGGTCATTTAGCGAACAGAGGAATACAACATTTATTGCAAGGATGTATAGAGCTGCGTATAAAATGCAACGATACAGCATAGCCCTGGAGACTGGTCCCATCTGTTCTAGGCCTGCCTCTGTAGTTAGAAACTCATCAAAATATGATCCCCAAGGTTTATGCACTCCCCCCTTGTCTCTCCATTTGTTACCTCTTTGTCTCATTGCTGAGAGGGTGGGGAGTCAGGGCCAACTGCTCAACCCCAGAAGGGGGAGGATGATGGGGCCAAGCCTTAATGGAGACAGTATCCATGAAATGGCCCAGTGAAAGTCACGCTTCCTGGGCATGATTTATGCTTGCATGAGCATACAGCTGGGGTTGGGGTTGAGTAGGGAGCTTTAGCAACGAGGGAGGGCGTGTTGAAAGACACCAGCCGGGATGCTACTGTATGTTTAGTTTATTCTCTTGTCCATGTGGTACCAAAGTAGAGAGCTAAGCTGTCAAGTGGAGCTGCATTTAACACCTGCGATTTAGAAGATCACCGTGGACTTGAACATGTAAGTCAATTTTGCTCCTGGTTGCAGAATATACTAGAAACATGCTGTTTGTCTGTTGTCTTGTTGTGGGGTTGTTTTGGCCCTGTGCAGTTTGTCCTGATGATCCAATCATCTAGCGTGTGTCTACTCTAAAATGGTTATTTTATGATTTTGTTTTTGCACATTTGAAATTTATATTCATATTTAAGGTTGTCTTTGTTTGATATGAGGCAAGTTTGTTCTCAGAAGAAGCTAAAAATGAGGTGAAATCTAACCTTGTCTCACAATGATGATGCAGTTACCAATTTCTGTGGCTCACTTTTGAGAAATCCTGTTTCTTTCTCATCCATCAAAGTTTATTTACATTTATTTCATGGCCTGTTTTGTCCCAACTTCTTATCTGCCTTCTCAAGAGGGCGTTTCTGGCCCTTTACAGGCCATTAATGCAGCTTGATGTTCCAGCCATTGCCAAATGAACTGCCTTAGGCAGTGAATGGCCTTATTTAATGGCGATGAATATTAATTTGTTTTGAATAATTGTCTCAACAGTGCTGTTATTTATTGATAAGAGAATGTGTACTGTATAACACAGTGTACTTTCTGGAGGCAATTTTACTGGGATTACATTAGAAATGTCAGCATCTTTTATATTCATAAATAAGAAGCATAATTGTTATTGGTGCTACATTGTCTTGAGCACTATTTCATGAATTAGATATTTTAATTTAGCTAAAGCTAATACATGAGGCCATAATTGATGTGAATTATTTGCTTTATCACAGAACATCATGCTTGTTTTGATTTCGAAGCTGAGCCACTAAGTACCAGAAATACAGAAAAACAAACATCTCTGATCAATTTTCCGGACTCAAAACCACAAAAACTTTGTGTGTCAGAACGGATCAACGCTCACGTTTGGTTTTCAGTGGGCGAGATGGGGACAGTTGCTAAAACCATGATCCAGACAAGTTTTCTTTTGTGGAATGTTAAAAACAGAAACAGGCATTTTTTTCCACTTGATGTTTTTGCAGTTCAGAGAAGGGCGTGACTTTGGATTGACCCATGAGCAGCGTGCCATTCAAGGGTAAATCTGAAATCCATGGAAATGCCTTGAGTTTTATGATGTCTTTCTTTATTGAAATGATTCTCAGCGTGAGAGGAAGTAGTGAAGTAATTTTTCCCAAAGACAGAGTATAGATGTGTTCAATGGTCTGGGGAACAGGCAAAAAAAACTCCTTTTTGATTTTCTTGCTACTGTAATTAGAAAAGAAGTGCTGCACATTTTAGGACTAATGTTAAGATAATGTAAATTTGTTGTGTGTGTTTTACATAGAGAATAGATTACTGTGCTTTTCACAAATCCATTAGTGGGCTGATAGTGTGCTTTGAATGAGCCAAGCATGGGCATCACAGTGAAAGTCGTGTCTAATTCACCCATTGTTTCTCAATGATGATCAGTTAAAGAGTTTAGTTGTGGTCAAGGGAGGAGAGTGACCTCTCTCAGGTATTCTTGTCTCGCTCACAGTGTCTTTACACATTTGCTTTTCTTACCAAATGCAGCAGATTTCACATTGGCATGGGATGTTGGAAGGAAGTGGGTAGTGACAGACAGCAGTAGGCTTGACTGAGAAACAAACAAGCTGTGAAGAGAGAGCTGAAGGTTCGCCAGTGAAAAGATTAGAGTGGCATTTGGCTCAAGAGCCAGGATGCGTTGTTGCTCCCGCCACACTGCCATGGCAACGACAGCTTTATGTTTCTCTTGCTGTCCCCCACTGAGTGTCCAGACTGTACCAAAAAGTCATTTAAAGATCTTGAGATTATTCAGGTTGCCTCAAACATTTATTCAGTAACCCATGCTCAACATGGATTCCATCTCCTTAAATCCAGCTGCATGAAATAGATATTTACTATCATATTAGATTCCTCTCTTATTTCCCTGTTTTTTTGTTTTTTTTTTAATGTCATCTAAATAAATGAGCTGTTTAAAAGTCAATTATAAATGTGCACTGATTGCAGAGCCTCTCCACAATCCCATCCATCCAGTTTTCATTTGTCATGCAGGGCACCTCTGTTCCCTGGTGACCAATCAGCAGTACTTCCTTGGCAGCTAAAAGCAGCCCCTCACCACCTCATCGTCACATGTGATTGACAGCCTCCCACAGAAAGGAGGGGGTGGGGGGGTTATTTACCTCCTCATGTTCTCATGGGATGAAGTTAATGATCCCAGCCAACAAAATAATACAAAGAGGAAAAAGCCTGAGAAGTCGGCGCCTGGTTGAACCATTTGGAGCAGTTTCAGCTTCCTTTAGAAAGGATTAGAGAAGAGGAGGCTGTGTGAGGAGAATTTTAGAGATAGCACAGAAGGAGATGAAGCAGGAGAAAACAGACAGCAAATAATAGGTAAAGAAAGACTTGTGAGGACGGCTGATATATATATTTTTTTTCTAAGAAAACTTGCTTTTTGGGTTTTCTTTCTGTTTTCATATGCCACGCTGACTGTGGACTGTCCTGTTGACTAACAGACTGTGAGGTAAGGCACATTATGTATCTCCAGTGGATGAGACTTTAAAAGTCCCCCAAAACTCTCTTTATAGGTTTACACTCAAGCTCTAGGAAAAAATGTGTGTTACATTATACACGCTTCACAGTATTCAGCATACTTTTTTTTGACATGTGTGATATGTAGCAAATGTTGTCTTGGACAGGAATGGGATTGTAAACAAATAGCACAGTGATGCTGCTTCTCTTCCTGTGAATTTTCTCAGCAACTCAATTGAAATATTTTCACGCTCCATTGCATATGCTGCCATGCTGCACATCATGCAAATCTAACAATTGGATTTGCATTGGTTCTCCTGCAAGATATTAGCATGTTTATGTTCTTTTCAAGCCAATATTAGCTGTTTTTCTACCTTAGGATCTGAGTTGTTTTACTTTTTCTTACATTTCTCTGAACACTGCAGGCTAAACTGAAACACAAGGATTTCTGGCAGAGGATTTGATTTAATCCAAATGAATCCATGTGTCCTGCGCTTTTACCCTGCTGCATTAACCTTAGCCTTGCACACAGAAAATATAAAAAATAAATAAATAAATAAAAAATGCAACTTGTACCTGATGTCGCTGACAAGATTGTTTCAGTAATAGCATCTTGCTGTGTGCTTCAAACTTCACGGTTTAAAGCTAAGTTCAGAAGCTAATCAAACTTTATGTGAACAGCTTCTCTACAGCCGTGTCAGCTTGCACATGTTTGCTTTTCCATGCAGCTGAGAACTGGTGAGCAGATGCCAACAATCTGAAACAACTTTCAGCACTTTGTGTGTCAGCTGTCACAATGTCAGAACATTCCTGCGTGTTTTCATTTCACAGTGAATGGGTCCACATCAAGAGGTGAAGGACTGTGATTACTTTGAGAAATAGGGTTTCTTTAGAAGTTGATGGAAGCTAACATACAATAAGCTACACTTAGAAGATTTTTCTAACATGTTGGTTGTCAAATGTGTTGCCTTTTTTCTTTTCTTTTTTTTAAGGAAAGGCTATTTGATAATACAACTAAGTTAAGCTATGAAGTTTAGACCAGGCTAATTAGAACATATGACTCTTTTCTTCTCTGGGAAGTAAAATCGTTACTGATTCCCATATTTGACTTGTATGAAAAACATTTCCAACTTCAATAATCTAAACTAAATTTGCCAGAGGTAATGATAATACAGTTAAGATTTTGTGTGATTATTGTTCCACTGAATACTATTTTGTTGTGTTTGCTCCTTGCATCTGTTCAAACTTGACAACTAATCATTGTTGCAAGTTGTGATAGCATATCATGCTCTGATAGCTCTGAGTGATACACCAAACCAGCAAAAGCCCTGCCCCTTTTATAGAGGAGGACGCTCAGAAAGTTAGAGTGGGAGAGACGAGACACTTAAATCAGCTTTGCCTAGACTAAATATCACCAGTGCCTAAATAAAAAGTTGGTACTTTCCTTTCTCTGCTTGTTTATGGCTGGAACCATGAGGCAGGTAAGTCAGAGCGTCACTCTAAACTTAGTCTGTATAACTGTGTCTCTGTTTTCCTACCAAAACAGTGAGTCAGCGTGTGTTTCCAAGCCTCTAGACAGGGATCTGTTTGAGTGCTGGGTTTCTTTGACTGTTGTGTTTTTTCCCCTCATGATTCAGCTGTGGATAACACTAAAGGGATGACTAAGTAAGAAGACAGAGGGTGATTTTGTAATTAAACAGTGCCAAATTGAGTGGGTGTAGACAAAAGAGATTTCCTGTGTCAAAGCAATCATTCAGTGCATGCTTTAAAGTTTTTTTTAATGTGTAATTCTTATATTTGACGCAAAAGAATTTGCTTATCTCTTAACCTTATTTTTGCATGTACAGTTTGTGTAGCCTGGTCTTTCCATTTTTTCTTATTCCTATCTTTTCATGGCTGACATAAATATATGTTTTTTACCCATTACTCAGACTTAGAGCTGCTCTCTGTTGCAGGGGGGTCACCCTGTAGTTGTCCTTATTAATAAGTAACTTGCTCTTGTGAGAGGTATGTTAGACACCTTCCCACCACAGCATTGCCTCTGATCACTAGTGTGTCTAACAGATATCAAGTCATCACCATGGCAGCACATGTGGAGGTCTTTACCACACTGTGTACCTCTACATTGGATTAAGTAAAGGATATGTAAGCTTTACTAAAGGAAAATTCTTAACTTTTAAACACTTTTTGTATAATTTATTATATTAAGTTGTCGTCAGTTTTTCCAGTTGTGGTGGAAAACTGATGCAACATGATACCTGAATTGTCTGGCTTAGTTTTTGGAAGACAAACTTGGTGTAGCTGTTTTACTAATCGGCCACACGATGTCGCTCTATGAGTGTTTTCTACAACAACCAACAACAATCACTCGTGGTGAATGGCGTCTATAATCTGCAGGAACAAAGACAATGTATATATATATGTGTGTGTAAAAGAGCAAGCTTTTAACACAGTGCATACTTGGAAAGTTTGGAGCTCACTAACATTTTCGCTGTTTGGACCTGTGGGTAGCAGGTTACAGCTGCATGCTTGGAAAGTCACATTCTGTGAAGTTCCGGTGGTTGTGGAAAGGATACGGTGCTTTCCCGCTGATGCGACCTGCCAAGTCACGGAGGGGAAATGAGAGTTTGGTGCAACTTATGAGCCTGTCCAGAGTGACCTGAGCAGCACAAACAGTAAGCCGGCAGAGTAATGAAAGACTGGGAGAAAAAAAAAAAAGACTGACCATAAACCTCTGTTTCCATAAAAAAATAAATAAATAAAATAAAATTCCTACATTATGAATAGTTAAAGCTACCTTTTCAACAACCTCTGCTCTTTGGAAGGAGGCTCCTTCTGCCGCAGCAACAACTTGTGCCACTGCTATTTTTCTCTATGTGCCATCATGATGTGCATTAAATTTAGTTTTGATGAATTGATGTTTGGTAACATGTCCTCTGCATGTGTTTAAACCGCAACATCGGCGGCTGTTAGTCTAGTCAGGCCCAGGCTCCATTTAAGCTAATCTGTGTAATGTCTGCAGCTGCAGATCAGGTAGATCAGTCAGTCTAATCAGCTGGTTTGTGCCACTGCAGCTGTAAATCACATTAGGCCTGAGTGGGCCGCTGCTGAGCTGGCTGCTGCAGGAAGCTGCAACCGGCCACACATTGGTCACAGCTATGCTGGGAAGACAGGATTACAGATAAATATGTTAGGTGTCAGCCTCAGGAAAGAAGACAAAGAGCAATCACGCTTTCAGCCTCTGAATAGCCTACATGGTTCAGAGCTATCATTAAGGGTGATAAAAGACCATAACCAAAAGGATTAGAGAGTGCTTGAACAGAAAATTGCCTTCATATCTGAGACACTGTAATTGTTTAATCTCTATATTACCTCCTAATCAAATATAACTCTATATGTTAACTTAGCACATAGGTTCATCTTTTGGGATTGAATCATACAGTTAAGTGCATGTCTTACATACATCTGTTCACACTCAGTATGAAGTACCTTGAATTTAACTTCTGACTTTTCCCCAAAGTAATGCACATAAGCCAATTCAGGTTTCATGACCTGCTGTTAGAGTTTATATGGATGTCTGGATATCAATGACATAGATAATGCATAAGTCTTTAATGCTTTGCAGCTTTATTGATTGTTGTGGTTAGGATAAACTGGATTTACTCATCAGGACAAGAAAAGTTAGATGGTAAAAGCGTGCCGATATGCTGTTTATAATTATTGATGCTCTCCAATTGGTTTGGTTATGTGATACAGCCCAATATGGTAATCAAAGTTTATGTACCCAAAGTTGAAAGGCTCTGAACATAAACTCTGCATTGCACAAATATTTTTTGCAACTTAGAGAGGATTTATTTTCTCTTTTTTTTTTGTCAAAAATCTTCATAAACTCCCCTGGCAATTCAGAATGTTTTTACTCTTGTGAATATTTTGTGTGAAATGTGAGGACGAAAAGTAAAAGTAATTTAATTTATTTGTTTGATGGGTTGTCTTGAAAGATCAAACTAATAAATTTCATCACTGATCACTCAAGAGTAATTTTTTCCTAGCTAGAGTATATAGAGAGCACTCAGGGAATGCCAGCCACATTCCCATGTGTATCTTCAGTGCAGAGTAGCTTGCACCCACATGGTTTGTTTGAACATTAGCTTGCCCCTAATTTTTACAGTGTGTATTAGTCTCTGACAGTGCAGTCACTCTGGAGACCCGTTTGAATGACAGGAGAATCAAAATAGAGCACAGCATGGTTGTGTCTGGAAATAGAGGCACGTGGCTTGCAGATGGTCCTTCAGTAATTCTCACATCAGGGCCAGCTGTTATAGAGGTGGATGTCACAGATGTAGCCTTATAGCGGATGATTATTTGTTTTTTCATTTTTGAGGGTCTATACTTTTTTTTTGTTTTTTACATCTTTTTTTTACATTTTTAAAAATAATATGGAGTTTAGAGGACTGCTCATTGATTCCTCACCCCCCTGTTAGTTGGATACTGAATGATGTCCTGCCTGTGTCTTGCTACCCTCTCATTAATGTATGTGTTTTCAGCTTTACCATTTGAATCCCTGATGAGAGTGCCAAGAAAAGTTCCAGTTCACAGCATTGTAGCCCTTGAAGCAGCAAGACAGTTACACAAGGAAGCCTGAAACTGATCCTGATGCTTTGAATTTCTGAATGGGCAGGGCTGGGAGGACACTGACCTGCCTGTGAGGACGTGGGCTCTGCATGATCCCATCCCTTTGCTTGTTTGCTGACTTTGACTCCCTCTCTCTAGCACGCTGTTGTCTGCTCTCCCTCTTCTCCCAGCACTGGCCAGAGCTCCTGCTGTAGGTGGAGCTGGCTTTCCTGGAATTGTCGGGCAACTTTTCCTGTTGTGCTTGCTACCTCTTGCTCAATCTCTAGCTTAATGACAACTCTGCTGCAGGATTACTGGTCTAGTGAAGACTTGTGCCATCTGGAGGCATATCTCTACAGCATGCTGGAGTTTAGGATTGGTGCATTTGCTTTAAACATATTTTTATGATTCAGATCAGAAGTTTTCCTTCAACAATAATGTCTCAGCAGTGCAAAATGGGGCGAAATCCATCGGTGGGTAAAGTAAACTGTGTTTGAATGGGAAAGCTTTCAGGAATGTGTAATGTACTTTGGGCTGTAACTGTTTGCAGTGGCTCTTTGCCACAGTGTTATTTTACAAGCTTTTTGTATATTCAGGATATTTTATACTTTAGGTGATGACAACAGAGGATTAGCCTGTTTGCATTGTGTTCATTAAACAAAGCTCTTTTATCCATTTTGTATTTAGGACAGCCTGTTTAAACCAACAACCTAACCTGTTTGACTAGACCTGACAAAGCTGGAGTAGGTTGCAGCTTTGGTAAAATGATGTAATGTTGTTAAATTAGAAATAATGTAAAATTAAGATTAGTGCTATAGTCCTAAAGAACATAGAATGTTCTAATGTCAACTTTGAAATAATATTGCTTTAACCTTTATGTTTGACTTGTTTGGTTAAAGACCAACATCTTTCACTAATGATGGTGAAGAGGGTATGTTTGATCCAGGAAAGTAATTCCCAGCCACCAGCATTTGTTGCTTTTAAAAGAACAAAACGGCCTAGAGACAAAGGCCTACAGATGCATCACTGTCACAAGAGACAAGTGCAACAATTGCTTCTTGTTTTGTATAAAACAGTGGGATCGCTGAAAGTCTGAAGATTTGAATAGCACAGAAAGAACAAACTCAGGTCTTTTGCTCAGAGGTAATTGCTGCATCCTCGCAACTTCAAAAGACTGCTTGTGCCTGACTGTCTTAATAACGAGCTTTTGCCCTCTTCACACATAATGAGTGGAGGTAGAGCGTTCACAAAGAGATAGACGCTGTGAGCACAGTGTGTCCACTTGCAGCTGGGGTGTCTGCCTGACCGGGAACAAAGACTTAGTGTCTGTGATGGTGTAGAACCCCAGCCATAAGCAAGCAGGCCAATAGACTTCTGCTTGGCTGAGTTGTCAACCCTCACCGACCGGCTTGCCTGCGGACTACAGTACAGAAAAAAAACACATGCAGACTATTTCTGTGCCAAATTAGAATGAGCCACTGCTGTATTCTTTTAATTCAGTCAAGCAGACCCAACAGAAGCTTGTGCATTATATGCAAATCCATGTTTTTGCATGAGTGTTCTTCTGCTTGCATCTTTTAATTTTCCAGATTGCTTCATATCTGTAATAAGGCTTCTCTCACAAATATTTACATAATATTTATAGTTGTATTTGGCTTGCAAATGAAATCAAATGAATATAGATAGAGATGAATAATATTGTTTTTATTATCATAAATGCTTGATAATTAAAACAGAGTTTCACCATGTCTGTTTTATTCTGGCTATACATTTTTCATGTCCATATCTAGACAATTTGTGAGGTTGTAGCCTCATAGATCTGGCGAGACTAATGTTGGAATCAAATCAAATTTTATTGAAAAGGCTGTTTTCATGCATGAGTAGCACATAGTGCTTTACATAATAAAATGTACACAAAAACGTTTTAAAGTCCTAATAGATCAATCACAGGAATTTTAACTTTGAGCTCATATTTACAACCCATGATTTAACTTCTTATATTACTTCCATAATTTTCTAATTTTTTTGTCATCTTCTCAGATAGCTGATCAGCTTCCCTGGATTTCGCTGACGATCCTCCTTTGTTTTGCCTGAAGATGGAAACACTGGAGTCAGAGCTGACCTGCCCAATTTGTCTCGAGCTTTTTGAGGATCCGCTGCTCTTGCCCTGTGCTCATAGTCTTTGTTTCAACTGTGCCCACCGAATCCTCATCGCCCATTGCACCCCCAGCGAATCTATTCAGTCCATCACCGCCTTTCAGTGCCCAACCTGTCGCTATGTCATCACCCTCAACCAGAGGGGCCTAGAGGGACTGAAACGCAACGTGACCCTGCAGAACATCATCGACCGCTACCAGAAAGCCTCTCTGAGCGGACCTAACTCTCCTAACGAGACTCGCCGTGAGAGAGCTGTCCCCAGCAGCAAAGCCATGACATCTTCCACTGACCGGGTGCAGTGTCAGTTCTGTGAGCAGGACCCTCCACAGGACGCTATGAAGACCTGTGTCACCTGCGAGGTGTCATACTGCGAGGAGTGTCTCAAGGCCACTCATCCAAACAAGAAGCCTTTCACAGGCCACCGACTGATCGAGCCCTTGCTGGATTCCCATCTGCGAGGGCTCATGTGTCTGGAGCATGAGGACGAGAAGGTCAACATGTACTGTGTAACGGATGAACAGTTGATATGTGCACTGTGCAAGCTTGTTGGCCGACATCGTGACCACCAAGTAGCAGCCCTCAGTGACCGATTTGACAAATTCAAGGTAAGAGATGATTTATTGTTTGAGGAATAGTTGGAGATTTACAATGCAAACTTTAACCTCAAAGGTTTCAATTATAATTCCTGCATTTATCCGTAAGTTCTTTTTGGTATCTTAGCATGTCAGGTGCAGAAGCTGATAATGAAAGTGGGCATAATTTTATAATTGTGCAAAGTCACATAAATCAGTTCATTAGCAGATTCTTAAAGGCATTGGTGTCATAATGTAGACACACAAAACTAAAGCGTATTAGCTGTATATGTGTTAACTTTAAGCAGCATCAATAAATGAACTGCATTTTGAAAAATACAGTATAATTTATGGAATGATTGCTACTTATATCCTTCCCCAGAGGCCAATGCCTCATTTAGTAATTTTAAAGAAACTGATCCACCCCAAAATGTAATGGTTTCATCTTCTGGAAATGATCACCTCTTCTCTAAATTTATCTAATCCAGCCTTGTAGTTTTATCCTAAGAAGGCTTTTGCCTTGATGGAGGAATGAGTTGATGCTGCTTAATGTTAGTTTTTGTTAGTAATCAGTTATGAAGCTGTGCTTTACAAACACAATCACCTTTTCATGATTAACAGTGTGAAAGATAAAACTTCAAAAAATGACCTCCTTCCTCAGTTAGATTTGACTGTAATGTATTGCGTGTGAGCTGAACACTGTGTCTTACTTAGCTGGTCTAAAATATCACAGCACCAGGTCTGGAGATGGCTTTCACGGTTTCAGGTTACGTGGAAATGCTCACTCTCAGCACATCAATAAGACATGAGACAATGCTGTTAGCCAGAGTATAAAAAGGTGCCTCTGCTATTCCTTTATTCTAAATTTGAATGAACTTCCATCAAAAGGAAATTTTTTGCCAACCCCCTACCAGGCAGCTTCTGCAACATCTTAGGATCATTCTATGGTCTATTATGAAGCAGCATGCCATGAAGCCTTTAATATAGAAATTGTGAGCTAACAGTAAGAGAGGGTTCTTAAAACATTTTCAGTCTTTTGTAAAGGTGATCCAAGAAACTGCATGGCAAAGACTGCATGAAAAAAACTATGTTCTCTTTTTTTCCCACCAACACTCACAGTTTTCATGCATGACTCACAAAAGAATGGTTTCATGTATCACAAACAAAACTTAAAACCCTTTTGTACCCATTCCCTTTATTTCCACAATGCTTGCTGGTCACAGTGGAATTTGGATGCAAACAGTCTTTTTTTCAGCATTTTGGGGACTTTAGTTCAGAGGTCCAGATTTAACTTTTCTCCTTTGTCTGATCATGCTGTCGATGTGCAGAAATCTCCTGGCCGCTTTCTCTGTGTGGGGCGTGAACATTCAGACCAGGAGGCAGACCAGGTGACCAGCGTTATTTCTTTGACTATGTAATTGGGACAGGCTTGTTGTATTGACTCACTTGAAAGTTTTTAAGTTAAAGAAATCACACAATATAAGTTAAATGAAAGTGAAATATGTTCTGAAATAGTCACCTCTTGTATATAACTTTGATTAATTTAGCCTTGGTGGTTATTATAGTGTTCAGCTGTCTGTTGTGTATTCATTATTCCATCTGATAAGTAATGTCAACACTTGCACCGCATAATAACATTCACCACATGATTAGTAACATGATGATGAAGAGGTTAAGATTAACACAATCCACTTTATCTTTTAATAGCTTGCTACTGTTAACAGTTTGACACATTTTCTCTGATTAAAGATATGAACTGATTGCTCATGTTCAATATTCACATATATTTTGTGGTGCCTCATATTCCGCTTTTTCGTGTATTTATCTTTGCATCCTGTTGACCTCACATTACATGCAGTTACTTCCATTGTTAGAGGTCTCAAGTAAAAGAGGAAATGGCAATTCCCATCCAAGAGAGAAATAATATTTTCCATAGCATGCAGGACAAATGCAGCCAAGCTTGTTGGAGGTTTTACTCGTAACACTTTTTACAGCCAACATGCTGCATATTTCTGTAGAAGCCTCGCTTGGAGAGGTACTGCAATATTTTAAAGCCATTTGTAGATCTTTGTGTTTTAGCGGTATTCAGCATGCCCTGAGCATCTTGTGAAATAATGCTGGTTTGGTATTACAGTAGGTCCATAATCTTCTGTTATGTCGCAACATTACAAAATAGACACGGTTTTCTGCTCAATCACAGAATTTTAATGTAAACAAACAATCAAAATCAGAAAGCGAATCCAAATTGAGTAAATTTAAAACTTAGAAAGAAGTAAGTGTAATACCTCCAAACTCCCTTGGTAATGTAAGGTCACCAAAATCTGACAACGCTGTACTTATTCACATTACTGACTGATTGTATTATTACATTTGATATATGTAACAAAAAAATGCCTAACTGAAATAACCCCTAAGAGTGATTTTACAGTATGTCTCAGGATTGATTTTAAGGTTCTTTTAGTTGTTTATAAAAGTCTAATTGGTCTTAGGCCTTCTTATTTATCTGACTTGCTTTGAAATTATGAACCCTCACGGATGCTGAAGTCTAGGGCTGCATGATATTGAGAAAACTTGCGATATGCGATAACACTGTTTAGAGTTACGATGACGATATGTTTTGTGATAAATAAAATACTAGGAAATGCAATGTCTTTCAGCTTTAGGTGTTGTGCAAACAGACATCGGGTAGTTGGTACTTGATGGCCTACCAAAATAAGAGAAAAAAAAAATAGATTATTTCCAATAATATATTGTTTTATTATATAAGAATTGCACCCGACTACAGCTGTTGTATAACTAAAATATCTTAGATGCATATTACAACTTCATTATGGGTAGCGGAATATTTTGTTAAACATTTTCAGCCATCCCTGATTCCCCCACTACCTGATTTGATGAAATATGAATAATAATGTAAAAAAAAAAAAAAAGGTAAATGCATTCAAACAAATGTAAATATTTAAGCAAACTTCTGTGTCTTGTTACAATAGTTTAAATAAATGTAAACATAAATCAAACTGCAGTGTCTCAGTCATAAAATGTCCATCATAAATAAATGTAAACTTAGTTCTTTTACAAAAAAAAGAAAAAAAGAAATGGACTAGAACATTGCTAAACTCAAGAAGAAGTGTTAGAAAACACACCCATTGCTTTTGTAGATGATGCAATATTGCATAGGATACTACACTAGGTGTGCCTGTTTGTGCAAACTTGCTAAATTATGGCAAGTTCTTGGTCAGAAAAAACAGCATGTTTACTTTGCTGGGTTTTAAGCAGGTGCGTTCACATGTAACAATATTTCCTAATGTGCTAAAAAGTCTCTCTGAGGGTGAATTACTCGCAGTTATATAGAGATATTTCCTAGCAAGTTTACTCAGCTGTGGGAAGGTGACCTGGTGGAGTTTCCACCAAGCCAAAGGATCTGCCTCACTGACTATGGTGGGGGACAGCAAGTAGCTGTTAAATTCAGCTTCCATTGCCTGCATGATGGATGATGGATGAGGTTGGGAGTGAGGCTGTCTTAAAGAAACTGCCTAATGATTTTTTGGCTTTCTTCACAGTGGGACAGGGTGGATTCAAGGATGGGTTGGGCTGGATTCATGGGCTTCTTGGTCACTGGGTGCTTTCTTCTTAGAACAAAAAAGAGGGGGGACATAGAAGGAAATGATACATTATTAATTTTACTCTGTTTAATTTAATATCAAGCAATATCAGATTAATATCTTTGCAATATCTATCACCAACACTTGTGTATAAAAATATAAAAATAAACCTAGTCACCTTTTGTGCTGCTGCTTCCAATTCTGACATCACCCTGGTTTTAATGTGCAGGACCTTTTCACTGCAAATGTAGCTAGCTTTGAATCTGGGCTCCATGAAGCAGGCCATATCCAGAGGTTCCTGGGTTCTCATACTTTGTGTTCATGTAGTTGAGGATCCTATTCTTAATTGATTTTGTTAAGTCACTGTCTTTATCAGCCTCTGCAAGAACTGATGTCTTCATCAGATGAAGGACTGGTTTCACACATGAAACAATGAAGTAACTCTCACCTAAGAGAGCATCAGTAAATTGTTGCAGAGGACTTAATGCCTGGTTTATTGACTCAATCACATCCAGATCCTGCCAGGTGGGAATCAAATGCCTTGATTTTCTGTCTGCTGAGAGGACGGCACTTTGCTGCTCCAGAACTCGTTCTATCATCTTCTGTCTTGATCCTCACCTGGTGGGGCATTCTGTGATGAGTGAGTGCTGTGGGAGGTTGAGTTCCTGCTGTCTTTAAAACACCACCTTCTCCTTCCAGCTATAGCAGAAATGCCCCACTAGCTTTTTGGACAGCCCAACAGCTCGAGCAATACGGACATCATCTTTAACCACATTTTCTGGGTAAACGGTAGAAAACAAGACAGACCAAAAATTATTTAAAATGTGTGAATAAAAATTGCATTGTATACCAGAAATTCATATCCATAATAATCTAATACTAATCATACTAATAATTCACCCTTTTATTGCAGCAAAATTCAGCTAGTGGTGTGTGCTTTAACTTCAATCGTTTATAAAGCAGTGTGCTACACAATGTCTTTGTTGTTTTTTTTTTGTTTTTTTTTGTTTTTTTTAAATTATATGCTTCACCATCACTTTATAAATGTATTCCCTATGCTTATCCACTTTCACATTTTCTTCTCCTCTAATTCTCTTCTCTTCCCTTTTCAAAGATGGAACAAATTAATGTAAAATTGGATGGCAAAGTTCATCATAACCTGTATCAATATTGGTCCAATTATAATTAGTAAGATTTATCTAAATAATCCAATCATTAAATGACTCACTGGTGGTGAGATGTAGCCTGTGGCCGAAACACTGGAGTCTGACCCAGTTGTTCAGTTCGGTGGCCTTCACAATGTTGGCTCCATTGTCCGTGGTGATGCAGACCTGTTGCTCTTCATGCAGATCCCAGCTTGCTACCACTTGTTGTAATCCAATAGCTAGATTTTCACTGGTGTGGGAGTCGGGGAAATAAACTGTTTCTAAACAATGCGTCTTCAGTTCGAAGTCTTCAGTAAGGAAATGCACGGTGAAAGTCATGTAGGGCTCGGTCGTGAGACTAGACCAGAGGTCTGTTGTGCTAGCACAGTATCCAACTTGACGCAGATCGGACTGAACCTTTTGTCGACATGTTTCATACATTTCTGGAATGGCGACATATGAAAAATAGTTTCCTGATGGGATGCTGTATGTTCGGTCCAGTTTTGTTTTTTTTATTATCAGAATCACAAAGCCCTCTTTGCTCACTGTGTTAATTGGCATCATGTCTTTGGTTAAATAACATGTAATGGCATCTGTTATTTCTTCATGCCGCTTTGATGACTTTTCATGTGGAGTTCCACTTGCAAAACTCTCATGCACGAACGTCTGTTGAATTTTTGAGATTTTGCGTGACTCAAAGTTAGAAGCATCGTTTTTACCAGCATGAGATTTGAGGAGCTCTGCATTAGGTTCTTTGTGGTTATATTGCAGGTGAGAGCGAAGATTGGTCATATTTCCCTGGTGGTTGCCACAAGTGTTTGACATGTCCTGCAGAGTACCTGCGTTTATAGCAAGTCATTTTTCTTGTAGCCGAAGAAGCTCCAAATTATGAGGGGCTGTTTGAGACATTATTCAGAATTACCCTCTCACAGACACGTATACTGAAACTGCCTCTTATATACTTTACTGAAATTTCCTCTCATGTACTATACTGAAATGCTTTTATACACTATAACACTGAAATACTCAATTGACTGAAATACTCAATCGCCTGGAAGTAATCTCAGTGAAGCTAGAAATGGTGAAATCAAAGGCTCAGCTCCCTGTCTGATCATGGACTCCGTGTTTAATAAAGGAAGTTCTCAACCCTATGTTAATGTTTTCATTTGGCAGTGTTTAAGCCAGTGTTGAAGCATCGTGCTTATCCAACTGAGATAGTAACTGTTTTGCTGTATTTATAACGAAATATATTAAAATTTGTGGCCAGGACACGGACATTTTCAACTTGTCATCTTGTTTGCAGGAATAGCAGGTGTTGCTTCTGTTCAATGGCCGTGGAATTGTTCTAATGATGTGGTCATGAGTTTATGATCACTAAGTGAAGCAGCTGGCTTCTTCAATACTATACTGGCCTCAGCAGAAGTTATTTTAAGGGTTAGGTCTAACGCGATAGCAACTGGATAACTGACAGTAGCAAGTCTGAATAAGGACACGCTTACTAGCCACCTAGCATAACTCGGCCAAAGATATGCAGTGCTGTCAAAGGAAGCAATTTCAGTACATGAGAGCATTTCAGTATAGTGTATGAGAGGTTTTTCTATAACGTGTGAATAATTTCAGTTTGATATACGAGAGGTTTTAGTATAGTGTGTGAATGACTTAAATTTCACATGTGTCTGTGAGAGGGTAATTCTGAATGTCTCAAACGGCCCCTACCAAATCACAGAAGTGCTGTTTTTTTGCCACAAGTTCTTCTATATTCACTTTCTCTCCGCTTTTCTCCCAACCTTCCGCCATCGTAACACCCATCCATGTGCTTTACTGTTAGCGAAACAAGGGAGAAGAGGGGCATGTATTTATGACAGTAAAAGTCCATTTTATTTGCCACTGACACGCACAGCGCAAAAACTTACAGTTGCAATTGGAACAAAATCACGTCACTTTCTTAAAATAGACGCAAACGTAAACACTATTAGCTATCGCAGTTTAGGCCATCTTTGCAATATGTGTTTTGCATGGGGTAATATCGCGATGAAGGTAAATTTCCGATACATTATGCACCCCTACTGAAGTCCATAACTTAAAAGCCTGTTAGTTGTTACTAAAGTAAGAACTAAAACTTTCGGCGAATCCTCACTTAATCACTATGGTCCTTGTGTATAGAACAGCCTCAGGGCCGAGAGACTACTATCCTCGTCTATGGAACAGCATTAGAGCTGCAGAGACTACTGTCCTGGTCTATGGAACAGCCTAGAGCAGCAGAGACTACTGTCCTGGTCTATGGAACAGCCTCAGGGCTGCAGAGACTACTGTCCTCGTCTATGTAACAGCCTCAGGGCTGCAGAGACAACTGATGTTTTTAAACAGAGGCTTAAGAAATACCTTTTTAGCCTAGCATATGACTAATTTTTGTTTAATTATTCAATTTTAAATTAATCAATCTTTACCTTTTACTTACGTGGTGGTGCGTAATCGCTAGCGTCAATACCAGGCAAAATAAAGACAACGCCACCTGGAGACTTTCACAGCCTCAGGAAATCCTGCCTAAAAGGCACACAGGTTCGAATTATGCACATGGACAGACGTGATTCATCAATTAAATTTTATTGAAACAAAATGTACAGATTTAAATAAAATACTGATCCCTCTCAGACATACAGACCAAGGTATCAAGGGGGCCGAACTCAAAACACTGCTCGGATTCCTGAAACAATAAAAGAGGGTTAATGCATGCAATAAAAAACAAACCAAACAATAAAACTAATGGTAACGACACAATACCCTCTAAAACCATAAAATAAGACAGGATGCGCCCAACTAGCAAGCTCTTGTCCAATATACCACCCTCGCTTCACCCAAAAATGTTTTTTTTTTTGAGCAGTAAACAACACAGTATTACTCAATTGTAATGAAAACCACATATACTGTTAATAAAATTTGTATTTTTAAAATAAACTTTTAGAATAAAAGTAGAAAAATTAATAAACCTCCCTTCAGATGCAAATAGGCAGGTACTCGCTTGCAGGCATAAAAAAATGCTCTCACCAATGCGTATGAATAGATGTGAACTTATATGGTGTAGATTTGCTTATTTCAGACTTCTTTTCTTTCTAAGAGTTTCTGATGAAATATTCTTGCACTTCCTGCGCTTTTGAGGGGTGTAAAAGTAACACCAGACTTTATTCTTTACCTGCTGATCCTCATCTGGCGACAAACAGCAGCTCAAATTGTAGCAGTGGCAACTTACAGTGGCACTTCCTGGAGCTGCCACAACCCGCCACAAGATGCCACAGCTTTCCAGAGCCTGCTGGAGCTGTTGACACGCCAGCGCAACAATCTCTCTTTGCATCTTGCCAGTGAGATGAGCTGCTGTCTGTCAATCTTTTCTGCCTGTGTATCCCGACTCACCCACTCTCCGATCCCTGATCACCCCAAGTCTTGCAGTTTCAGGCATTTTTCAAATTCAGCAGTGGGTAGAGTTATGCAAAAAGTAGGGAGTGTAGTTACATTTTTAACACTACCCATCTAACAACCTAACAAACCTCTAACCCATCAGGGTACAGACAGAAGACATCAGGCTGTGTCTTGCAGTGGGATGTTGGTGTTATCAAATCCTTTGGGCCCTGTGAGCTGGGGGTCGTTGCTTTTTTCACAGTCTTGTTCTGGTGCACCCTTTAAATGCTCGATGGATCAGATTGGTATTTTGGGAGTGTTGAGGCTAAGTCAACAGCTCAAGCTTTTTTGTTGTGTTCCCAAGGGTTCTCAGCGGCTTAGAACACTTTCTCCTTAGCAGTTTTGCAATATGCTCATCGTCTTGCTGAAAAAGTCTGCTTTTTTAATCTATGTTTGGTAGTCTATGAGTAAATGCTACAATACAAGATTTTCCAAAATAAAATAAAAAAAATTTCGGTGTCAAGAAAATTATTGCTTTTTCTTGTCCCTGGTAGGTGTACAGTATATAAAATAAGATGTATTCTTAATTCGAACCCCACCAGCTCAAACACTGAGGAAATAAACAGCGTCTTGTAATGAATACAGTGGTTAATAGAGTATTACACTATGATGTGCACTGAATAAATTAAAGCTTCAACAAAGTAAAAGCCAAAGATTTGTAATTGGACCTGGGCTCCTCACAGAAGGAAGTGGCCGCCACAGGATAAAAATTCTAACATTGACACAGGATAGAACTCTTGATTCTGACAGTGACCTGTTTGGACTCTGAGAGGAAGGAAGAACGTCTGGCCAATATAAAGCTGTAGGACCATAAGCATTCACTTACGAAAGGAAGCTGCTATTCTTTCCTCTCATCAGCTTTAAATGATTTTAGGAAAGAGACCTCATTAGAGAGAGGGGTCTAAACATGTGAGGAAGATTATTGTTTGAGGAGCTATATTTCAGAAAACCAGTTCATAATGTTTGGAGAGATTAACTCACTCCATTTTATAATTCCTCACGCTTATATTTGCTCTTTATGGCTTTATTTGTGTGTCTCCTCACCTAAATAAACAACAGAAACACTGAGGTTTTTAAACTGCATATATTAGGCTATATTTGAAGTCAGTTTGATTAATATGTCATGCTCCATGCAGCCCTTTGAAATTTTAAACACATTGCTACCTGCGACACAGAATCTGAAATGGCTTTCATCCCATTCTTTTCAGTATGAATAAATCATATTTATGAGAGCAGTAAAATAAAACCTCTGCTATTTTATTCTATGGTGACGCATATACCTTATGAAATCACAATGTGAAACACCTAACATTAAAGTGGTCTCTCCACTGTTTGCTTAAAGCTTTAAATCATTGCTGCATTCTCTTATTTGCTCTCATCTTTCACTGCTTGGAGTTTATGTATGTGATCCTCATGGTTATATTTGTGGTGTCTGCGTGTTTTAATATTCTCTAAAGCAAATTATTATATTTATGTTGTTTTATATTTTAGCAAAAGGGTGGAAATCAAAGAGATTTTTCTCTCTGCTTTATTTGATCGAGTTGAAAATATTTTCGTCTCTGTTATCTCAAACTACTGTATTTTCAAGTGCCTGCTCTTAGAGTGTAAAATGGAATTACAGATTTTTTTTTTTTACACATTTATAATTGATAGAATAATTTTATTTATAGATTCACAACAACTTTTCCTCTGGAAGAATAATACTTGAATAATAAAGGACAGTTTTTTCACTCAGAGTAAACCATCCTCATGCCACCCAATTACAAAGAGAGATTAAGTTTGAAACATAAGCCTTTGATCTCAGTTAGTGATTAACAGGGCCAGGGTTTAGTCGTCCAAATCACTGGCAAAGGCTCCGTTCAGCTCCATGGCCTCAGCAGGTAGTAGGATAGGATCTTTGACACTCTAGGGAGCTTCACACAAATCAAAGCCAAAACAGTGGACAGTCAGATTGAGTGGTACCCCGTGCTCACTACATTTGGGCCTGACATGTCCTTATTGTATGTTCTCATTCACATCTCACACTGCTCTCCAAGGTTTGTTGAGCTGCTTACAATTTGATAGTGGAAAATGAATAATTAGATATTCCCTTTTAAATTTTATTTTATTTTTTTTTTTTTGCAGCATGTCTTGGATTCCAACCTCAGTAATCTAATCAAGAGGACCAGTGAGTTGGAAAGCTTGATGGGCAAACTTATCCAAACCTGCCAACATGTAGAGGTGAGGTTCTTAATTTGTCCACTTCCAGGGCTCTTTGCTTCTGACTGGCATTTCACGAACCTATCGTTAAATCATTATCATCATAAATAACTGTATCTGAGCAAATGAGTGCTCCAAAGGCTATAGAAGGGGATATTTTAAATATGCCTGCATCTTGTGTATTATTAAAGCATTGTCTGGGGTAAATATGTTACATACATGCTACTTGTGCTATGATGCTTTTAACCAATTTTTTTTTATCTCACCACACAGTTTTAAGCACTCTAACTTGCCAAAGATTAGAATAAGCCAACAATAAAATTATTTTTTTTTATGATTTTTTTAATAATTTGGCTGAAATCATAGTTATGTTTGGGTCAAATAGAGAAACTCTTAACAGCATCAGTTGATTGTTCCTATGTTCTGCCCCACATAACATGGCAGAATTATCCCCTAATTGGGTTTCCTGCCTCGCTCTCTCTGGATTCTGCTGCTCATGAAAAATACTACAGAGATTTTCCTACTTGCATGTGCTAAAGTTTGCAGCACAGGATTCTGACAGAGCAAATGAAGACAAGAAAAAGCATTATTTGCTGTCTCTTATCTGCAGTAAACTTCTGTCCTGTCTAGGTAAATGCATCGCGGCAAGAAAACAAGCTGCTGGAAGAGTGTGACCTGCTGATTAACATCATACAGCAGCGGAGACAAATCATAGCGACCAAGATAAAGGAGGGAAAGGTATTATTTCTCTTCCTTTGTATCTATATAACCTTTGTTTGTTTGTTTATCACTTTGTCTGTGTCGTTACCCTTGCCTCCCCAAACCCCAAACTTGCTGATCTTATTAGAACAGGATAAGAAAAAAAATGTATCTTGAAAGTGTTACTGTCTAAAGTGTAACATTTTAAAAATCTATTTTCTTCCCACATTTGAATACATATCTATTTCACACACCCTTATGTAGTTCAAGACACACAGGAGTTTTGACTGCTAGACAATTTGTCTATAAGTCTATGGTGACTTATGTTTGCTGTGAGTTTAGTCTTTTGGCACTCCACTAACTCTACTAACTGCATCTCTCTTTTGTGCCACTATTAAGCTGCCATTGCCCATTTCTCAGAAAGGCAGAGCTAGAGAAAATCTTCCCTGGAAGAATGTCTGCTGTTTCCTGCCTGAAGTCTCCTCTCTTTTCAGTCAGCCTTAAAGAAATTTTAAATTAAAAAAAATAGGCCGTAAGTCCATAATTGTATTTGTGGGATGTACTTAACAAGATTTATACGCTTTAAACAATGCATGTAAAAAAAAAAAAGAAAAAATAATCTCATGCTGTACATTGATACAGCACTTGATGTCAATCAGTCACTAATGGGCTGAGAACCGTGAAGCACAAGCAGCTGCTCATGCTTTGTTTGTTGTCTGAATGAGCAGAATCTAAAAAGATATTAAGGGGGAAAAACTTACATATCCCAATTTAAGAAATGTTAGGATAAGTAAGTATGTAAGTAAGTAAATGTTAATTTAAATAGCACCTTTCAAAATAAAAATCACAAAGTGCTTAAAAATTAAACACAGAACACAAAGTAACATAATAACAGAGAACATAAAAACAAATAAAACTAAGTTAAAGCAAGTTTGAAAAGATGCGTTTTTAGCTGTCATGAAACAATGTTTTATTCACTATAGAACACAGAAAACATACCAGATTTTGAAACTGAGAAATGTTGCTGTTTCTTAAAAAATAAAGAAGCTCATCTTGAAATGGATGATAGCTACATGGCTTACAAACTTGGATCTGGACCATGATTACCACAGGACTTTGTCTACCTGCTTAACAATCCTGGTTCATCTTTGTCATATTTTATTTTATGATGTGCCAAATGGTTTAAATTGGTGAAACATTTGTGGCTTAAATAGTGCAAAGAAACTGCATACTGCCTTAACTTACTTTTTATACACTATCCCAAATATTTTGGAATTAGGGTTGCAAGTGAAATACAGCTGAAATGGCTGTTTTTAGCATCAGACAAGTACCCCATCCTGTCAATACAGTGTGTAAATATGACCTATCACAGTGCTCATTGAAAGGTGTGAGTTGTTTATTTCTTTTCTTTAAACTCAGTATTAACACAAACACAGCTTGTCTGGGTGAGGGGAAAGATCAGTATATCCTTTTAATCTTGGCTATGATAAACATGTAGGCTATGGAACAGAAACAAAAGTTGACTTTTAGTTTCAAAGGGAAAAAATACTGCAATGCCTGTTTACACAGTTCTATGCTTGTTTCAGGATGATTGTAGGCTTGTAGCACAATATATTTAGTGTTTTCTGCTCTTGGGTCCTGCTGCATCTACAGGACTGTCTCAGAAAATTAGAATGTTGTGATAAAGTTCTTTATTTCCTGTAATGCAATTAAAAAACATGAAATGTCATACATTCTGGATTCATTACAAATC
>JBAMHW010000014.1:14845630-14855787 GCA_037177495.1 Rhadinocentrus ornatus
ATTTACATTGCAGTTCGGTATTGCACGGATTTAGAAAAGTAATTAAATACGAATAAATATATCTACAAAATATCTCTGTGAAAGTCTATTAGTGTATTGCACATGGGGAGATTCACATTTTAGAGTTTAATATGGTTATTGCCCGGGGGAAAAAGCTGTTTTCGAATCGGTTTGTTCTGGTCTTGAGGCACCTGTAGCGCCTTCCAGAGGGCAGCAGGGTAAACAGCCCAGAGCCGGGTTGGGAGCTGTCCTTTAGAATGTTTGTGGCTCTGCTGAGGCAGCGGGAGGTGTAAATGGTAATACATAAGCTTTTGTAGGCAAATAAGTAGTGTCCTGATCTCAACCCAATTGAGCATCTTTATTTACTGAAGACTGAAGTCAGGCAGACACACAAGCAATCAGCCGCAGCTGAAGGTGTCAGTAGTAAAGGCCCGACTAAGCATTTCATGCATTTAGGTTTTGTGAGGGGGTGATAAGGAATTAGGAATCAATTGTCATATAGGTGTTATTACAATAAAATTTATAATAAGGGCACTAATGTCTGAATAGCTGAATGTGAAGGTTTTTAGTTATGGTACAAAGTATTAATGAGGTAGAACAGGAAACTCAAAGTGGTCCTTTAGCACCACTGTCCTACAGGTTTTAGATGCTTCCTTTCTCCAACACACCTCATTTAAATTATATGGCTCCAAAAGCTTATGTTCTGCTAAAAGACCAGTTAATTTAAGTAAAGTGTGTTGATGCAGGAAACATCTAAAACATGCAGGACAGTGGCCATCGAGGACGGGAGTTTGAGATCCCTGAGCGAGAATAACACTGGTCCCTGGTTTAAATGGGCAAAATAAATTTTTTTGTTAATATTTGAGGCTCTTGTGTCTGTGATTAGTTTTATATCTGTTTTATATCATGTGTTTTTTTTGTTTTTTTTTTATTTTTCTTGTACTTCAGTTGATTCTAGACTTTTGGAGCTTGTGGTATTACTGAGGGATATTGGATGGAAAATAGGGTTTCAATATGTCTGGTACAATATCTGCTTTGTGTGTTATCGCTGTTGGATAAGCATTTAATATCCATATATCAGTGCTCATATATGTTAATTAAAATCATGTAACTGTCCTATTAATTAACCAATTGTTAACAGCTGCCAGGTTTATGTATATTTATATAACCAGTAAGCTAACACTTAAATGTGCATGTGCATGCAGTTTTATCAGAATGGAATGCAAGGCTTCAGACTAACTTTTAGCATCTGTTACAGTGGTGATTCCAACTTTTTAATTTGGGTGCACCAGCAAAAAAATACGCGTTAAGGGCTGTCTTTTGATCATAGACATTGTTGGTTATGAGATTGCTGCTTCTCTGGCAAATTTTCCCCCTCTGGATTTAAATTTAATATTTTCCGTGATCATTATGTTCTTGAACCTGAATTTTGTGAACAGCAGCTCCTCTATAGCTATATCATTAGTGAGTTTGATGGAGGCTGCTTTCGTTTTGTGGCAAGAGTTATCAGCCAGTATACTCTCATGCTAATGCTTCACGAGAAACAGATTTTTAGTCCTAATTTCAAACCAACACACAACACGGTGTAGAACTGTGGATCAGAGCCAACCAGAGGTGAAGACCCATCCCTTCTCTTGGCTTTTTATCACAGTGTTATTCTACTCTGAGTTCGGGTGAGGAGGGAATGAACATGCAGACAGACATTTAAAGCAATAAAGTCCTTCAGCTTGACCTGTGAATTGTTAGGCGCACCGGTGCGACCAAAATAAACAAAGGTTAGTCGCACTCAACAAATAATTGGTCGCACTCTAGAGCCCTGAGATGGCAGGGATCTTTCCTATTCTGTGTCTATGGTTCAAACAATAAACTGAAACATTTCTGTTTAGTTTGTTTACCAAAAAAAGTAGAAACCTAAGTTTGTTGTGATTTGAGTACTGGCTGAACTGTTAACTGACCTTTGTGTGCTTCTCTAGCTGCTCAGCTGGGCGCCTTTGATGCTGTTGTGAAGCAGATGCTAGAGGATGTTCAGGAGAGGCTTGTCTACAGGACTCACATTTACATCCAGACGGATATTACAGGCTACAATCCAGCTCCAGGTGATCTGGCATACCCTGAAAAGCTAGAGATGATGGAGGTAAGACTCATGCGCTTAAAACTATAAAGACTTTCCTTAGCTGTCCCAACTGCGTGGTATTGTAACTATACAGCTGTGAATGTTTAGGTGTCAAACATTGTTTCATGATATATTTTCACCCCAAAAAAATTTTTCTGCCTCTGTGCTACCAGCTTTACACAGAAAGTTTGAAGGCTGTAAACTGAATGTGAATTTATAGCTTCATCTTTTCTATTAACTGTTTAAATTTTGATTATTGTTTAGTCTATAAAATGTTATTGGCAAGTTCCCAGAGCAATATTTAGAGTCACAACATTTCCAACTGTTTGCAGGTCCTTGCAAAGATGTTAAATGTTGGAAATAAAATGCATTCCCTTAACTGCACTGATGGGACAGACATATTCTCTCGTAGTCTTTAGATATTTATGAGTTTTTATATTTCTCTTTAGATTTTTCTTCACGTTTCATTTTATTTTATGTCATGTGTTCAAAGACCTGCAGATTTCTTCTGTAGCTGAGACAAAAGGAACTTGCATGCTTTCCATCTACAGCCTCATAAGACGTTGTAATGCTTTAACGCTCATGTATATTCAGATCATGGAAGCTTCTGGTCTTGTGAGATATCTGCACATGTAAAAACACAATGTCTTTATTTTATATTTCAACAGATCTTGCATGTGTTTCATCTGTTTTATTTTATTCATATAAAATCTCCAATAATCTTTATCTTTCTTTAGATGTTCTTTTGTCCTTCATGATTGTACACAGATTTGTTTTTTAGCAAGTTCAAATAGTTTTTTAGCCTTTAGAAATAACTAACTTTACAGAATCTTGGATATTTCTATTTACATATAATCTATCAACTTGTTTTTTCTTCCTCCTCTCTTCATTGATAGAAAATTGCCCAGAGCTTGAAGGAAGAGCAGATGAGGCAGATGTCACAAGAGTCCACGTTTTCTGAAGTACAGCTAGAAGACGCTGATAGTAGAAGAAACAGCAATGCTGGTCTGTGTCTCCAGATTCTGATTGTCTTTTTTTTTTTCTTTCTTTACAAAGCTGTTGTCATAATTTGCCTGATGCTTTCTCCTCATTAAAGCACTGAATACTGGCAATGTAGAAGCATCTCGTCTACACACATCTGTCTCTCCAGCTGATCTGCACGGCATGTGGTACCCGACTGTCAGGCGAACGCTAGTTTGTCTGTCCAAGCTCTACAGATGTATAGATGTGAGTCTTTCATTTTTATTAACCGCTAATTTGCAGTTCTGAAAGAAGTGTAGTGTCTCTAACACTTTTGCATCTCTTATTCATATGTTTAACAACTCTTGATCTCTTTTCAGAGAACAGTCTTCCAGGGTTTATCTCAAGAAGCCTTATCAGCCTGCATCCAGTCGCTGCTTAAAGCCTCAGATATCATCCTTAAAAACAAGGTTGGCACGCATTGTTAAGCGTAGATCTTTTGTATTTACGCTTTTTAATCTGATAAAAATAACAGGCAAAATGTTTTTTTTCTCTCAAAAATTGCATGCTTAAGTTGGATTTTCTGTTAACAGAGTAGTAGATAAACTGATGCCTAAAGAATGTAAACGTTGCTTTAAATAATTCGGGATTGAGAAAAAATACATAAATAAATAAATAAAGAAGCACCATGGAAAAGTTTGGGCACCCCAAGAGATTAACTTTCTTATATTACTTGTGCCAAATGCACTTTAATTAGCTTCTAAGGTTAAAATTCAGGTGATTTTTAATATTTTTTAAGGTGAATTTTATAGCTTTGTACACATACTGACAAAATGTGTAGTATCAAGTAGCTCCCGTGGACTCCTCTAAGCACCTGGCCTAACACTTGGCTAACTGTACACCCTGTAACACTAACTCTCCTACTTAAAACAAACTTGAACACAAACACTTAAAACAAAGGTATGATACTTATCAGATGTGGTGTACCCAGTAGGTGCTAATGTAGTGGGTGCTCGTATTTTAATTTAAATTGGGAGAGCTGCAATAAAAGGTTATCTTGATTATATAAATTTTATTTTCTCTAACTGAATGCCTTTTGGAGATTGGATCATGTTTTTCTCACTTTGATATTTACTGGTAAAGACATTTTAATTAGGGGACTTAAACTTTACTTTTCCTTTGTACATAATAAAAATGCAACATGTAATTATATTAACTTTGTTAGGAAAAAGGAAATCATTTTGGCAACAAGATCTTTTAATTGTTTTTCATCTTATTTGAATAGGTGCCTTATTATGCTCCACAGAAAGACCAGCAAGCTATTCTTTATTTATGAGCTTTTCTCACCTTCAAATAAATTGTCTATATCTTGAGCTAAGTGACATTTTAAGCTAGCACCTGAAATTAAAATAACAACATTAACCTCAGGACAAGTGTTCCTACTCTATTTTGATAATTATCTTTTCCATTTTCCAATTTTTAGTCGCTTGCGGAGCAACAAATGATTTTAGTTATTTAACACAGTAATATTGTTTTTCCGGCTGTGGTTAATCAGCAGTTATTAATTAGACACTTTACCTTATCGTCAGTGAGCTTGTTCTTTTTAAGTTCTCTGTAGTTTTAATAGTCACGCAGATGCCCTTTTGTGTTGGCAGCCTGCAGTGTGGACGTAACAGTGTGCTTTCACTTTCTGCAGACACAAATAGATGGGCAACTTTTTCTGATCAAGCACCTGCTGATAATGCGTGAACAGATTGCCCCTTTTCACACCGATTTTGCCATCAAGGAAATCTCACTGGACCTGAAAAAAACACGAGGTAAGATAATTAAAGGCAGGGGGAACGTTAGTGTTCAGGTCCATAAAGCCAGTCATTACATTTTTATGCTCATTAAGCAAGTTGTGCCTATCGCATGCACCGGTAGCAACAATTAATGTAGAAATTGTAATCCAACACCATAATGTACATTAACCAATGGCTCAGAGGGCAGAGCAGCCCCTCCTATCACCCTCATCTCAGTTAATGACTTGTTAAATTTGTGGCACTAGAGGGCACTCTAATTCTATATCAGCCTAGATTTAATCTCTGCTTTGTGTTAAAGATGCTGCCTTCAAAATCCTGAACCCTAAGGCTGTTCCCAAATTCTTTCGACTTAATAGTCACAATGCTATACTTGAATTCCTGTTGGAGGTAAAGTTTTTTTTTTTTTTCCTTCACCTTTTATAGTAAACATGCAATTATTTTTATGTGCTTTGATAGCACCCTGCTGAAGGGAAATGCTGCTTGATCAAGCTAAAGCCTTTTACCCTGTAACCCTTACCCCTCAGGGAACACCAGAGATAAAGGAGCACTACATTGACTCAAAGAAGGATGTGGACCGACACCTGAAGTTCAGCTGTGAGCAGTTTATCCAGCAGCAAACGCAGATCTTTGTGGGGAACCTTGAGGAGTTTCTCACCAAGGTAACTGTTGGAGCGAAGGCAGACTTAGCCTCAGGCAGAGATGGTCCATCCTGACCTTAATTTATTTTCAGCTTTTCAAAACCTTTGTATTTTTTTTATTTTTTTATTTTAGCATCTCTTATTCTCTGATCACTGAAGGTTTTGGTACTTGACTGACAGATGAGAAAAGAATAGCTGTTTTCTTTCAAGGACAACTGATTCAGCTGCTGTTGTGTTTGTAATGTTTTCACAAGTTCATGTTCTTTAGATAAAATATATTTTTTCTATTATTATGTAAATTCTACTCAAACTGTTAAATTAAGCTAAATTAACAGCACAGCTTATTGTTCATCAAATTGTAATATTTTGGTTATTCTCAGGTTGCAGCTCTTAAAACGATGGCAATCCAAGGTGGTCCGACATACAGTCTGTCTCAGCAACCTTGGGCGCAGCCAGGTAAGATTTGTCTCAGGAAATGCTATCAGCATCATACGGCAATTCATCAAAACCCGTGTAGCAAATGCTAGAGGGCATGTCAATGTTTTCTTTGTCTTTTTTTCAATCTGTCCCCCCCCCCCCAGCAAAGATCAACGATGTAGTGATGGCCGCCTACCGGGTGATGAAGAGCAAGCTGCCAAGCACTTTACAGAGCATGTCCTTGTACTTGGCCAATAGAGACACAGAGTTCATCCTTTTCAAGCCTGTCCGGGTGGGTGGCAGATAAGATAGGGTGTAGTGTACCACACGACTCAGTTTCTTTTAAGCCATTGTTAAAGCGTTCCAAAATCCATTTCATTGCTACAGAGCAAGAGTATCCTGTTGTTGCACCTATCTTTTTTTAATAATACAAAATTATTAACATGTGTCACTAGAAAGCTGAACTCAGTGTTTTTGTCTTTTGCAGATGCTAATATTTTATTTCTGATATAGTGAGGGCTTTGCTGTCATGTGAACAAACCTCTTAATTTCAGAACTCATTCATTATATACTTTTATAAGAGGCCTATCAGATATTCTGTTAAAAATGTACTTATGCAGTTAGTATTTTCCTTTAAACAAAGCATGAAGATTATGCATATAGCTACATATTGTGAGTGTGATTTAACTCTAGTAGATACATGTTTGTGTTGCCTGTGTACTGTTCATCAAGATGCCAGGTGAGACCGAATGAGAAAGAAAATTCAGCGGTTGATATGGAAACAAGATAGTGAGGGGACAGAGGCCAAATGGAAATGTGGTTTAATTTCCTTCCAGCACTCAGTAATAGGATGGCTTTTTCTACAGAATAACATCCAGCAGATCTTCCAAAGACTGCACACCTTGCTTCAGGAGGAATACAGTGGAGAAGACCTTCAAATCATTGCATGTCCATCTATGGAACAGGTACAATACTGTGGGAATTGGCACAGCCTTTAGGCACTTGGCATAGTTAAATAATTCTGCTGCAACATCCAAAACTGCTGTGAGCAACATGAGGAGAGAACATTAAATAACGTATATCAGCTCTGGCACAGTGAGGACTCATCATTTCTCATGATTCTCTTTCAGATTAACCTGCTGCTGTCCGTGAATAAGTAATGCTTGGTAAAGCGATGCTGGTAAACGCCCTCTGGAGAGCAACGCGAGGCTGCAGCTCCAGCCATGACCCGGAGGTCTGAGGTTGAGGCCAGAAAAACTGCACCTGTGGGGTGCATCTCGGCCACAGATGGCAAACAAACAAAAAATCTTGCACAAGGCCAAAGATTTTTTTGACAGAAGTTTTGGTTTTTGTGATGAAGACCATATTAACGTGGAAGGTAGAGAGAAATTTTTTATGGGGGAACCGAACTGTTCATTTTGTTACACTAAAATTAAAAGTTGCTTGGTCAGGGTTGCTTACATGCTGGAAATCTCAATTTTCACAAGAGTGGATTTGTGTCTCCTACCACCATATTGTTTGTAATAATAATAATAAGAAGAAGAAAAAGAAAAAAAAGTGCTCTAAAGGTGGGATGGGGAAATGTTCAGACAGATGATACACATTTAGACCTACTAAACAGCTGCTAACTCACCAGAAAACTGATGGCCAGTGTTTGACAGTCACATGTCTAGTTTCCCCTCCTGGGTTTGGAAGGATGGCATAAAGGCAAAATGCTGCAAAATATTTTATTCCCTTTTTTTAAAAAAAACAAACATTTAATGGTCTTTGTAACACACTTAATGATGGCCTGTGCTGCAGGTGACTCAGGTCCAACAGGTTTTCCCTTCTAATCAAAATCCTCACAGCATTTTTTTTTTTTTTTTTGATTCTCCATCTTCTTGACAATGTTTTTATCCTGTTGCAATTGTGTAAAAAAAAAAAAAAAAAAAAGTTATGAAATCTTATGTTTTATACTTTTTTCTTCCTTTTATAACTAGATTGATTAAAATGTGTACAACACTCTGGCACAGTAATTGAGCCTTGCTCTGTATATACTGTATGAATGTGTTTGGTCCTCACAGTGTAACAAAAGTGACAGGACATTATCAGTGTAACATATGCTTTGTGTGTCCTATGTAAAATGATGTGTAGAGGTCTTCTATTTATGGACATTGTAATTAAAAAGGTTAATAATGTTCTTTGGCTTTATTTCTGAAAAGCACTTAGTCGTTAAATTCAAATTCAAGGGACACCGTGCTTCTGGGGGCTACACACAAATGAGAAACTGCCCATTGAAGGACATCATTGGCTTTAGGGGGTCTTTTTGGCAGACTGTTGCTGTTTCACTGGCAGCTGCCGTCTTTCCATCTGTGAGATGAGGCTTTGCTGGGGCTTGACCTTCTGTGGACTGACGGTCTTTCGATAGGTGGTGAGGGATTGGATGTTCTGGAGCAAGACATTGATCTCTGCACTCTTCTGCTTCAAATACCTCAGAAGCATGTCAGGCTCTGGCATCATTAGACCTTTGCCCCGATTCAGCTGCAACAGCAAAGATATGCAAAGCAGAAGTGGTGATTTCTGAAATTGGGGCAACTCTTCATATTTCTATCTCTGCTATTGCTACAAGTGTTGAGTAAAACCACAAACAGTGGTAACTTACTTTAGGTTTAACCCCTACGTTGAGCTGTACACTGCCGTTACCATAGGTGAAAGTGATACAAATGTGCTCCTGTGATTTGATGTGGATGTTGACATTTGGGTTCAGTTTCAGGCTGAGTGACTTCCAAGGTGGAGCATGAACGTGATGCTCATTGTCCTGCCAACTCCAGTGTTTCTTCACGTCCCCTGTCTCACTGCAGTAGATGCCTCCACGGGAAGTTAGATTGACCCTAATAAAGAAAGTCAGCTTGTGAGAATAAGCCCCAAAAAGGCTTTATTGCGTCACTCGGGTAGTTTGACATTTCTGGCTTCTGCTAATTAAGATTTTTGAGCCAATTCAGTGGAAAAAAAAAAAAAAAGACAGATGGTTAAACAACTGATCCTACCAGATGCTGCCATTTTCATAATAACAGGTACCCCGTCCTCTGTTTGTGAAAATTGCCTGAATGCGAGGCGTCTCTTCTTTGTCCTCCAGGACTACTACACAAAACCAGTCATCTGACTGTGCAACAGCTACAAGAATGGCAAGTCTTCCTAAAGGATAGCTTTTAAATGTAATTAAGGCAATTAATCAAAAATTTACCAATATGAAGCCAGTAAACTGTCTTTGGGTTTCATTTTAAAAGGATACCATACCTGCCCTGTTCCATCTGGAAGGATTTTAGTAAACGTTTGGCCACTGGTGTTGTGTTTAACAAGTGGTATGCTCTGTAGATCCATTTTTTTTTTTATTAGATATCTTATCGGTTTAGCCTTCTACACTTAGATCTGGTGTTTTTTGGAATTATAAACAGGAAAAAAAAAGAAAAAAAAGTTGACTTTAAAACTTGACAATACCTTCAGTCCAGCGCTTTTAACACTGAAAGATAACATGTTTTCACAGTCCAGCGTGTCTGTTTTAGGAAACGAAGCATCATCAGTGAGTCGTACATGTAAGTTGGTATATGATTGTTTGTTTCCTGTAACATAGTTAATCAGTACGGTTTAAAAAAAGGGATAAACAAATATTGGAAGTTGCTTACAAAATCCGTGGTTGGTCGTGTGTGAAACCTTTAAGTTTTCGGGGATCTGAATCCTGTTTTGATTCCAAGCCTTTCAGCCTGTGAAAATCGAGCGTCAGTTAGAAAACGTTTAATCATGGAAGCCAGTAATGTACAAGCATTTCTGACCTTTGATGTTCCTGCACTTCTGGACCCCTGTCAGTCATAGTTTTATTAGTTGAACCTGCTGCACTTATTGGGGTCTTTGATATCTCCCATGCCTTTTTGCTGCGGACAGACTAAGAGAAAAAAATACAGTGTAAACACAGAAATGCTGGAAATGTATAAACAAGTCAAAATGAGGCTCAGTAGTATGTGTGGCCTCCACGTGCCTGTATGACCTCCCTACAATGCCTGGGCATGCTCCTGATGAGCTGGCGGATGGTCTCCTGATGGATCTCCTCCCTGATCTGGACTAAAGCATCCGCCAACTCCTGGACAGTTTGTGGTGCAACATGGCGTTGGTGGATGGAGCGAGACATGATGTCCCAGATGTGTTCAATTGTATTTCAGGTCTGGGGAACGGTGCAGTGTGTGTGCGTGTGTT
>JBAMHW010000014.1:14907601-14918833 GCA_037177495.1 Rhadinocentrus ornatus
ATAAATAAATAAATAAATAAATAAATAAATAAATAAATAAATAAATAAATAAGACATCAGCTATGTCTTGAGCACTCAGCCTGGAGGCCAGCCATTTAAGACAAGAGTCTTTATTCAGATAAACAGTCTCATAACAAAATGTGTCAGCGCAGCCGTAGTCTAGTTTGCAAAATATATGCGTTTAATAACAACAATTAGGGTTGCAAAGTCTTGACATGGCAGTTTTTTTTTTTAATAAACCTGTTTTCAATTCTTATGCTGCCAAGTTAGTTTCTTGTTGTTTCTTTTACAGACACTTAGGTTTTTGATGTGTTACGTTTAGAGGCTGTAGGCTAGATAGCTTTGATTTCAGGAAATAAAGAAATGGCAACGAGATAAATGTAGATGCTAATTCGCCTTTCTATAAATTTGCAATTGTAAAGTTTAACTGTAGTGACTGGACTGAGCAGCATGGCACTGTAAAGACTAGAAAATAGCAAGTTCTGTCAAAAATTACTTGCTTCAAGCAACATTTTCAGGTTTTCAAACATTGCCAAGATAGCAATATATATCTATAAGCTGTATCAGGCTTTTGAGAAGACTGCACAGGTAATTTTATTGCTATTTTCAATGAATCTACAGAGAATTCTTTATTTTCACTAGACTTAATGTTAAACCTTTTTGATCTAAGGATCTTTCACTGATGCGTGTGTCTCTATAGCAATACATACAACGGAGATAAATAAAAATACCCTTTGTATTGCTCACAGCATGTCCCTCTGGGTAGCAGGGAAACCTATTCAAACACCAATCTAAGATCCATGAGGTCACATGGGCGAACTCTGCAAGACAGAGAAGGCAAGTGGAAGAAGACCTCTTCTGCTTCTAAAACTTGTTTGTGAAGCACACTAGAGGGATTTTTATTTGATTTTTATTTTTTTGATCAAGTTACATAATTACTGGCTAAGTTTGAACTTTCCCAAAAGAAAATAAAGATTTTACACATTGGGGGCTCATGTAATTGCTGATGGAGCCTGCATGTTAGCCTTTGTAGCACTTTTTATAAACATTAGTTTCAGAGAGCTTTAATCAACATTGCAAAATGTTGAACAATAAACAGCACAGATTAGTAGTGTTTTAATGGCTGATGTTCGGAGACATGCTGCGATATCATGCATGAGTTACTTTAGATTTTTGGATCTTGTGTAGTGATTTGTATAGATTGGAGCTGCGCCTTTGAGACAAACAGACCAGCGGTTTCCTGGGTTGGGTGAAAATATGTGAAACAGACAGTATGTACAAGCCTGAGGGCATGTGAAATAATTTACTTTTGTGCTGTACTCCTGTCTAACTGTCAGGGTCTTTTATATCCAGTCAAGTGCAAATCATTATCAGCTAGATTGTTTTTTGACACAGTTAGTTTTAATATTTTAAAACTGGTTGATCTGTTTGGTTTTCTTGGTGGCAGACTGTGGGTACACCAGAGACAGTTTGCATTTATGAGAAGAACTATGTGGTTGCACATTTAAAGTCATGTTGGTTGAAGGGTTTGATTTGTATTGGCATACCTCCTGTCAGTTTTTAGTCACATTTTGTTTGATTTCCTTTCACAGAACATCTGGGAGGTTTTCATTTAATCCGATCGGTAAAAACACTTCAAATAATCTAATGATTTTTGTATTAATTATTAGATTAAGGGTTATCAGGCTCAGGCTACAGAATAGCATCTGATTATACAAGATATGATTTACCATTACTCTTCTACCTTTAAAGGAGATACTTTTGCCCTTTTTTTTATAAACCAATTATAACTTATTTCTTTTTCTTTTTTTATTAATAATTTACACAATCTTTCAAGCGGGTAATTTTAGGTAAAGGGAAAGAGTGACCAATGACTCCGTTGCCCTCTTTGGGATCTACCTCTTTTGAGACACTGGACTTGTGAAATACTCAGTAACCCTTTGAACACCTTATTTTTGCATTCAGAGACCATACAGATCACACACCAAATTAGTCTATGCACTTCGAAATCCGCTTTACATTCGTGAAAAGGGACAGCCTATCTAGCTAACAAGAATTTCCCAAAGCAACAAAACAGGACGTTGAATCACTTAAACATCTGAGGTTAAAGTGATCCTATAGGACACTTTATTGGACGTTTATACCAACCGGTAAGACCGCAATGAATTCTGGGAGAAAAGAGGAAGAACGCATCAACAGCAGCCTTTGTTTAAGGCCAAACGAGGGGCAGATTTGAAGGGTGGATTCGGAGGGTCCTTCAAATTCTGTGAATTTGCGTCTTCGCACCCGCGATGACGTATTTGACCGACGAATCCACACTTCGAAGTGTGCAGACCCTAAATTGGGACACACCTATTATCTGATCAAAGTGCTGTACAATAAATTTGAAAAGAAGCTTGTACAGAAGCTGAGAGGGGCCATTCTTGGAAAATTTTGTAAATATTATATTGAGATAACATTATAATAGTTTTTAAAAACTATAATCAAAAAATAAATAGTTTTTGTGTTGGAGGTCAAGAAAAACATTACAAAGAAGCAATTAGAATAACACTTCTTCTTCTTATCAACACATCAAAAGAACCAAGCTATCTCTTGATAAGAAGTTACACAAGGTGGTTATCTTGAGTAAACAAAAAGTCAAATTCTTGAGATAGTGCAATAAATTAACTTGTTAGCATGAGAAAACAAGCTTTGTGATCTACATATAATGGAATCCAACTTAAGAGACTTGACTGCTCTCCTACTGTTTCTTATATTTCCCATATTTCACCAATGTTTGTTTTTGTAATGACCACAGGTGCTGCACTCATGGTACATTCAGACATTAATGGGGAGTGGGATATTCCAATTTCTGTTTGGTTAAATTTTTACAGAAAATCACTTGGAAGTCAGATTTTTTTGTCAGGATGTAAAGATTTAAAGTACTGGTAGAATATTATTAGCTAATAAATTTTATGTAAAATACACAACTAATAATAAGATTTGTTAAAAGCACAGCAAAAAAGACATAGCACGAGTTTCAATGTACTGTCTCTGAGGTACAACAAACACATAATCTAAATTTGAAATCAGGCAAAATACAAAAGGAGGAGATTGGATAACCTTGTAGAGTGATGTAACTTTATGACACAAATCTGTGTTGATGATTTTTTTCTGTTTTTTGTTTGTTGTTTATGAGTTGGTTGGGACTTCGGATAACCAAATATGTGCTCTGTAGCACAGCATATTTTTTCCAAATGTCCCATTCAATCTATGTTTTTTGAAGCCAAAGAAGTGAACAGTTATTAACCACATCATCCTTTTGTGGCGCCCAGTCTCATGTATTTTTCAATAACAGCATTGTGTGCTAGCATACATATCTGGATGCTCCTGTGCTGTTTCATACATACACACAGTCACAGAGACACTGGCACAAAGGTTAATTAGGCACAGGTGTGCTTCGCTGACCTGCAGCATTGTTTGTGGCTCTTTCCAAAGCTCAGTCTTTGCCCTGTTAGCCACACAACTTTAACCTGAGATACCAGTTCCCAGTAAAGATTGAGACAGCTGGTGAAATCACTCTTTGCAAACATAAGATTTTCTCTAGAAATATAGCTGTGCTCCACAGCACCAGAGGCTTTATAGCGCTCCAAGTTATAACCCATGCTTATTCTTTCATGCCTGTTGCAGTTAACCCATCTCTAAGTAAAATTTACACAGTATCTGCAACACAAGCAGAATTAGTTAGAAATTAACTAAAAGTTCTACTATACATGCATTCCATTTCATGTCTACAGCACAAGTGAAACAGAATTCAAATAGATTATGTGTGGAAGCTGTTAGCCTCTCTCATATGTCTGTGCAGTGGATTGTCATGTCTTGTGTCCATTTTTTTGTTAACACATAAACAACAAGGAGAAACTGAACATATTCTGAAAGCTCCAGACTGCAGAATCTGGTTTAAATAGTAAATTATACTTCTGCCTGTATTTAGACCATTAAACAGATCCCCCTCTGTTCACCATCTCTTTATGATGTTGAATATATTTATGTGAACTGACTGTGCTGACAGCAGAAAGAGAAAATCTAAGGTTTCTGAAACTGATTTAAGTGAACATTTCAGACTTCTCCTTGATAAGTTGAGCACAAACAATCAAGCATTTGCCATTTAACTGGTTTCTTCAAGGCCTGGTATATGGCCAAAACATTCAGTAACAGCCTATTCTTTGGGTTCGGATTAAATATTTATTCTATTTTGTGAGGAGGGTCATTTCTGTTTTGACCGTGGAGGCTTGACTTGTCGTTTTATTGCACAGCTCATTATCGAAAAGCTAACAATGGTTCTTTCCCTGCTCCTCAAGCACAAAAATGTACTCCACAGTTACTTGGTTTTCAGTCGGAAAGCTATAGACTGACTGACCCTGTTCTTTGTCAACACCGTTCACCTCACTCGGCACTACAGTACCTTGTAGCTGCAAAAACTCAAGAGAAAGGAACTATGCACTGTTTTAGGAAAACTGCAGCAGTACAACCTGCTCTTCTGAAGCTACGTTTTGCATTCAAATGTTAACATGTTTAACGTTTAAAACAGATTTCAGAAAACAAAACATGACTATACCTACTTTTCCACATTTGTTGAACAGTTTTTGTTTGTTTCTTTTTTGGGTTTTTTTGGCTCAGAATTCAACATCCTAATTAGCCCTAGGAGATTCATCTAACAGTTTGTGATTTTTCCTGATTTTTAATCAGTCTAATTTTTCCCTCCAACACACAGCCACGTTCAACAGCATACACACAAAGCCTCTGTTTGCATAATGTGCTCACTGTCTGTTCCTCTGAGACTAAGCAATGTTTGTGCATCCTTGTATGTGTTGTGTATGTGTGTGTGTGAGAGAGAGAGAGAGAGCGAGAGAGAGTGAGAGAGAGAGAGAGAGAGAGAGAGAGAGAGAGAGAGAGAGAGAGAGAGAGAGAGAGAGAGAGAGAGAGAGAGAGAGTGTGTGTGCAAGCATGGGATTGTTTAATTTTGTTTGTGATTTGTGTAGTTTGGGAGAGAGGGCTCAACCCCACAACACCCATCCAACTAACAAACCCCACCCAACTCACACACACATTTACACACACTTTTTGTAGTCTGATGCCCTGGCTTCGGCTCGTCTATGATTGCTGTAACAATTCAGCAGAGAAAAAGACAGAGAGAGAGAGAGAGAGAGAGAGAGAGAGAGAGAGAGAGAGAGAGAGAGAGAGAGAGAGAGAGAGAGAGAGAGAGAAAGAAACACCTTCTGCCAGACTGTTTTTCTAGTTCTGTTATGGAAATTAGTTTTTCCATCTCACTTCATCTACTATACTTAAATACCTCTTCTCTGAGAATAAGACTGTCTGGCCCGTTAACAAATTTCCTCATAAACAAGTGCTCTGTTCTTCTGCAAAGCTGAGTTGAATTTCAGCTTCTGAGCCTTTACAAAGAAATTAGATTCCCTACAAATTATGTGAAATGTGAACTGCCCTATTAGCCACATACTGACTTCTCTCGCAATCTTAGTTAATGTATGTTGTCTTCATGGTAGAATGTTGAGGTTGTTTCCCTAAAGTCACCTACTTATTTTAGTGTTATATTCAGATATTCTGTATTTTAAGTTAGACTTAGATTATTCGTTATGAATAAAAACATAATGAATCCGTCAAGCGCATTATGTGATTGTAGCCTCCGTAATATCTTACTTATAGTACACTTTTTTTTTTTAAGATTGCATTTAAAAGCACTTTCATCTGCGATCTGATGCATAAAAAGACAACATTAAGGAGGGAAAAAATGTTCAAACTAAAACAAATGCTGAAGTACAAATAATAAAATATTTCAACAAACCCTTTCCTGGTGTTATTATCTAGGGCTGTTATCAGTGGCAGAACTGGATAATACCCTGAAATGTCTAGCACACAGGACATCAGGTTCTGTCACAAATCTGCAGGCTCATCAGACAGGCATCACCATTCAGCAGCCTCCTAATCAAGAAGATTTTCAGTTGACTTTTTTAGTGGAAGCGTCTTGCTGGTGTTATTAAGTTTCATGTAACGTCTAAAAGGCATAAATCATGCACCCTATTAGCCAGGTAATTCCTGACTAATGCTTCCAACATAGGAAATATGCACAATATTTAAAATTATTAGCTGAAAAAAAGACTGCCTAAAAACTATGTTTAGCAATATGTCCTTCTTTAATGAAGAGAAACTGATAACATACTAGCCAATTTGTGCTAGTGGATGTCACAGACTCACAATTTGAAATTAATTTAATACTTCAAAAATCAATTAAGCTAATCTGCCATTTACAGCAAACAAAGCAGACATGGGAAACATAGCTGCAGAGCTGGAAGAGAATTTCTTAATCGCAGATAATTAATAACTAGGCCTCCATAAAACACTCATTTGATTTTGCTCTGGAGAATGCAGAATTACTTCAAATATACATCAAGACCATTTTTAATCAAGCTTCATTCTTTAAAAAAGCACACAGCCCAGATTCATTTCTACGAGAGCTTACAGTTATCTATTCATAGAGCCCTTTAGAAATACCAAGCATTCATAATGGAGCTGGGATCTGATTAACCTCCTCGCTTGCCAGCACAATGGCAGGCTACCCTGAGACTCAGCCCTGTAATGGAGTCCGCTATCACCAAGCATACTCCAAACATTCTTCCCACCGCAGGACTTGACGACCAGATTGGAATCCCTTAACTCCCCTCTGCACTCGGCACACTGTGGGGAAACAAAACATCCTCTAAGCTGATGCCCCTCAACATTAATCTATCTCCCTGCTCCAGTTGCACACATACACACACCATAGGCATCTTCTTTAGTGCCTTTGTTGCGTTTTTGCATTGCTAATTGTGAATTCTTACAAGCAAAGGATGGGGAATAAGAGAGCATTGTCTCCTTGCAGAATCTTTATCCACTGCCGCTGGTTGGAGGACTTGTTGGTCGGTGAATAACAGTCACAGCCCTACAATATGGTCATATTTTGGAACAAATTTGTTTCAGGTTTTGTGCAGTACCTCTTGTGAATTAGATGTAATGTTGTTATTTTTGTCTTCATAGTAAACAAAAAGCCAGCTTGTTAAATATTTTGTTTTAAAGGCTGAGGGCAAATTAATGCAATATGACAACAAATGTAATGGAAAATAAGCCTTTATCAATCCCTGCAGTTAAAAGTCTTTTTTTTTTTATCTGTAAATTATCATCTTTTGCAATCTCTACTCCTTTCTTTGTGGCATCATGCTCCATGGCATTACAGAGTTGAAGTGCCTTAAATGTGTCTCCCACCTCAATGTTGCCATCTTCTGGCCTAACAGGATTAAGCCATACACTAAATCAGGGTTCTCTGTTGTGGAGCAAATGGATGGCTGTGCCAAATATGTCAGAGGGAGTGATTACACCTCTCAGTGGCCAGTTGGCCCAACAGTCCGCCCCCAATGGCCAGCCCTGTGGGGGCTGTCAGGACCAGGTGGACTGGAGCTTGGTAAGGAGCCAGTCCTTCGTCTAACAGCCAGCTCCGGCTCAGCCCAAGTATCATCTGCAACTGCCAATGAGAAACCGTTCGCATTCATCAGATAATGGCTGTGGGGAAATTGCTTCAAGGAGATGACATTCTAGGATGGCAATATGGAGATGTGAAAATACATTCAAGGTGGAGGAGAGGGACCTGGTTCTTGAAAAGGCACAAACTAGCATTGATGCACATACATATGGAAGCACATATAAATGCAATCATAGAAAAACCCACAAACAAGGGAGCTATACTTTATCTTTCCAGCTTTAAATAATAAAACTGTCCAAGAGAGAATCAAATTTATTCACAGCCTGGCTGCTGAGAAAATTCCTATTTACCTCACCTGGTATAATAACTGCCAACATGCCATGGAAGTATGGATGGCAAGGGTATAACATCCCTGCTGCTGATGCACTGAAACAAGGAGATTTTGAACACAGTGATATCTAACACGACCACTTTAGCAGTGACGTGGAAAATTGAAATCACAGAGAAAGTTTGAAAAGGATGTGCCACATCAAATATGTGCCTGCAATCATCACACGCAGAATATCACTGGAGGTTAATGTGCAGGCCTGCTGATCTTTTGAGGCCCTCATCCATGTCGCTTACGGCAGTAAAATTCAATGTGAGGCATGAAATGTGAGGTAGTCATCATAATTGGATTGGAACTCATACTGGAGCCTTTCCTGGGAAGCACATAGCCAGGCCACACTTCTCACCAAGAAGAGGGGGCTGGATTCAAGAACAAACTAATTGTTTGCTTCACTATTTTAAGGCCAGCTTTTGCTTTAATTAACACTCCCTGTTAGAACTGCTTGTTTTCTCAAACAAGTAGCTAAAACTATTTATTTATCTTTAATTAGTGTGCAATTTAGTTGAAGGAAAGGAAATATGAAATATTTAAGGTGTTCTTGTTGTGTGCAAGAAATCTTTGTGATCTTGTAAAAGTCTCAACCTGTAGATGGCACTCTCATCCCTGGTTTTAATCTGAACCTGTAGGGTGACTCCCTGTTTTGAAATGACTGACCTCAATTCCAAAACCCGGTTTGCTTTGTCTGTCATTATAGTCCTTTCGTAGGTATTACTGAAATAAATTAGAAACAATATCCTCTGCTTCACTCTGTACCTACATTGTAATGGCAAATATTTGTATGTTGTAGTGTGCAGCAGTAAAATACATGTTCTTTTTTTCTTTAAAAAAAAACAAACAATATGGTCACTGCTTATTCAGAAATCCTCATGCATAATAAAGGGCAGCCAGCCACTGTTGTTCCAATCGTTGTGAGGCAGCAAGAATTAGTTACTGCACAGGAGGGAATGGCTGGACTTGAGTGGGGGTAGAGAAACCTTAGCCAAACATGATTTGTCTCTGCATACTAATGCCTCTTTTGATCAGCCTTAGCTTTTAGGAGATTTAAACAAGAAAATCTGCCTTTCCAAATTTCTTAATAGACTCAGCCTTTTGTGGGCAACATGGAGAAATCTTGAAAACATGTTTACATGGCATCCATATTAATGTTTTGGGTTTGTTTGAAACATGTAGAGTCCACTGAGATCTAATTACAAGGAAAACCTTTATTATTCATGCTTTGCCCTAATAGACTAATTAATTTATTGTGAAACAGTGAGAGATTTTTCTAATTTTTCTTATGTTATGCATTTATTTCCATAATTGGTCTTTGTTTTACAAATATATCTTTTAAAGCTGTCTCTCACTTTTTCTAAATTCAGCAGAGGTGCAAAAGAGATTGTATCCCTCCAGAAATGATCAGAATACATAAGTTACAATTCAGCAGCTAAAAGTGAATCCAACAGGAAGCTAGAACAATTGCCCTAGACCCAATAACATCAAAGCTACCAGCACCTATGTGATTTATATGGCCCTAAAAGCTATTTAGGGGCATATTTAGACAGAATGCTAAGTGTGAATTAGGACAGTATGTTAAACATTTGGCCAGTTGCAATCAGTTGGAGAGCTGTGAGGATGGGCTGCGGTTGGGGGGTTATCTGTGTCTGTGATGCCGCAGGAGGTGCCAAAAGCTACAGAGACCACTAACCAGTCTGAGTATTTGGCACTTCCACAGCTGCTGCTCACATGCTTCCATCCTCTCATCTCACCAAGGGCCAGTACCAAGCATGGGATAATCTTGTTTTATCTGCCTCTCAGACAGCCCAAATGGCTGAGATTAAACCTTCCACATGACCCTCATGGCCAGGCTACTGTCATGTATACCCCCAGTTTATTAGTACGCCTAAGGTTAAAGTGAGATGAGGAAACTGATAAGGGGATGGCCTGAAATGGCTGTTTAAGTCTCCATCCATAGTAAAAAGTCAGTGCCTGTCTAAATCTACAGGTGCTGTGTGATATATACAAATCAATGAAGAAACCACCAAGGTATTTATTTAACAAAAAGCCAGAATATTTAAAGGTGGTTAAGCAAAACACACACAGCCCAATCTCACCAGATAAGGGTGTTGTAGGCTTATCTGACGACATGTAGTGTGATAGTTAATGTGTGTAACTTGTGACACGACAAGCACTCAGAGGTTATTGTTTTTGGGGGGGGCAGTGTTCATATGGCATCACAGGAATCTAACCTTTAAATAATAAAATACACCAGCTCTAAGAATGCAGACTTTGTGACTCACTAACTGTCTATTTTTGTAGCATGTAGACCAAACCTTGTACTTTTAATAATAAACACGAACCATTCATGATGAGAGCCCAGTAGAGAAGAAAAGAATCATGATGAGTTTAGAAAATGGGGAAAACATTCACACTAAGTCTCAAATTAATTTATCTGTTGCATAAAGGTTCATAGAATAGCATTCCGGCCATCCTGTCTTCACCTTTAATTAAGTTCTTTGAACAACAAATGAAATTGTGTTTTTATTGTTATTTCAAAAGCATTAACGATTGCATTTACTCACAACAATTATGAGTAACATCAGTAAAGAACAAATCAAGAATATTAAATACATGGTAAAAGTAACATTCATTAAGAATTATGTGAGCCTTACTAAAAAAGAAAAAAGAAAGTCATGATGCAAGCAGTTGCAAATTATGCTATTCCAAAAACAGGTAGCGATAGTGGCAAAATTATTTACCTTCACTAATTTAAACTGAGCAAAGGTTACAAAGGATTTCCACTAAGCTGTGTGAAAAAGTCAGCACGATTGAAGCATAAAGCTAAAACAAGAGTTTACAAACTCGGGAAAGACCCAGTGGACACAGAAGGCAGTCATTAGTTGAATTCCAATATGGCCCAGGGCACCAATCTAGCATTGCCTCTAAATACAGAGGTTTCTTTCCAATACAGACAATTGTGAATGTTAATTGTGTCTCACACCAAAAGAAGAAAGTTATAACCTGTTGTAAACAATGCAGTAGTGAGTGTTATACCAATTCCATGTCCCAAACCTGTAGCCTATCTCAGCCGCCACTGGGCGTGGTACATGTTACCTCCCTTCAGAGGAGAAATATGGAGATGGATAAAACAACATGCATGTTTTTGGACTGTGAGAGGAAGCTGAAGTTCCTAGAAAAAAACAACACATTCACAAGGTGAACATGCAAACTTCTTGCAGCACTTTGAGATTGGCCGTCAATGTAAGTGCTTTAGAAATAAAAATGCATTATTATTATTATTATTATTATTATTATTATTATTATTATTATTATTATTATTATTATTATTATTATTATT
>JBAMHW010000014.1:14918990-14940389 GCA_037177495.1 Rhadinocentrus ornatus
TATTATTATTATTATTATTATTATTATTATTATTATTATTATTATTATTATTATTATTATTATTATTATTATAACAGCCATGACACTACCATCATATATGCCTGACAGGTGGCATGGAGCTATATTGATTTGTCCTGGAAAATGACAAAACAGCATGCTTTCTGCACTCCTCTGAAAAAATAATTTTCCAACTCTTTGGAAAAGGCTGAATTGTCTCAGTGCTTACCACTGGTAACCAATCAACTAGAAAGACAGGCATATGTTAAATGAGTATGACCTCTTAATGTACTTTATTTAGTGTACATGCTTGTTGCTTTGCCTGCTACTCTCACATAAACACATATGGGTTTCCACCACATATTGCATAGCTCTGAGGCCAGAATTAATAAAAACAACTTGGAAACCTTCCTTGTTGTAGTCATGGTAATTTTCCACAAACATGTCTTTAAGCCTAGACAATTATGGATCCCTTTTCAGAAGAAAGACAGGGCTAACAATTTACATTTGGGTTTCATCCCATTGATTGAAAGCGTGACTCTAATTTCACCTTCAAATTAACTGCTATTCCTCAAGGCTCTCACTTATGTAATGTCGAACCGTAAACCTCTGTAACTACATGACCAAATGTATTATTTTTGCTCCATTTGCTTTGTTTCTTTTCTTTGCACTTATTTTACATTTATAGAGAAATCTCAACTCTAACGGGATAAAAAAAAATGTTGAAGCATCTATCTAAGTGCAAAATATTTTAATAAGTGTAATTATGATTCAAAAAGTACAGACTGTCAATATGTTTTATGTAAATTTAGGAAATACAATCAGGTTGTTGCGTTGGTTTAAGTAATATCGAAGGTTTAAAATACACATGAGCAAATTAGACCAACTCAAATGTATTACAATTCAACATGAGTCAAACTTCCAAGTCAAATTAAAATACTTACAAATGCTGTTGTTATGAATTACAACTGTGTGCTTTCATTTGATGGGACTTGGGCTGATCAAGCTACTTCTTGTCCTACGAAGTTCTTGTCCTGAGCTTTGACCTGAAAGTAATATAAAGTAACACATTCCAGTCCACAAAAGAATGAAAAGAAACCAGAAACAAAAATACTCGCAAAAAATTAGTAAAGCTAAAGTGCTGGGTAATGCTACCTTTAAAGCAACATACCTTCTACATACTTTCTGTGAAAATTTAATTATTATAACATAAACAGAGCTTTGTTGTTCCTTGTATATTTAAGTCAATGTATTTAAGTCAGCTAGTATTTACTGCAGAATGTGCAGGCTCTACTTTATGGTGTATAATCTGAAGTTCTGCAGGCTGATAACAGGGATGAGAAATTAAATATCTTTATAAAGTTTTGCTAAGGATTTCCTTCAGAGCGGCATGTAAGCTGAGTCTAAAGCGAGCCATTGTTGCTGTAGCTCTGGCTGAATCAGTAGGGTTGTGAAGCTGCGCTCAGCCTGGTGCTTCTTCAAATCTGTAGCAAAGTTCTTTGCTGCTGACAGATACTATCAACTAGGCACAATGTGCATTTCACCATGATTGCTCATGTTGTTTTTATCCACAAATTAGAAATAATTTGAGAACTTCCAAGACATAAACACTGCCCCTTCTGTCATCTCACTAGCCGAATGAGCTGCACATGTGCAGGACTGACTGCTGGGGGGCTGAACAGACACAAAGCAGTTTGTTTATTGTATTTTTTTCCCTTTCACAGTATACAGTAACCTGTAACAAAAGGTTACTAAACAATAGACTAAAACTTGGAACCATGACAGAAAAACTGGCTAAATTTTCAAGCAGTGGGTGGCATGGCGACTGCTGTCCAAAAGGTGGGCTTTTGAGACATTTGTTTCTTGTGACATATGCCAGGATTACTGATGCAAGTGTCACCAAAAGCCTTTTCTGCCTCCCTACCTGGTGGTGTGCCAAACAGAGGGCAGACAATCTTCAAATACACTTTGAATTGATGTCAAAGGCATGGCTGATATCAGACTGATTTCTGAACATTGTTGTGATTACTGTGATGCTGACTGCCAAGGCAAGATTAACAATATTCTTAACATTAATTAAAATCACCACAGTGAGAAAACAGATGGCCAAACCCATTAATCTGCTGTAAGGCTCTTACTGCCACCGAGCACGTCTTAATCAGGCCGTGATCTGCATTAATCACCTGACTTAAGTGACAAACAAGTATAGCTCCTGTGTTAGCCTTGCTTTGTTTGTGGCTTTACCTCTGCTGACCTTGTAGTGATGTATTGATTAGAAAAATACTTTGGACATGAGTGAGTGAAGTTTTATTTTGAGGCAGTTAGCTTAGTCACATAAAGAAAATCACCAACATAAGATCATCACCACTTGTGTAGCTGATCTTTTGATGTTATGTCTGTGCTGGACAAACATATTCTAACACCAGCTGTTACTTTAAAGCTGTTGCAATGCAGAGTGGGAAGTTTGAGACATTTGATAAGATTAAATCGTAATCTTCTTAATGGCAAACAACTCATTTGGCTAATAATTCTGCACCACCTTTTGACTCCTCATTGCCATTAAATCCTGGATTTTAACACTCAGCCAGCATGAAACTATCTGCTTTAGGCTTTGTGTGTCTGCTAACGGCAAAAAAAAGTGTCCTGTGTTTGATCTCCCACTGACTTAGTGTTCACATGTTCAGCATGATCTTGTTTTTGATAAAGGACAAAGCAGGGATAGAGGACAAATTAAAAACAACCAACCTCCAAAAAATAATAAAAAATAATAATAAGACATTAATTCCTCACATCAGAATGACTCAATGAGTGTTGAGTGACATAGGGGATGATGCAAGGCTGTTAACCCTTAGATTGACTACTTAAGATGGATTTTCTATAGGTCTTCTTCAAATACCACTTGATATGAAGACTGGTGGCACTAAAAGCTTCAGCATATAGGTAAACCACTTATTGACTTGCTTCCCCGTGGAAATGCAGACAAACTCTGAGCAGCCACTTCTGCTGTAATGTGATCTGACTGAAGCATTTTCCAAGTTCAATATGGAAATCCTGTAGCTTTCAGTAGCTTATGTTGAAAATTGGACTACTCTGCCACAGTGTTTGACAAAAATGTTTTATTGCGTTTTTTTTCCCTAATGCTGCCTGGTTCTCTTGCCAAGAACAGCTAGCTCTATTATTTGATAGAGAGAATCAATTTTCACATTTAGTGTATGAGCACAATTGAGCTTGTATAACACTTTAAGTATGGCAGTACAGAGCTCCTTATCACCTCTCACACTGACAAGCACCTTAGTCTCTCGGGGTTTTTATTGCATGCTTTTTTAACACCTTCCTATATTTAACCCTCTTGGGGGGGCTCAGACTGACTTAACCCAAACTTTTGTGAGGTGTCAGGAGCCCTTTGAAGGGTCATAGACACCTTTTAATCAGCAGAAGCCAATCAGCCATGTGGCTGACAAAAGTCTGGTTGACTCATGCTCTTTTTATTATCACCATCAAAGCTGTTGTGTGTGCGTTGTGGAAGTCAATGTCATCTTTCCTTCATGCATTCCAAGGTTTCTGTTATAGAACTGTTGCTGAAGAGAGGGTAAATTAAGTGCCACAGTGTGTTTATAGCATTACAGATGATCCTGATTATGCTGGCAGGTTTTTCTTCTAACACAGTTCTGCACTGATATTCCAAGTGTAATTAACATTGTGGGTGTCCAAAACACAACACTAATCAAATCACTCTTGTCTGGCTTTGTGGGTTTTTTATCTTAACCACATTACAGTGAAATTCCTCCTCCACTATTTCAATAGATGAGAGTGTGAAGTGGCTCATTACAAAAAGAGATCCATACTCCTCCTTGTGCAAATTATTTATAGAGAATGTTTACATGAATAAAAACTATGGGTAGAAAATGCTGGCTAAAAATAAATATGTAAGAGCTAGAAAATTAGTAGAAAGACCTAATCTCTCTCCCCCCCCCAAAAAAAAGAAAAAAAGTGGGATATTGTGAGAAATGTGAATCTAAACAATGCTATGATTTATAATTCGATGAATCCTTGAACATTGCACAAGGATAATATATTGAATATTTAATTTTTTTAATTTCTCAGACAACATATGCTCAATATGTATTTAATGCAAGCAACATTTTTTTCTAAAGTCTTTACAAGATGCTCTTTCCATAGTGTGGCATCACCTCTTCTTTTAAAAATACCAGTTGTAGTTTTGAAAGTGAAACATTAGTTCATTCTTACTGGGAAAAGAATTTCAGCTACTCAACAGTTCAGTCTACTATTTTCATGTGATAAGTTTTAAATGTTTTCAGTTTCTGAACTGGATGGCAAACAATCTCTTTTAGAATTTGAGTTTTGTTGTTGATAAACATGTAATATATAGTCTGTCAATATCTTGCAAAAATAAGCCATTTTTCCCTGATAAAAGATGTCTGCATGGCAGCATACCATATGTCGCTCCAAACCCTTATATACTGCTCAACATTACAAATGTGAGTTTTCAACACTATTTTGCACTACCGCTTCATATTACTGCCATTAATGCTGGCTTTTCAACCACGTGTTGAAAACAAACAGAATGTCCGTTAAAAATTTTGATTGATCAGACCTTAGCAGAGTGTTTCATATCAGACACTTATAAACAAGCATTGGGCCAATAGAATATTTAAAGATTTATGTTTCTAATGCCTGGTCTTTTCTTTGTAAAGAAGATTTTTAATTTGGCTTTATAGAGGGATACCTCACTATAACCTTTATAGAGAAATTGTACTTGCGATGGTTTTCAGAGGTGTTACTAAGCTTGTGCAGTGATTTCCCGCTGCAGAATTGTGCTGGGTTTTAATGTTATTCTGTCTAAGGGGCAGACATGACGGTCTCCACCCTCATCTGTGCTGGACAGAGATTTCTCTGGATTTTCTAAAGCTTTTAATGATATTATGTACAGTAGATCATAAGATCCTGCAGTGCTCCTGTTTTAAACCTTTTTTTAACACCTGTTACTAACATCTATATCTAAATGTTCAGATATATTTCTAAGCATAAAATAATCAAATTTTTAACATTTTGTTCCTATATTGTGTAATTCTAATGTAGATTAGATGTTAGAATTAACATATTAATCCAATATTCTATTGATTTACTTTTACCCACAGCATCTTGATTATTGGAAATAATATCAGTAAATGTCATTATTCTGGGATACCACAATATTAGACGTGTATTATCCTGTCTTGCATTCTCTCACAAAGCTTATCCATTTCACCAAATTTCCAAGCGAAACATTGATTAATAAAATTGTTCACTGGCACATTCACAACCTGTAAATTCTAATAAATATAAATAACATTTCATTAAATTATACTTTTTATAAATTTCTCTTATAGTATTAATTATGTCCTCTTTCAGTCTTCATTTGAATACTCTGAATTGTGTTTGACAATTTAATCCTTCCAAGGTTTCAACAAGTAGACCTTAAACTTATCTGGTGACATGAATTCCTATTAAATCGTCCCCCAAGTAATTTAGTTAGTTATTGAATTGCTGTGTGCGTTTTAGATTAGAGAACCACACAATCAGTTTATCTAATGAATCATTTGCATCCAAAAGGCTGAGCTGCAGCTTCACACATTGCCAAACGTTTTCCTTTTGGTGCACCACTGGAAGGCCATTGGTCGATATGGGCAGGCTATTTGCATACAGCGGGGCTTAAAGTCCCCCAGCTAGAGTTGAACGCAGTTGTGATTTGAACTGACTTTGCGCTTGTGGTGGACCTCTTGCATTATTAATGACTGTGTTGGGAAGTATTTTCTAACCCTTCAACATGGAATTTTTCAAAATTACATCAGCTGGACTGTACGTGGTAATTGCTGTGTTTTCATTCACGGTTCACTCTACAACTACAAGATATTTCACCTATGAAGAAGATGCACCTGGGACTGAAATAGGCAATTTGTCTCAAGATTTAAAGATTGATCCGGCTGATGACCCGGGCACATCATTCCGCTTCATGCAAGAAAGCAACTTTTCTCTGATTCACATGAGGGAAATAGACGGTCTTCTGAGTGTTGCAGAAATAATTGATCGAGAGCAGCTTTGCCCTAGATCTCCCCGTTGCTTCATCACCTTTGACGTCGTGGCCCTCTCCAAGGAAAAGTTTCAACTCATCCACGTCGAGATAGAAGTGAAAGATATCAACGACCATTCTCCTCACTTTCCGCGCAATGAGACGGGTCTTGAGATCGTGGAAAACGTTCCCGTGGATTCAAAATTCCTGCTACCGATCGCTCTCGACCAGGATGTGGGTGAAAACTACATTCAGAGCTACAACATATCTACCTGTAGTCATTTCGCCATTGAAGTGCGCGAGGGGGAGGATGGAGTGAAGTTTGCACAGCTGGTGTTGGTTAGGGAGCTCGACAGGGAGGTGGAGAACTCCTACACTATCGAAGTTACTGCATCAGACGGAGGAGTGCCAGCTAAGTCCGGGTCAATGACTGTACATATCAAAGTGTTGGACTTCAACGACAACAGTCCGACGTTTGAACACAGCTCTTTGAAAGTTGAGCTGAATGAAGACTCTCCGGTAGGGCACCGAGTTCTCAAAGTGCATGCCTTTGACCCGGATGACGGCATTAACGGTGAAGTAATATACGGGTTTGATGACGGGTTGTCAGTAGAAGCTGCACGCCTTTTCCACATCGACCCTTACTCAGGTGACGTGACGCTGAAAGCGCTTGTTGATTATGAGAACAGGAGGTCATACGAGTTGAACATCAAAGCCTCAGATTTCGGTGAGAACTCTGTCCCATCCGCCTGCAAAGTTGTGATAGAGATCGTGGACGTGAATGATAATGCACCTGAAATCACCATCAAACCGATGACTTCAAGCAGTGACGGAGTCGCCTACATCACAGAAGCTGCAGCTGCAGAGAGTTTTGTGGCTCTTATCAGCACCTCGGACAGAGATTCAGGCTCCAATGGATATGTACACGTCAGCTTGCTTGGTCACGAGCATTTTACCCTCCAGCAGGCATATGGGGACACTTTCATGATTGTTACCACCACTGTTTTAGACAGAGAGAAAATCCATGAGTATAACCTGACTGTGGTTGCAGAAGACCTCGGAAACCCGCCCTTTAAAACTGTCAAACAGTACACCATCAGTGTAACGGATGAGAATGACAACCCCCCACTCTTCAGCAAGTCACTCTATGAGGTTTCAGTCCTGGAAAATAACATTCCAGGTTCATATGTAACCACTGTTGTTGCTCGAGATCCAGATATGGGAAAAAACGCCCAAGTTTCTTACAAACTCATAGACTCAGAGGCACCAGGAGGATCCCCAATGTCCACTTATCTTTCTGTAGATTCATCCTCAGGCTCTTTGTATACTTTAAGATCTTTTGATTATGAGACTCTCCAGCAGATTGAGCTGGTCATCCAAGCTGAGGACAAAGGCTCCCCTTCTCTTTCAAGCACATCAACAATCAGGATTAAAGTTGTAGATCTGAATGATAACTATCCATTCTTCACCTCCCCTGTCCTTGTGAATGACTCTGCTGATATTCTTCTGCCATACAATGCACCCTCTGGTTATCTTGTCCTTCACGCATCAGCTGAAGATCAGGATGAGGGAGTGAACGGTGAGCTCTCCTACCAAATTGTACAAGGTGACCCAAAGCTGTTTACAATGAACAGAGACACTGGAGAGATTGCTTTAAAACAATGGCTGACAGCTGAAATTGGAGATGTGTTGGAAATAAAAATCGCTGTGAGTGACAACGGCAGGGCCCCACTCTCTAGCACAGCCACTATTAGGTTTGTCGTCTCTGACACAGAGCCCTCTGAAGACCAAGTCATCATTGTGCTGCGGTCAAGTGACGAGGAAGGGTCCAGCTTTGATGGCTCACTAATTATCATTATGCTCAGTGGGGGATGTGCATTGTTGCTAATTGCAATAGTAGTTGTGGCTGTCACATGCAAACACAGCCGTGGGGGGAGAAACAGTGGCAAAAAGAGAGGAGCGTGCCAAAGCCTGTTTGATGGCCATCCTCTGGCCATGCTCAGTTCAGCAGAACCAAATATTTACATGGGCCAGCGAGGATTCTTCCATGAGAGGACGTCTTTGTCTCTGGATGATTCCTGCTTGTATGAGGAGAGGAGTGGGGACTCAGACACAAAGGTGAGTAAACTTGTATTTTTCACTTTTTTTCATCTTTTACTTTCATGATGCTCTTTACTGCTGCCTTGATCTTTGTGCCAAAAAAGGAAACTAAGCTCTCTGCTGTCACTGTGTTTGTTCTTTTAGATCTTCCTGCCCTCCAAGCATTTCCAACCAACATCTGCGTGGCAAGGTGACAGATTCTGCTTGCAAGTGAGGTAAGAAAGATAGGATAGGCTTCATTAAGAATAAAGTATCATTGAAAAGAAAGGAACATATCATGCACCATGCTCACTATTTGTTGCTTGTGGGATATCTGTACAATGAGGCTAGATGGGAAGTAAAGAGGCAGGCTCTGCATGTGAAAAAAAAGAAAAACAAGGGTTTATCAATAATCTAGCTAATGTGATACTGTATTTGTTGATTGCAGTGGCGTTGGCAACAACGACCAGCTGAGCGTGAAGGACAGTGGAAAAGGGGACAGTGACTTCAACGACAGTGACTCTGATATTAGTGGTGATGGAGGCAAGAAAAACTTTAGTACTTTCCAACCGATGCTAAAAGGTGAGTTTTCCACTATTAAAGTTTGATGTTTAAACATCGTATATTTCTGTATAAAACATCACTGTGATAATATTTGCACAATATTACCCTTATTTTGTTTGTTAATTTTCCATTTCAGGCACCGCTAACAGCTTGTCAGAGGACTGTCAAGGAACCTATTGCGCAATTCCTCCACAGAGCTTCAGAGCCTCCAGAAACAATGCATATACAATAGGTTTATCCCCAATGCCCGTCTTCAAAAATCCTTGTGGCAATAGGAAGGACTGTGGTTGTGGCACAAATCTGCCAAAATCAAGAAACACCATGCAAACCTTCTCTAGATCAGGGACTCTTCCTTCTTACTTCCCTCAGCAGCACTGTGAGTCAAGTGTTGAGGCTGCTGTAGTACATAAACAAGGTCCTAATATTGTAACTGTTGCTACTGAACTAGAAGTTGCAACTATTTTTTAAATTTGATTAAGATGTAACTGAAAGGTGTAAATATCTAGAAGTTCTCATTTTCAGGTGAACTAACAAGTGTAAATATTTGTTCATGAGCGAAATTTATTATTGTTCATTCATGTTTTTTTTATTATGCTATACTCTGTGATGCTTGCTCATATGAGTTTAATCAATAAAAATCACAATAAAAAAGATGAAACCGATAATTTAGTCTCCTGTTTTTAAGTTTCCTCAAATATGATCATGGTAGTTAAACTCATTAAATATTAGATATTAAATATGAAAGTTGTTTTTAAAAATTGTAAACATGTAAAACTCCTCCCCCATGTTTCAATTTACACTCCAGTCAGCGCTGATCTGATGTAAAACCTAACTCTCCTCTATTACCTGAGAGACTTGCTTTGAAGACTCCAAGGTTGCTCAGTTAAGTTTCTTGCATGCAAATGAGAGCGTAGAGTTGGCACTCAAATAAAGTATAAACCATAATTCCGACATTATTATCTTGGGTGCTGTAATATAAGCATCTGCTCTGTAAAATAATTTACTTCACTGTGCATAACACAGTAAAACATATTAGGTTGCTTGACAAATTCCTGCCTTCCAGTCTCTGCTTCGAGGGGCAAACATTCAGCTTTTAATGAATTCATCTGCCTTTGCTTGCAAAATGGTGGGAGTACCTACAAGGAGGAATACAAATTTTTCATGTAGCTCTAGTCTGACACTGATAAGACATCTGCTTTTCTGGCTTTGCTGTCACATTTTGCAGAACTGGTTAGTATTGCAAAGTTTATTTAAACTGAATTTGCAGGGAAAGTAAAAACTGTTTATTGTCCTAAATTCTTTGTTGATGAGGCATTGATAAGTCTTAAAACTATAACCAACCCTGTTGACAAACAACACAGATTACTAGTCGATTGCCCATTTTAATAGTTTTCTGCTTTAAATCTGTCGAGTTTTTACTTGCCGTTTTAAAAACAGAACCATAATGTCTGAAAGCAAATTCAGGACACACAGTCTCAAGAACCCTGAAAGTTTGCCCTAAATTATGCAAGAAAAAGATCAATTAAATACGTCTCTCAATCAAGGGACCTTGTCCAAGGGGATCAACAACTTCAAAATGGCAGGCTTTCTTAATGCAGCTTTAATCAGCATTCTCAAAAAATGTTTCCAGTTTGGGCAGCTAAAAGTGTAAGTATTTTAAACTATGTTAAATACCAGCTGCTTTTCATCAGTCAATACACAAGGTTGTCACATTATTCTGTCCTAATTATTTTTAAGGTCACCATAAGCAAGTGATTCATGAGGGGATATGAGACAAAGGCACAGGGCTGCTCAAATAGAATAACAACCAGGTAAGAAACAGCCCTAAAGAGAAAATAAATAGTGTCCAAAACTGTTGCTGGGGAAGAGATATTAATGAAAACTGATGACAGACTGAGACATTATTTTTTTGTCCAGTTTTCTGTTCATCTGCAGAAAAAAGGGCTAAGAGTAAAACTAATTTGCATGATCATAAATATCTGCTTTTTTAAGTTTTTGATAGCTGTGATAAAAGCTGGAATAGAGTGAATTAGACACCTTTTACATAACTGCACTAAACAGAGCTTTCACACATTACTATAATACGTTCCATGAATAACTGCCTAAATAGGCTGTCCTTATCACCTTTTTTCATTATTACTCAAATTATTATTATTAAAACTGTTACAGTTTAAAAAAAGCCATGATTTTAACTTGAGGATTCAAGGCCACGCAGAACAAAAGGCAAGCAATAAGAAAGAAGGTCATATTTGTGCCCCTAGTAATGTTCACAGGCCTGACAGATAGCCAATTGTACATAGAGGGAAATGCATTTATCAATCAATACTATATGGTTCCCCTCTGTCATTGCTTTTTTATTCTCCTTGTAGGTCAAATAAATTGTGCACTGACCTGACAATTCATGCCACAAGGTATATTCATTTACGATGTTTGCAATATAATGTTATTGTCGGAAGACACTACGTTAATTTATTTCCACATTAATGTCCAGCAGCTGCTCTCACAACATATTTGAAATGCCCCCAAGTGAAAGGAAGCCCATGTTAAAGAGATGCTTTTTAGCTCATCAGTAGTCCACTGACAAATGAGTCAGATACATTCAAGTCATTTCTAGCCTCTGGCCCTGCGGCGTTTATTTTTGACAACTAGCTAACTGTATGACTGTGATTACGTTTTTATGACCTCTTAGACTCTCAACTTTGGCACCCAGTGCCCCAGTGAGTGCAGCCTGAATCGATGGCATGTGGTGCTTCAGGCCTGTTCAATGATGCAATGTTTTGTACTTCTTGCACCTTGTTTTCATCTGTGTCTCAACTGCCAAGTGCGAGTATTGACTTTTGGGTGCTTTAAATTGTGGGGCTGCTGTGGAAAAATAGCACCATTTGTTTTCCTCTTGACAGTTTGTCTTGAAGCTGAAGCTTTTTTTATATTCATTTACCATTAAGATGTCAGCTGCTTCATTTATAAGTTTGATCGGACTAAGTTTACTCCTGCAATAATGTCTGCTACTTCAGATGTGAGACACGGGGTGGGTATGGGGTATGGGCAGAAGCAGCAATTTTTACTTAATTATAGGATGTTATCATGGAGGCTCTGTCATCCCATTGTAATTTTCTTCCATGAATACAATATGCCTCAAATAGAATAAATACACAATGAAGACCCTTTTTTTAAAAAAAAAAACCATTTAAATCATTTTATGATATATGTAATAGCGGTAATTAAAAACAACTAACAAACATGAGTTTGTATTTTGTGTTTAGTCTAATCACTGACAAGCTGAGACTTTCGATCACATTCTTGTGAAATGTGCTTGTTTGCTCATTTGTTTGCTCTCCTGCCTAAAGCAAGAGAATAACAATGGATATATGTGTAGTTTGGCTAGTTTGAAAATTAATTCAGTAGCTTGTTAGCTAACCCATCTCTGGAGTTGACTAAGGTTGCCAGGTTGCCAGTGGAGACTCTAAGAATTCACTATTCCTGTGCTCATCACAAAAACAAATCCTTTACGTTCATAGTTACTTAAATGTGAACTTACTTCTTTGTTTCTTAGCTGAACTGAAGGCTGCATACCTGATGAGGCCAGGCTACCAACTTCTTGTTTTTATAGTGTTAATGCTAAGCTATGTTAACTGCCTGTTAGCTCCAGTTTAATAATAAATAGACAATATAAGGGTGGGATTAATTTTCTCAACTAACTTTCAAGGTGAAATTTAAAGCAATGATATTTCTTTAAATTTGGACAAATTACTTGAATCTAAAATTAATATATGAACAATACACTCCCTGTTCTGTACCTCCTTTAATCATTTTAGGAATATTTAAATATTTATGTTCTAATCTGAGCTCAGGATATTATTTTCTCTGCAAAGATTTTTAGGTGTGAGCCTTTGTCTTGAGTATTGCCTCACAACCAATACACAAAAAGGCTCACGGGAGACATTATGCTCTTCAAACTGTCAAGAAAAGCTTCATTAGGTGATGGAAAACTCACAATTCATTAACCTAGAAGACAATAAAAAGGGCAGCATCTGTAAATTGAGTTCCATAAAACTTTAAAGTAAATAAAAGCTGTTTATTATCAACAAAAGGTAACTGTTCCTATCTTTGACCTAGAAAGATCAGGTCAAAGATGGATGCTAAAATATCAGGGGGGCTGGCTTTTTCTCTCTGACCACTGGTCCTTCCTCCTTCTATGTGTAGAAGCAAACTAAAGATTCTGTCTTACACCGTCCCACAGTACATGATATGGTTTTAGTACTGCCAGTGAGGCTGTGTATCTACCAGTCAAAAGATAGTCCTGTCTACTGAGCGTTGACTTGACGTCCCATATCAGTGACTGCCTTCCTCAACCAGCAAGAAGCAATGCCAACTGTCCACTGGATTAGACGTGTCAGAGACTCAGACTGTGATCACAGGGGTGCTGACTTCAATTCACTGCTGCTGGTTCTGCACAAATTTATTTTCTTTCTATTCTGTTTCAGTGACATCTTGTCCCTCCACAATCATCTTGTCACATATAGTAATATCGTACATTTTCTAAGACTAAAAAATATCCGTTCACTTGCATTATACTATTTTTTGACAATATTTTGGATTTAAATAGGAAGCTTGATTAATTCCGATTCAATTTTTAAGAAAATTGCCTAGTTTTAGTTAAAGACCTTACTCTCAAGAGAGGGCTGGCTGGCTGTTCATCTCAAGTTAGGGTCCACCACCAGAAGCTTGGGAGCTTGACAGTCCTACACAGTATCTTAGCTGTTTTTAGGACTGAACAAAGATGATGTTTCTCCAGGTATCTGTTGAATACCTGGAGACTAACCTCTTCTCCAGTGTGAGGGACATGGCCCCCAGTGCGCCGATGACCACTGTTGCTACTGTTGCCTTCGCCCTCTAGGTTTTCTCCAGCTCTTTCACAAGTCTTTGGTATTTCTCATTTTATTTTTTCCTGACATTTCCATCGTTGGGGATGGCTACATCAATCACAACGGCTTTTCTTTGCTGTTTATCCACAATCACAATGTGGTTGGTTGGCCACCACCATTTTGTTGGTCTGTGTCTGGAAGTCCAACAGAATTTTTGCTTTCTCACGCCATCACCTTGGGAGGTGTTGTCTATTTTGACCCAGGGGTCTCCACTCCATATTCTGCATAGATGTTTCTGTACACTACACCGATTACATTTTTATGGTGTCGTCCTATGTAGAAATGTGTGCTTATTTTACTTTGAATGCAGTAATTTGATTTGATTAATCTGATATAGTTTCACTTGGATATTCTTTCTTATACCAGCTCTCAGATGAACACAAGATCAGAAAAATTTTCCGATTTTCTAAACCGCATAGTCCAATTCTGGGTCGGAAGCTGGAGCCTATCCCAGCAATTAGCAGGCGAGAGACAGGGTACACACTGGATGGGTCACATAAAAAAAAAATCAAAAGAAGGTATTTAATGGGAATTGTTGTTAGGTTATGTGATACAGGGACCACATTTAACTTCCTCACCAGTCCTTTCTGTTTTATCAATATTACTGTAGATTTTTTCAGATTAGTATATATCCTTCAATCAGGAAGCAGATGATGGCCAACATTTACTGATAATTTGCCATATTTATCCATATATTAATAAAAAAAAACTGATAATGAAGTAACAAAGTATCTATGAAATTTTTATGAATGTTACTTTAAAGTCAGCTGTCATTAATTGTATGTTTTGCTCATGTGTTGATGATCCTGCTAACTGTTGCAGACCCTGACTTATTATTTAAGAAAAACAGATGCCTAATTAATCAAAAGAAACTGCATTGTATGTACTGTAGCCGATGGCAGCCCTACATGCAGTGTTGTGAGCTCTGTTTTAGTTCTTATGCCACTAGAGGGAAACATTATGCTATGGAACCTAAAGGAATCTACAGACTGTCCAAGCATAATTTACCCTTGAGAATCACAGTTTTAAATACAGCAATATGACTGAGATGAAATAAAACTCCAATATAATAAAATAAATAGCATATTTAATGTGGTGCTGCTCTGACTGGTTCGCTGGAACTACACGATCTTTCTCTAAAAAAGCGGGCCAGTGTTATTCATGAGCTCTTGCTGTGCTTTTACAAAACCTCAGTTTTTAATGGAGTTCCACAGGAAGCCTGTGTTCAACAGTAGCATCACGCAGTGTGGAAATAATATGTCAGTACTTTCACATTCTCCCTGCCATTTCAGACGTGTTCCTTCATTGTATGGCTCGGGCTCTTGACAAGTTCACCAAACAGAACTATTGTTCTCCTTGCATGATTTCATTGAGGGCTTCCAGTGATTTTAATCTCTCTGTCCAGTTTGGCATCATCTGCAGAGCTGAGGATGTGCTGTATTTGAGTCTGATGAACAAACAAAGACAGAGCAATTTGAGAGGCCTCAGCAATCAGATCATGGAGTGCTCATTTTCAGCTGAAGCACATCTGCGAGTAATCCACTGCCTTGAATTCAGCTGTTTCATCTTTATCTCAAACAGAACCAAGAACCAAACCCCCACACAGTATGGGAATAAACTCATATTCTTTCTCTGTGCTTTAACTTTAAATCAGATCCACAATTCAGTGGAAACAGTGAAGAATTTCATTAATATTCAATTTTGAGCATATTTGTATAGCATGAAAAACATAAGCTCAAATCTCCATTTGGCTTGAATTCAGAATGAGTTGTTATTATCCATATTTTTTTAACAACAAATATCATTGCATGACCACAGAGAATACGCAATGTTACCTTAGTGACAACAGAGGCAACAAGACATAATGATAAACGCAAATGATCTCCCTTTAAGCCTCTTAAGGCTTCTACATAAAGCAATCCAAAAACAGAACCTTCCATCTGATGCAGGCTTACAACCATATTAAATCAGTTTATCACTGAATAAATGTATGCATAAATTGACTGCTGCTTTTTCACCTCAGTACCAGAGTGGTTGACCTCTGTCTTAAACAGTAATGGCACTGGCTGCCTGCAGTTCTCTATCAGCAGAGAGTGTCGCTTCACACATAAGAGCTCAGGTTCTGAGCTGATGATGATAAATCTGTGCCAGTTGTTCACCAGTTGATTGTGGTTTACAGCTGAGCAGGGAAAGTGTTTCATTGTGTCAGTGTGGGCTGTCATGGAGACAGCTGCCAAACAAAAAACAGATTTTATGCTGTTCTCTGGTATACGGAGGATCAAATTAGGAGGAAAGCAATATAAAAGGAAAATGAGAGAGAGAGAGAGAGAGAGAGGACAGAATAATATGTTGCATCAATCAGTCTAAATGAGTTGCTTATGTAATTAGCAAACAATGTTTTGTTTCTTCAGCTCCCTGAAGTTATTAGTGCTTCACAGTTAACCTTGAAGTAATTGGAAAGCCTCTGTTGATGTTGTCCTATCTGTATAGGACTGACAGTTTATTTTTCTTCTGTGGATGGCTTCCCTCCTCTTTCATGTCCCTACAGTATTTATGAATTAGTTTATTGTCACTTTACAGTATAGCCTAATACTAATTGGTGGCGAGATATATGCGTTTTTCACATCACACTAGGTGGGATGCAGACTTCCTTTCTTCCTGGTGTTAACATGACAGAAAATTGTCAAAACTAATAACATGGTGTTGCGCTGGTAATGCCGCTGCACAAATTACACCTTCCTTGAAAATGGTATAATCTCAAACATAAATTTAAACACTAAGTCTCAGCAGCCTCAGCGTCTCCAACCAGCTCCTGACATTTTAATTTGATGCTTCATCTGCAATTGGGCATGCACTGCGCAAACGTTGTCTTATTTTTGTTTAGTGTGAATCAAACATTCACTTTGGACTTTTAATTTAAAAGAAGAGACTGAACCAGACTTTGCATGGGTTTTAACTTCAGTTTTTATCAAGTATTAATTATTTGGACTGTTTTAGGTAAAAAAAGAAAAGAAAAAAAAGAGCATTTAAGGTTTTTGATGTTGTGTAAAGCATGTGAAGACACAGTCGCCAAACTACTGATCTGGTTTGTCAATGAAAAAAAAGATGTCAAAGATCGAATGTAGGTAAAACCTCCAAATTGCTGGATAGATATCTGCCCAAGAAGCTCATTTAAATGACTTTTTGAGGATGGCGATTGATCCACTGCATACTAAATAACTTTCCAAGCCTGAGATAAAGTGCCACTGCAGAGAGAATCAGAATATGCCATGAGCTCTCCCAAATCATGCTGTTATAGTAACTATCTATTATCATTGTCTCCATCTAATTATTAAAGCGCTTTTCCTTCCGTGGCTTTCACCTTCCAGCAATCCCACACAGAGTACAGAAATTTAGTCTCTGTCAATATCACAAATCTTAAAATAAATTTATCCAAGGGTTGTAAGCTCAGGTTATTTTTCAAGGACTTTGGGTTTGTATTTGAAATATATGCAAAAACAGAAAAAAAAGTAGTTTGTTTATTTTCTCTTTGGGATTCTCAAAGATCACTGAGGCTGAGGCCAGTTTTCTTTTGTTTACCAGGAAGATCACAGTGTGGGTCATATTAGAGATGTTTACTACTCCTGTCAAAGCATAAGTTGTAAATTTTTGCTCACGGGAAATGAAAAACGGTGTGGCATGCCGAGTGCAGACACCAAAGTAATGTCACCTTGAGTGAGCATTTCTCTTGTCTGGGCTGGCAGGTGATATCAGAGGATAAACTCCATTATGACCTTGTGTTCACTTGTCACAGCAAAAAAAACACAAGAAAAAAACAAAAAGAAAATGAGACAGAAAATAAAACGGTCGACACATTTCAAATATTATTGCTCAAGTCAGCTGATATCATCCTGTATGGTTGCAGATTACTCTCACTTCATTCTGTTTGGAGCTGTGGATGGCTAAGCTTGATTTTAACACTGTTTATTAGAAAATGCCACCCACGAAAACAGAAACCACTAAGCTTCATTAACATTCATTGTCATGGAAGTATGATTGATTCTATCATCAACCAAGTTATTTTTGTTACCAGTATAAGAACATCAAACACCATGACCTCCATTATTTCCCATTTGAAATTGCATTCACTTTATTCGCCTCTCTGGCTCTCCAATACCTTGAATCCTTTCTCCTGGGAGGTGTTTTTTTCTAACCTGCTGCTTCTCTGCCAGTCCTAAGAGCAGTGTAACCAGCAATTCTCTTACACTGTATGTGGGACACTTGAGCAAAGAGTGAGACGAGGCAGCTGGGGCAGCCTTGGTGAGTCTCTGCACTAGATACAGCTCAGTGAAATTTAGACAGCGAACTCAAAAACAAAGTGGCACACATGTTATATTTATCTCAGTAATAAATGGGTCTTATAAGGCAGGAATCCAACTCTTTCTTCAGTATTGAGCACAGTGCTCAACCAAAGAGACACAAATAAATGTGGACATCTATATGTCTTAAAGATTTTTTGATCTCCCAAAATCCAGCTTAATAAATTGGTATAAATAAATGGAACAGATGGGAAATGCTATTTGCCTTCTTTACAAGAGCTCAATGAGAATATCGATAACACTAGACTGTGCTTCAAGTGTGAATCAGAAGCCAATAGTAAGTTAGTTATGCATAAAGCAAAAAAAGAAAATGTTACTTCATGATTTTTCTTGAAGTCAAATGTCTTAGAGCATCTGTCACCTGTTGGGAACCTTTTTTTTCCTGCCTTATATACAAAATACACAAACAATGCAATAAATAAATTAAAGAAAGAAAAAAAACTCACTTGAAGTACATTGACTTAAAAGTTCAGTTGTCTGTCGTGCAGAAATGAAGTTTGAGTCCACCTACAGGGTCTTTACATTTCTACATCTACATCAGGCCAAGATGTCTTTTTTTTTCACAAAGGAAGTCTAAGTATTTTATATCCGTATATCATATCCAGAAGCTGTTTGGACAAAACCATTAAATAATATATTCACATGGGAAGATGACCCATATGCTCAGTGGGAAGATGACTGCCGTTCTGTTTGTCAGAGTGAATACAAATTAACTGAAAAGTAATGTTATGTGTTTACCATTACGTTTTAAATTTTTTTTTTATTTTATTATTTTTTGAAGAATGTAGTTTTGTAACTCAGTAGTTTCCCATATTGAAAATAATTAGAATTCCCCAGTCATACTCGGAAAACTGAAAATTCACTTTATCATTGAATTTTTTTTTATTTTTTTTTTTGTACTGATAAAACAGAGGAGATGATGAAATTGTTATTACATTAAGTATTGATAGGGATATGGTGTTTTATCTTTACCAAGGTCAGTTTCGCAATGAATAAAATTGGAAACTGTGATCCATGCTCATGTGTAGTCACAGTTCCCCATCTATACAGGTGCAACTTTTTTGGGGTGGATGTGTTCTGCCACATGGGGACCTGGTTGCCCTTCAAAGACTGCAGTCCACAACAGGATGCAGAAATCATGAACCACCTTTAAACCTAACATAAAGTATGAGATACAATTAAAAACAAGAGCTGAAAAAATGACATTGAATCTCTGGACTGGCAGTTCGAGGCCATATTATGTCAGACAGGCTTTGTGGTACTGTGTGAAGAAATTGTTAGGCTTGTTGGAATGCTCCATTTATGTAGTACTTAAGGATATAAACAACTTTTGATCATTCAGATAGGAGGGCTTGTTTTAATAACTGACATGATGAGCTGTAATCTTTATTTTGTCCTAAGAAAATGTTTAAAAAAGCAATAAAGGGAGCCTAAACATCCACAATGAAAGGACTGAAAATGGTTTTGCAGAATGCTGAAACAAAAATAGTGATAACTTCTCCTCTTAAAACATTTTTCACCCGCTGTTTTCTAAATTCATCTGCACTATTAGTTTTTCCAGTTGTCATCTTTCATTTGTTATCATGTGACCAAAGCAAGTAACCTATGGCATCAGAGGTGGAGTGTCTCATTCATCTTATTCCAGCCATCTACTGGCTCCTGGGTGATGACCTTTATCCCATTTGATTTTGATCTAGTGTCCACAGTCAGCTGATGCTATCTGTTTCCAGTCTCGCTTCAGTCTTTTGTTCTGGGTCCTTACCATTTCATCAGCATAGTGTTTCCTGGGGCTGATGCAAGGAATGTTTTAAACCACTTTGATGTCTAACTCCAGAGCTGTCCTCAGTTTTGGGAAGTATCTTAAGTATAACCTCCACATGGCTTGAAGACTTTGGTGGCATTTTGACATTACAATAGTTTGTCAAAGAAAAATGATGCCTTTGGTTGAGCTGCCAAATCATGCTGAAAGCCTAAATCAAAATTCCACACACCAAAAAAAAAAAAAAAAAAAAAAAAAGATTATTGTTTTACCGTCAAAAAGCATGGCCATATGTAAGCTTGCTCTGAAATTTGAGCTTTAAATTTTTACTGGAGTCTCTTAAGTTACACAGTGCATTTTAGAGTGCTGAGGTCTAATAAGATAGGACATGAGGTCATTAACAGGATGAATAATCAATCTATCTTTAGTAAGGGAGAAATTCTTCCTTATGCTTGCAGTTCTGTAGTCTTTGCAACTTGAGCTTTTTACAATTATAGAACTAATTTGTTATACAAATTCCAGATTCTTTAATAATAAGTTGTTGATTAAATGGTAAATAGTATAGATTTGCTGATGTAATTCAAATGCAAGATTATGCAGTTACTACTACAGTAAGGCACAGGCAAGGCAAGTTTTTTTTTTTTAACACATTTAATGTACAAGACAATTCAAAGTGCTTTACATAAAACATTAAAACATAAAAACAAATGGTAAAAGAAATAAAAGAAACAAAAGAAATACAGAAAGAAAAAAGCTAAAATAAAATAGATAAAATGCAAGATATAAAGTTCAAGTGTGGGGAATTTAACAGTTGTTTTGATAAAAGACAGCAAATAAAGTTTTTACTCTGATTTGATACTGCTGAGACCAGACCTGCAGTTTTCTGGGAGTTTGTTCCACATTTGAGGAGCATAAAAGCTGAACATTGCCTGTCCATGTTACTGGGAACAGAAAGTAGATTTTACGCAGAAGACCTGAGTGATCTGGTTGGTTCATAACAAACCAGGAGATCCTGAATGTATTTTGGGCCTAAACCAGTCAGTGCTTTGTAAACTAACAGCATTCCTTAACAGACAGGAAGCCAGTGTAACAAACAGAGGACCGAAGTATGTTGTGGTATGGTTATGTAGATTTGTGTGTAATCAGCATAACTGTGGTAACATATTTTGTTGCTTTTTTTATACCTTGAGTGAGTGGCAGCATGTAGATGTTGAGCAGCAGTGGCCCCAGGATGGAGCCTTGGGAATCTGTGCAGGTTATTTTGGTTCACTCAGATTTATAGTTACCCATAGAAACAAAATAGTCTTTGACTTTTAAACAGATCCTACCCAGTTTTTTAGTAAGATGTCATGGTCGACTGTGTCAAATGCAGCACAAGCAGATGTCATTAAAGACCTTAACACGAGCAGTCTTAGTGCTGTAGTGAGGCCAAAAACCTGACTGGTACACATCAAAACATTTATTTAGTGTCAGGAAGTTGTGAAAAACAACAGCTTTTTCTATAATCTTCCTAAGAAAGGGTTAGATTTTGTCCTGTAGCTGATCAAGAATGACGAGTATAGGCCTTTCTTTTTTAGAATAGAATAGAATAGAATGCCTTTATTGTCATTATACAACAGTACAACGAGATTAAGCCATCGCCAAACA
>JBAMHW010000014.1:14957205-14970553 GCA_037177495.1 Rhadinocentrus ornatus
ACGCTGCGCTTTTTCACATATGCCGGGACACCGGCCCAAAAGTAATGCGGCCCACTGGGAATCCTCCTGAACCTCTCTCGATTAGCCGGCATTGTGCTTGATGTGTATTTTGTCATCTATGGTAGTATATAGGCTCACTCTATTTGTGTAATGTGCATGCACATTAGGGGGGTTATTACGGTAAACCAGGAAGTGTACTGATGTTGTAGGCTACATGTGTGTGTTCTGCTTACATGTGGGGAGCAGCGACACAATAAATGAGAAAGTGCTTGCTGCCATTTTTTCCGTTCGACTTATTTACATGATTGAGTGTGAGAATCGGAGCCCCTCAAGTGCACGAGTCTCACGGCCGATGCGTGAGAGTTGGCAGCCCTGTAAAACAAATGCGGCATATCCGCTCGCACAGGTGCTTCACCACAGTCTCGTGCTGCAACATGCTGCTGTCAAGTATGACACTAGAGCAGTGTTTCTCAATCCTGGTCCTCGGGGACCAGTGCCCTGCATGTTTTAGAGGTGTCCATCTTTAACACACCTGACTCAAATGAATGGCTCGTTAGCAGATTTGCAAAGAACTTCACAAGCATTTTAATTATTCTGAATCAGTTGTACTGGAGTTGGAAAAAACTAAAACATGCAGGGCAGTGGTCCCTGAGGACCAGGACTGAGAAACACTGCTCTAGAGAGATTACTTCGCAAGAAACGAGAGCATTCAGTTGAGGTACTCCATAGTGAAACCTATTGTCATACACAAAAAAAAAATAAATAAATTATCGCTAGGCTTAGTGAAAGGGAATATTTACTTGTGCAGCGCTGACATTTTGCTTACCTGCAATGTCAATTAATTTATGAACTTACTTTTGTAAGATAAAAGAAGTGCAATCAAGTGAGGCATTACTACTAATATCTGGATGTTTTGCAAATGCTTTTCCTGTTTGCACGTGAAAATGTAGTTAAAAACTAAATTAACGGATCAAAATTGGGTAAACATTAAATGGTGTCAGTGTCTGTTGGCAACAAGGTGGAAGATCTATGTTACGCATTATGCCTTGACTTCATCACACGAAAACATCATCTACCAACCCACACACTTATTCAGTCTCTTACTCACACACAGAAAAACAGGTACATTTATTGAACAACAAAGACACTGTTTTGCAGATTTAGAGAAGATAGTATTATTATCCAAAATGGAGACACCATAGAATTTTTGCTTCAAATGCACCAACACAAAAGCTTTCGGGTTAAGTAGTATTGCTTTTATGTCTTTACCTTTACCATCCCTTTAGTCTCCGGGCTGCTTTGATACAGGTAATATATGCACCTGTGCAGCTTCCACTATCATGCACTCTGAATATTTATTCACTCTCACAGATACCAGATGCACAGTGGGTATGTTGCTAGGCTTTCTCTGATTCTATTTATAATGGGCCGGCGGTTTCTTTGGTTTTTTTTGTGAACATGTTATTTTTCCACTCTACAGTTGCCTGTAAGATCACAGCTATTTGTCACTTTCTCATGATTTGGTTATGTGGCTAAATTTTACTCAGTGTAAAATGAAAATGGAAAGCTGATGACACGCAGAACAGATGAAAGCACTCTCACTTCCTGATATGTCTTTCCTAGCCTTTTTTATTTTAAATTATATAAATTATCTAGTTAATAACAGTACTGACATATTTGCTTTTTTGACATTGTAGCACAAATGCTGAAAAAACATCAGTTTGTTGTTGCTTCTAAGCGCATACATCCCTTTGCATCAGCATCATCTGCTAGCTCCTCCGCAGATAGGTACCATGGAAATGAATTCAGCATCTGCCTTCTTCTGCTTCCTTATGCTTATTGTTCTATAGCTTTGTGCATCTATGTTTTTAAAATACTTTTCTCTATTCCAATGAAAGAAAGATGGCGAAAAACAAATGTGTGTGGCACAGTGTGATACACTGATCTGTGTTCTGGTTTTGCCAAATCACTGCAATTGTTTTGGTTAGTTCTACCTCATAAAATGCATTTTTACCTTGGATATTCATAAAGAATCCTTACAAGATGTTACCAGAGTAGATTATTTTTCTAAATAATACTCAATATGAACTCAAATGATCTTAGAGATTTAAGTTCTTGATGTTAAACATCAAGGTTTGTGTGATTAGAGACTGTTGCTGCTTGGTTCACAACTAATCATTAGAGTAACACCACACTTATTTGTTAATTTTACAACCAATTACACTTTTTAAGCCTTTAGTTTGAATGTTTGCTCACAGATAAGATCAGAAGCAATGCATGACCACTCGATTAACACTTGTCAGTGATAAGTTAGTCTCACCCTGTAACATATCATACTTAATCGTTCATTTCACTAACATTAAATCATAATTTGCATTACCATGCTATATTAAAGATTAATTGAAACAAGTCTTTCAGATTCTAAAGTTCGTCGGACAATGGTTGCTGAGGTAAAAAAAATAAATCAAATAAGACAGAAAAGACATGACTTGTAGAAGCTGGTTTCTTTTTATAACCTCAGGTGTCCCATGGAGAAATGCAATGCATCGTTAAGACACTTAAACATTGGCCTTCATAGTTAGAATTTAGTGAAAGACAATAGCTGTTTGCCTTTTCTAATTGGAGTCTTTGACAAGTCTTGTGCAGGAATAATGTTATTTAGCTTTTGAAATTTTTTCTCACTCAAGAGTCAATATTTCATTTAATAATTGATTTTTCTTTACTCTGGATGAAACACTGCAGACTGCATTTTTTTGATCACCTCATCGTAAATATGATCATATTCAGAGTTTGAAACTATTAAGCAATGCTATGTATTTCAGTCTTAATCATATTATGCAGACATCAGTACGCCTTAAAGCTCATTTATGCTCCTTTTACTTACATATATTGGTTTGTCTGTTTCAAACATGTTTATGCATCCTTTGCACTAGCATGGTTGTCAGCAATACATTTACTAGAGGGCAATGCAGAATTTAGTGTTCACTTCTAAGTTCTGACATCAATTTTAGACAATAGAAAAGATGGCAATGGTGGAGGAGATAATGATAATGAACATTTAAGATGATATTAAAAGTGGCAGCGGAGTAGGCAGCGGGGATCTGTTAGGCCATTCATTACAGTGCGGCTTCTTCTTTGTCATTTCACTAGTCACACATGCACAACACTTCGCAACGCTGCCCCCACAGTTTCTGGTAGTACTGCTCCTTTTGCTAAATCTGGCAATACACCTGCAAGCTCTCTGAAAATAGACCAAAATACGCACATAAGAGACGTAAGAGACGCTAAGAAAAACTCTGTCTGTATGGTGTATACATATAAATGAGCATAAATGAGGTTTAATTTAACTATAATGTTCTTTCAAAGTTTACCAAATTTTTGTGACATTTATATAGACATTGAGAAATTTTTTTATAGTTTTATGATGCCCTTACTCTCAGTCAGTACAAAACGGGCTGTCACTTTGACATTTTTAGAGATAAAGGAGACACTTTTGGATGATGGTGAGGGTCTTGGATTGGCTTTGAAAATGTATTCTTATAAGGACATATATTTTCTAATGTATAAACAGGAATATACAATAAATATTGTCTATTAAAATCACATGACTTACTTTAATTAAGGTCAGTAGTTTGTTTATTGCTGTCCATGTAAAGGTAATCAGTTTTAGGTTTAGGCACCAAAATAGACTATAAAGGACTAGAAAAAAAACATCTTTGTTTGATGCAAAACACAGCTTTTAAAACTGTGTACTTTGCTCACAAAGCATAAAAAATTATGCAGCAGACACCAAGCTAATGTGGCTTAGAAACATCGTGATTATATGTATCCCATGGTTACTAAAAATGTAAAATGGCAGTGGTTTATTCTGGCAACTGGATGAATGAATGAATAATTTTATTTTACAAAAGGAAACTATTTTATGCACATTTACACTTTGTTTCAGTAAAACCAACATGAAGGATAACCTTTCAGTTGCGTGCGGATGCAGAAAACAGGGTTGGTGCATATGAGGGAAAAAGTGAATTTTGCAAACTTCTAAAACTTGAAAGGTCTTTGTCAGGGAAACGTCTATATGAAGAAAAGCAGCCCATATATGTAGATGAAAGTTGACAAGTCCACCTACTATTGGAAGATAAAATAACATCCATTTATCCCAAACTATTAATCTGCTGTAAAAATATTAAATGTCTTCAAGAAATGACTCTAACCTATGCAACATTATAATATTTTTCTGAAAAAAAAGACAATGTTTTCCGTTTAACATTCTTAAGTGCTTACAGTTCTGATGTAGAATTAAAAACACAATTTATTTCTGACCAGTCATAGCATAATTAACAGTTTCATCGTATCCTGTGGCTAGGAGTGGGTGCATTTGTGTAGGTGTTAATAGACTTGAACAGCAGAATGTGGTAGTCGGAGCATGTACTTTGCAAATGAACTTGCATTGAACGTGTGGTACGTTGGTGCTCATTTTCACATCTCTCGGGAGCAGTGGCACAGAAGAGGCTTCTATTTTCTTCTCCTTCTTTTGTCTGTCCTCCAGCAAACTGGTCTAGACTTGTGTATGAAGAAAGTTCAGTTGCCTTTGAACAGTAGGATCTAATCACCTTTTGTCGGAAGAAACCAGTCATGTGATGCTTCCTATTGTTCAAGGACGATGTACTGATCCTCATCAGAGCCAGGTTTCAAAATGAGATCAAGTGCCTCATTCAGCTAGTCGCCCGCTCATGGACTTTGAAATCATGGAATGATAGCAAGACAGAGTTGAGCTGATCAAAATCGATGATTATTTCTATTCAAATGGTTCGACCTGGTTGGAATTTTGTATTTCTGAATTTTATATAGTTAAAAATAGAGTAAACATGTTTATTATTTTTATTTTTTAATCATTTTTAACAAAAAAAAACCATCATGCAATTCCTACATGCATAATTAATTCAGTGATCGTTGTTTGAAATTGTTTTTGCATTTAGTTAAAAGCTGTTTCAGCTTCATGGAAATCACATCAAGGAAACAAATTTAAATAACAACAGGAGGATGAAATTGCTGATTTCATTTTCATGTATAACAAATGAAGGAAAACTATTATTTTCCACCAATTTACAAAAAGACATTTCTGACATTTTGCTTCATGCCTTTACATGCAAAACACCTTGATGCATTATTGTCAAATTAATTTAGATAGCCGAGTGAAATGGCTTCAGAAAAAAAGAAAGAAAAAAATTATACCTTCTACATCATAACAGCAATGCAATGAGCGTTTTGTTTGTGTTCTTTGTGATTTTTTTTCCCCTTCAGGATTAGGTGTGGGGTGAAATTTAATGAAGACTGAATAAGGATACAACCATATATCTTTATATATATATATATTTTTTATTTATTTTTACTGATAACAATACTCTACATAGATGTTCATGAAGTATTTCGTGTGGTGGACAGCATCAGCCAATCCACTAGATTCTGTTGCTGTTATGGAATAAATAGGCAACTACTTCAATCACCAACTTGACCTCTTGAAGAAAGGTTTGTGTGCTTATTTTTTCTCTAGTGAAACAAACAATGTTCATCTGGTGGCCCTGAGGTAATGCTTTCATTATAAACAAGCTTTAAAGTTTGTTTGCGCTTTTTTAAAATTTTTGCCAAAAGTATCCAGATCTTCTTTTCAGATCTTATTAGTTTGATTTAAACAAACAAACAAGCACAAAAAGCAAAAGTAATATTTAATTTCGTTATAAAAAAAACACTGTTTATGTTTGAAGTACTCAAAGTACACAAGAGCTCAACGAACAACATGTTTCAAAAGATGTGTCAACAAAGAGAAACTAAAGCATCATCAAAAACAATCAAGTTAATCAGTAAATCAATGCAGGTAAAAGTAAAGTGCAAAGTGTTTTTAGATCTGAAGTGTTTATAGTGTTTTTAGCTCCAAATCCTGCAAATGCATACAGAAATGCTTAGTTTAATTATCTCTATCTTCATTGTTTATATTAAAATTCATTTTCATTTTTCCATTTTTATATTTGTGTACTTGATGAAAAACATTTTTCCATCCATCCATTCATTCATCCATCCATTGTGTGCCGCTTATCCGGAGTCGGGTCACGGGGGCAGCCGCCTAAGCAGGGAAACCCAGACTTCCCTCTCCCCGGCCACATTCACCAGCTCATCCGGGGGATCCCGAGGCGTTCCCAGGCCAGCCGAGAGATGTAGTCCATCCAGCGTGTCTTGGGTCCTCACCAGGGAGGTGTCCAGGAGGCATCCTGACCAGATGCCCGAGCCACCTCATCTGGCTCTTCTCGATGCAGAGGAGCAGCCACTCTACTCTGAGCCCCTCCCGGATCACCGAGCTTCTCACCCTATCTCTAAGGGAGAGCCGGCCACCCTGCAGAGAAAACTCATTTCGGCCACTTGTATTCGCGATCTTGTTCTTTCGGTCACTACCCACAGCTCGTGACCATAGGTGAGGGTAGGAACGTAGATCGACTGGTAAATAGAGAGCTTTGCCTTTTGGCTCAGCTCCCTTTTCACCATGACAGACTGATGCAGCGTCCGCATCACTGCAGATGCGGCACCGATCCGCCTGTCGATCTCCCACTCCATCCTTCCCTCACTTGTGAACAAGACCCCGAAATACGTGAACTTTTCCACTTGGGGCAGGACCCTATTGCAGACCCGAAGAGAGCACTCCACCTTTTTCCGATCATGGTCTCGGATTTGGAGGTGTTGATTCTCATCCCAGCCAGTCACACTCGGCTGCGAATCACTCCAGTGAGAGCTGAAGATCACGGTCTGATGAAGCCAACAGAACCACATCATCCGCAAAGAGCAGAGACTCAATCCTGAGGCCACCAAACCGGATCCCCTCAACACATCGGCTGCGCCTAGAAATTCTGTCCATAAAAGTTATTAACAGAATGGGTGACAAAGGGCAGCCTTGGCGGAGTCCAACCTGCACTGGAAACAATTCTTTCTTTCTCATATTTTTTAAGTTCCATTTCCTTTTAGCATTCAAGGTGAATTGACTGGTTTTTCCTGTTCACAACATTTCATTGCATTGTTGACAGCACTTTATCTTGCATATGACAAATAAATGGATCTGAATCTTAACATTCTGGTGCAAATGATATTTCCAAAATCTAGTTTTAATTGGCCATTTTATTCTAGTGTTAATCTGACAGCCTTTCCAGGGTCCCTTGCCTTACAGCAGGTGTCAGGTGAGAAAAGCCCCCACCCCCCATAACTGATAAAACAGGCATAAAAGATAAAAGGTAGAGAAGTTAAGTTCAAATAGTGCTGAAAATGTGAAATGGAGACAGAAGGTTGTAAATACAGCAAGCAGTTTAACGTGTTTAAGCTGATGCAAAATCTGGCAGGTAAGTAAAACACAGGAAATCTGAAGAAGGCAAAAATCCATGAGCAAGAAGTCATTGAAACTTGGCATGTGAAAGATGGAGAGATTGACAGTTACTGTATGTCAAATAATGTAGCTCTTAGGTTACTTTAAGCTGCATGCAGTGCTCTGTGAGTACCTGAGTGGTTGCTCACAACCGTCAAAATGTTGACTGTTGACACTGTGCACTTCTCACCCTCAACAGGCACCATCTTGACAACAAAAAGCGAGTCAAGAGGCTGTCATTTCATGATATGAGACACTGCTCAATGTGATTAGTGCATATGTCAAGTGTGAGTTGCACAAAAGCTATAGCAAACTAACCTTCCCTTCATCCCCTGACTTGAAGGTTATTTGGAAACATGAATCTTGGTTGAAGAAATGAAAGATTACTCTTACAGTCAATGATTTCAGAAAGCTAAGCATTTTAAATATATCATGAAACGTTGGGATTTTACAGCCAGAGAGGTTATTGAAAAGTTGACATGAATAAAATGTTGAATTTTAAACTTTTCAACTAAGTTTACTTTTACCCTGACCTTCCTCAGAGTGCTTGCATATGCATTGCTTATATCAAGAATTGACTCAGAGATCATCCAGCAATTTTCAGCTAGTAAGAAAAGTAAACAGACCTATTGCTACTTCTGATACAGATTCTAGCTATTATTTAATGTGTTGCAGCTTTTATGCTTGTTCATTTATCTCCTTGATTTTCTTCTCCTTTTCTTTCTCCTTGAAAATTCTTAATCCATGTTGAAGATAAAATTGTTTATTTGGAATTTAAATGGATAAGACTGATAAGTCATGAATGAACGAACGAACGAATGAAATTTATATGGCACAAGGCAGCATGGTCCACATTTGATTTTCACTTTGCTTTGTGGGATACTCAGTATAGTTTTAGACAGTTTTACAAAAATCATGAGCTCAGTGTTATCCATAATGTACTGTAGTGAATTGTGAGTGATTTCATATACAACCAAGTTTTTCATTGAGGTGTACATGTGTACATGTAGGGTGTACACAGCAGACTGAACAAAGTTACCTGTTAGTTTAAAAGTATCCAAAACGAGTCAGAAAAACTGGCTGAACAGGGTTAGGTCAAAGCTAGTTAATAACAAATTAAAATTAAAAGTTCAGATAGGATGCCAAACTGAGGGACACAGAGGGTATCTGGCGGATGAAAGGAGCAAACCAGTGTATGACAACTAAAACTGTGACTAAGTGAGTATAGGTAGCTAAAAGAACAATTCTAATGACATCTTACCTGCTGAATTTCTTGCCTGCTTCTGTTTAGAAGTGGTTAAAATAGTTATACATATTTCAGATTAGCCTTTTTAGCACATGCTACTTCTGTTGGAAATGTAAATGAAAACATCACTTCCTCTGCACCAGATGATATTTTCTAGGAAACACCCACGCAGGCTGTTAATAATATCAGAGGAAAAATGTTTCATAAGTAGGACAAATCACTCATTTGCTATATTCACAAAATAATCAGTCAAATGAACTTTTTTGTAAGATATTGTCATGTATCATTAAATGAAGGCATTTCTGGAAAAAAAAAATACTATGTTAGAAAATAACATTAAACTTAAATGTTGCACTAGGGTTCTGGTTGCCATTTTATTCATTGCTGTGAAAAAAATAACTTTTTAACTTTTTTTTATGTAGCTTGTAGTCATAGTAGGAATAAGAATGGTTAGTTGTTTGTCATGTTATAACTGCTCATCCTTCAAAATGTCATCTGCATGTTCCTCTTGGTTGTTTATACTAACCTCAGCAGGATCCAATAACAAATGTTTAACTGTTTTTGCAGAGCAAGACAAATCAGTCCACTGCACCGATGAATGCCGTGCACTGGGACATTCTGACAGATGCTGGATGCCAAAGTTACGGGTAGGAAGCCAAGCAGACAGCGCAGATAATCGCACCAACCTTTTCATCCCTGTGGGAATGGATGCCATGGTAGAGACAGAGATTTATGGCACCATCAGCTGCAACAGCAGAAAAACCCTCAGCACGTTTGGAAAAGAACAGCGGGACAGTACAATCCTTGTGGCCAATGTCAAACCTTACTTAAAATCGCAGTGTGCTCTAAGCCCACCTCTACAAGAGAGTCCATCTGCATCCAACAGTCCCACCAAGAGTAGTGTGCCCCTGGACTTGGCCAAGCAAGAGTCCAAAGAAGAGAGGGACGGTGGCTCCGACAGCAGTGCCTATGGCCCTCCAGATGGCCAATGCTCCCCACTGCACACTGAATTGGAGGAGCCCTCCTACCTGACTTGCGAGCTCAGGCCTAAGTCCCTGACAAGCAGTCTCATTCACAGCTCTGTCATCAGCCAGGAGTGCGGGGGGCCAGATTGTGCACTTGACCCAAGGGACTCTGGTAACTGACAGGAGAAGCGACGCTCTGTCTCACTTGCTAGTGGTGTGATGATGCCGTCACTGATTTATGACCAAGAGGTGATTTATTTTGATCCGCTGAGGTGTTCAGACAAGCATTGTATAACCAAAAACCATCTGCTTTGTATGTTTTTTCATTTTTGATTTTTGATTTTTTTTATTAATATATTATTATTTTTGAGTTTGTGCCTTGTTGTGTTTAGGTGAAATATGTGTCTTTGACTGCTGTGAAGGTTTGGGGAGGTGTGGGTGGGAGGGGGGGTGGGTGTCAGTGCTTACCTGACTTCAAGTGTTTTCATGGTGTACTGTACCTGTCGATTTAGATGTCTGTATTTTTCACATTTCAAACTCCAATTTTGTGAGGCTGTTGAAAAAATTGCTACTGTTACGCTACTGAGTCCTGTCTGCTTTTGTACAGTGAAGCTTTCTGTCTCCATTTAGTGTATAAGGAACGTCTCTTTGAATATCACAGGAAATACATATCAGTGACGTTACATTCAAAAGTGAAGTGTCTTATGAACTGTTAATGGTGGTGCAACAGGGAATGTCCCTTTTCATAAAAAAAAACCATTTGAAGTTCCTATAAAAACAATTTTTTTAAGAATGTATTTGTAATTTTATTGTTGTCCTCTGCAGTTTATGTGAAAATAAGCTGAGCTTACACGTGAATGTGGGCTACTGTACTCGTTGTGTATTTTATTAAATTTGTATACACTGTGTGCATGGAAGGCATTATTTTTGACTGGTGACAACTTCTAAAGCTGTCATGTTTTATGTGAGAGAAGGGCATTTATGTCTAAAAGGTGCTTTTACGTGTTGACAGCAGATAGCACTAGTGACTCTGCAAATGTGCCGACTTTAGCTATACACTGTGTACCAGCACATGTTACCTATTAGTATCTTAGAGCAAAAAGAAGAAGAAGAAAAAAAAAGCAATCAGTATTTTACACAGCTATTTATATTTATAAATTTAAAATAAAAAAAAAGGCACTGTGAATTAGTGCACCCAACAAGAAATGAGTTGACTTCCTCTGCTCACTGCTTTTATTAAAAGTATGTATTACTGCAATGGATATGTTTGTGCTATTTTTAAACTGTCGTCAGTGCTCCTGTCACTAAATATCTACATGGTTTATTTAAATATAAATGTGTCTGACAAATGAGGAGACATGAATCTAACAGGAAAGTAAAAGTTAACATTCAGCTTCAACAAGCACCTACAAGCAAGGACTGTTGCAAGGAATTCTTTGATAGACTAAATTATATTTTAATGATCCCTGTAGGGGAAAGTAGGTCATAGCTGCAGCAAAGGATTAAACAAATAGTGAATTAAAAGATTATGACAAGTATATGCAAAAACAAACAAAAAAAACAGAAGAAGAAAAAAAAACAGAATTATGCAACATATTGAAAATTGAGCATCCTCACTGAAATTTGGAAACATTGTCACTTTACTGGGTGTCCAAAAGGTCCATCATTTGTTTCCTACCTCATTAGATTTGTGAGAGTGCAAATTTGCTATTTGTATGCATTGTGCACTGTTTACCATTCAATCAAATGCAGATAAGGTAGGCGTGGTGACAGACAGGCCATGGTCTGCAACCATATTAGAACTGCTGCGATCTATCCATTTGCTCATTTCTCTCCAAACATAACCTGCTTTCTAAACATGTCTGCAGCTTATTTGTTCCAGCCATAGACAGACGGAAACACTGCTGCGGCCACTAATATTATTTGGAAAACCCCAAAGAATATCGGTTACATCTGCTTACAGCACATTTAACTATACACAGGGATAACTGTTTACCAGGGTAGATCACTAAACTAAGGAATCCTGGGAATGTTTTCTCATGTGTAAATCAGTCTCACACAAGCCTCCTGTTTCTTTTCAGTTTGTTTAGTTTCTCTATCCAGAGACACTGACTTTTGCACCCTGGCACAGTGAGCAGTTTGAGAATACCTTGTTTTTCATGAGCTCTGGATAACAGAATCCTGTCATCTACTCAGAGCTGACTATAAGTACCATTCTATTTCTCCTCAGGGAAAACACATTAATTTGGATTTTGATTTGCATTTGTTTTGGTGCTGGTATTGACACAATTCCAGACCTAGATGTCTCTTCTCAGCAGGCAGCTCTGATGAGCTCATCTGCATAAGTTGAAATACTCTTTGAGAGGGAGATTGCGTGGGTCACAGCAACTCATCCCATTGAAATACAGACAGAAACATCACATCATTTTATCTGTATCGGTCCCAGGGTTTCAGAACATGGGGGATGAAGACAGGTGAGCAGCATGTCAAGTAGGAAGGGGTTGAACCATTTACTGCAACACTTACTCCTCCACCTATTTACCACTGTGCCACTTAGGGATTTAAAACAGTTTAAACTTATACTTCTGCTAAATTTGCTATAATGCAACCCCTCTTTTAATAAGCAATGTGCTACAGTGCAACAGCTTGACAAAACATTGTAATGATAATGGGTGGGATCTGAATGCAGATTAAAGACTAGCATAGGCTGTTGGATGAATATGACTAGTCTCTCACAATGATTACAGTCACAAAAAAAAAAAAAGACTAAAAGGGAATAACAGACAATGAAACTGATCTGCGTAATACTTCCATTCTTCTACATTTCACATACACAAGTGATCTATTCAGATGAAAATGGAATGAGCACTGTACCATTCAGTTGTGAAAAATTGACATGCTCACCCGGAGTACTTAAGCTTTTAATTCAATAATTCAATAACACAGGCGATTAAGAGCTTGTCTTCCACCTCCACTAAATTCTATGGAAGATGGTTCCACTTGGCTGAGAACTGTTGGTGGGGAAACAACAGTGAACACAAAACATAAACAATATTTAGAGTGTAGTTTTCATTTAACTGGGAGATGTCATTGAACACAACGTGCATGCCTTAAGGGGGTCTTTAAAATGCTGCTTTAAGATTTATTTGTATGAGACACATAACTGGAATAACTGAAGCTGTACGCCGCTAAGCAAAAAATTTTTTTTACTTTCAAATTTTTTTACATTTTTTTTGGGTGGGGTGGGGGCATATGATTTTGTGAAGTACTTAGGAGTAGGAAATGGCGCTTTCAGTTTTTGAAAAAGAAGAACAATTTACTATGGAAAAATAAGAAAAAAGTAATTTTATAAGTCAACATGCATCCAAAGATACATCCATTTAATACTTCCAAAATTTGTATAGTGGTTTAAATAAATGCTACACAGTTAGTAGTGATCACGTATGTGTTGTCACTTAATTTTCCCTCAACTAAAGAACCTCAGTGTTGCTTATCAAATGTGATTAGTAATTCTGCTGGTAAAATGCTAAAGCAACTAGCTTTTAACTATGGCAATAAGTGACTTGTCTGAGTTAAACACGATTGCACCAAGCTGTACGGTGATGTGGTGGTTAGCAATTTCACCTCACAGCAAAAGGTTACCAAATCTTTAGTCCCCTCCGCCAGAAAAGAGGAACCCTGGAGCACATCCTCAGCTGCTGCCCGAGAGCCCTGGGTGAAGGGCGCTACCGCTGGAGA
>JBAMHW010000014.1:14993664-15029350 GCA_037177495.1 Rhadinocentrus ornatus
CTAGTTTTCTTGTTTTTTAATTTGGTAATTGTTGAATTACATGCTAATGCTGGATCTGACAGGGGAACAACAAAAGGGAAAAGCGAAACAGAAAAACCAACTGCTACAAATGTAAAGAAATTTATCAGAAAACATCTGTAAGAAAACAAAGTAGAGTGTCATCAGGAGCACCTATAGGAAGATAAACTGAGAAAAACATCAACGGCAGCAACAGTGTATAAAATATAACTATAGCTTATAGAAATTAATCTTTCAGGGTAACAAAGTAACTATGTAAGCATGCATGTTAGTTAAATGTGTGTGTGTGTGTGTGTGTGTGCGTGTGTGTGTGTAGGTGTGTGTGTGTGTGTGTGTGAGAGAGAGCGCGAGCACAAAATAGAAGGAATGAGTTGGGTTTAATTATCATGAAAATCACACCTCCTCCTCCTTTCTTTCTGTTAAATAAATTAAATTAAAAAATGTCCATTTTAAACAATGTTGCTCCTTTCCTGTTTGTGCATATTTTTCTTTCTTTAATATTTTACTATACCTGTTGTTTTGTTTGGGGAAGTTTCCAGGGGGTGGGTGAAAAGTCAACATAGCTATTAAATATACTGAAGTGAGACTATGTTGAAAGGTAAAGAAAGAATCAGAAAAAACTTTACATGTATGCCTCATCACTGACTTCAATGCAGCTCCTGACAAGCACTTTAAGAATTTTATCTTGAGGCGGCTTTGCATAGAGTACAAAAGTCTTCCAACTTTTGTCATAGAACCTTTGTTCTGGTCTAAGCTTCACAATAATTTCTTTTCATACTTTGTTTACTTCATACTCTATTTTTAAAGCTTTTATATGTTTTTGTTTTGTTTTGTTTTGGGTTTTTTGTCCAAAACTCTAAGCTAAATTTAGCCTTGTTTATGCCTCATCTTTCTACTAACAAAAAGCAGGAACTCTTTTGCCACATTTAGCAGCTACTCCTCCCATGACAGTACACTGATCCTCGAAAAATGTTATCACCCTCCCAAGGCAAAAACGAAAGAAACACAGCATACTAGCATAGACTAATTGCCTGTTTCAGTGGGAGAAACCTGATATAACACTGCATCATCTGACAAACTATGTAATGCAGAATTATAGACTTCAAAGCGGAAATTCTCAAAATTGGAATGTGATAAATTAAAGATAAAAATAAGATTGCTTTTCTGGTTATTGTATATTTATTAGCTCATCATTGCATTCATACATAATGACACAAACATATTTGTACAAGACATAAAATGCAAAATAACACAAAAAAATCCCTCTTCCACATTTAATTCACCCTCTCATCCTCCCACACTACCTTGCTTAACACTCTGGCAGCCTCATACTTAAAGAATTTTAATTTAATCACTTTCTATTTGTACACAAGCCGAACCAGCCTGTATTTCACACACATTTCTAGCATGTATCATTTCTATCAGATATTTCCTTGTATGTTTGAGATTTGAATTAGCCCACACTTCACATGGGATGTTTGCATTTTGTGCCCCTTGCTGTGCAGGAGAAAAACAAGGGAACAAAGCAGAATAAATGATGTGCTTCCAGTAGAATTTCACCTTATTTCTCTGGCAGGCTTCATGTGGGAATCTTGGAGATCCCCCTGTCAATTCAAAGGAAGACAGCATCTGGAAAGTGTTTTACATGAATGAAACACAGCTTCACAGGCAGAGTAACTTATTCACATGACTGAGAAAATCATGAAGGAATTATCAGGAAATGGATTCTTTACCTTTGTGGGAGATACTGTGGATCATGTTTTGAATTAAGTGTTTTTGTGCAGCCTGTACAATCCTTAAAGTTATTCTGTTTTGTTTTGTTTTGTTTTACTAGGAACTTTATACTTTCTGAAAATTATTATCCAAGCTCAATATGATTTAATGTTTAGGGCTATGCATGCAACTAATTTGCCAAAAATAGGCTCCAGTATATATTGCTCTGTCACTTGAAAAGTCAAAACATTAACAAGCAACATCAAGAATGTCTCCGTTACGTGACCTTGGTTTTTTCCCCAACCTTTGTTGACAAAGCTGATATGACATTTTGAGTGTCTTGGGTTATTCTGTGAATGAGAGTTCAATCATCACATCATTAATAGGTTTGGAGTGGGGCCAGTCATTCATGACACCCTGCTTTATAGCTTTGCCAGAAAAATCTGTGCAGAAATGAGAAGGTTGTAGATATTTTCTATGGAGCTATTTCCTGACCAGAGGGTGCCTTTGATTAATGGCCTTTTCCCCGGCGAAGCCATTTAGGTAATCCAAAAGAATAATCTCCTCTGTCTTTGAAACCCTAAACTGAGCACATTGACTAGGACTGGCTGTCTCCTCCTCGTCAATTACAGGGATAATTAGTATTTATGGTTTTTGTCAGCCGAGATGATTTAAGTCAATTGTTTTGTCTTTTTGCTTCTGCTTTGTGTTTGCATTAAAGTAAATCAAAAGCCTGTCTGTGCACCTGCAACACAAAGGGCACATGTATGAAAAGGTAGTACATAGCCAACAGCCTCTAGAGAGGCTGCTTTGCATGATTATATTTATTCAGCTCTGGTAGATCCTTATCCAAGAACAGCAATTTACATCCCTATTGATCATAGGCTTTGTTTTATTAGTCAACAAAATCAGTTTTTATTAACTCAGATTTTTTTCTTCTGCAGAAGATGGCCTCAATGTTGACTGGTTCGTATGTGTTCTCAAGTTATTATTTCTTTTTTCTTTTTTTTACTTCATGTCCTCCATCACTCTCTGTACTACTGTAAAGCTTTAGAATGAAAAAAAGAAAAAATAAATCCCCCCAGTAAGTAAATATATCTGCTTCCCTTCAAAGCTTGTTGAGTGTTCTCTTGACTCACATCTACTGTGTATCGCCTGGCAGACCCAGCCTGAGCTCTACACTGCAAGTGTTAACGGCAATTAAACCCCTGGTACCGCCCTGTCATTCTTCGCATTCCGTGACATATGAGTGATAACACAGACCCTTACCTACAGCTCTCATCTGACACACATTAAATGGCAGTAGACCCTTGCGTTTCCTGACATTTTGTGGGAATCGATTGCAGTTTAATCAGTGCAAGCATGCCACTATCAGCCACGCTTAGACCAGCTGTTTTTGTGTTGCCTGAACTGAGTTCTATGCTGCAAAAAGGAAAAGGAAAACACAAAAGATTTACAGCAATTTCAAACTATAAACATGGGAAATTCTCAGTAAATCATCAATAAAAGAGATCAAGAAAAGATCACAGCATCAAAGTTGATGATAATAATAATCAGAGATTTAATGTTCCTATGAGGGCATATTTCCATTCATTTTGATCCCTTTTAGATTTATTGTCTATTTTGAACGCTGATTGGTCCCTTTATTCACCTCCTTCTTCACTTTCTCTCTCCATCTGACTCCGTGAGTGTTTCTCTCTCTCTCTTTTTCTCTTTCCCCCTGGTGGTAAGTGCAGTAATTATCCCATTATCTTTTGAAGTCTTCGAAAAATCCTAGGCCCCAAATAATGCCCAAACATGTGAATACATGGTTCTTTTAAGTATCTGGGGTCCTACAAGGTAGCCCACAGCTGGAAAATTCTGTCTTTCAAAAATAAGCCCAAAAGAGCATTGTTTTACAGAATAAAAAGCATGGGGCTTGTCTGTTCAAGGAGCTCAACAGATACACAAATATCTTTTCTTTGAGCAAAGGCCAAATTATACTTCAGAAAATCATCTGTGAACTCACGGCAGAGTATGCCAATTGAACCCTCCTAACACCAACATTTCCTGCTGAAGAGACCCCACAAATGCACACAGATGCCTCAAGGTAACTACAAATAAAGTCTATAGAGCTCAGCGCTGCGATTAACAGACTGAGCTTTCAAAACATGCTTAGTACCAGTTTCTAAATTACTTAATGGGGTGATAATGAGTCAAAAATGAAAACTTGTCTCTATTTTCAGAAAACCTAGAGTCGTATTGCTGGCTGCAGATTCTCGCACACGTGCAAGCGCACACAGGCACAAGTTGTTATCCTCTCATCCTTTGAATTTGTAATTAGGCATGCACAGACCGTCATCTTATAGAGATAATTTGGGAGAGACGAATACACCAGCACATTCCTATTTCTATTCATGTCAGATGAAATACTGATTATGAATGGCAGCACAGAAATTTGGGCAATTAATTGGAATAAAATCTCACAAACATGCACTCTCACCTTTATTGAGTAAAGACATAAAAACGTCAGTGATGTGCATTTGTCTGCATGGGTCCTGCCTGCCGCTAAGTATTACTCTGGGTTGCTGCCTAAGGCTATACAAATATGAGCTGAAAATGAAAGCAACTCCATAACTGTTTGGATGCTGGATGGTCTGATAAACGTGATAGAAATGCTCATACTGTTTATGTCGTCTCAGCCAGTGCTCTCCCTCGCTTTATAACTAAATCCACATGGGAGCATGAGAGGTGATGGTCAGCTGAATTATCATTGCTGGTGCGGAACATGAGCGTAATACCAAGGAACAGCAACACATGTTGATGCAGACTTGCAGACATGCACTCAGTCCTACAAATACAGCACTACTCTGTCAGGCAGTGTGACACAACATGCATGCAAACACTTGCTGTGAGCTAATTATTGTGTGTAAATAAATCAAAAACACACAATGCTTCCCATTACTAAATGAATGCAAAATAAATTAAACACACATGCAGCCTCATAACTTATTAATACATAACATGAAAAGAGTGTAAGTTGAATACTACCAGGGCTGCAAATGATCAGGCAAAAGATGTGTGAGCAGAGACTGTCATTAAAGGCACAATGTGTGTTACCGTGGCAACATCATAGAGGCCTCCATCCTTTTAATGTTGTGGTTAGGAACGAACGACATTGCACCCAAACCCCATGTGAATTAAAGGCACATAGCTAAATAAAGCTCAAGTACCTCGCTGCCACACTTTTACAAGCCGCTGTTTGTCTCTTCTCTGTGGGGAATTCAGTAACAACCTGTTTTTGTGGGGTAAAACAGGTAAACTGTCAACACTTGGCAATCAAGGTAGCAATGTCTTTTTTTTTTTTTTTACCAGAATTTAATTTGTACAGAATAACTTAAGATGCAAATCTCAAATTTTGCCTCACACTTCTAGATTATAGTAATTGCACAACAGTAAATCAGTGTGTCATTTCACTTCTTTACCAACTGATTTGGCACAATCTCGACTGGCTTATTTCCTTCAGTTTGGTTAAATGCAAGAAGGTTTAAATCCTCACCACTCGGACCAAGGTAATTACCTTGACTCTTGAATCATTGGAGTCAAAGATAAAGCTCACAGATCTCTTCTTCCGATTAGAAGTGTGGCTTTAGCAGTTTTCTGCGAGCTGCAGCGTAGTTGTTCATTCTAGTTTTGCATGATGATTATTGTGACTTCTTTGTTTATTCATTAGCATTTGATCTGTCATCCAAGGAAATGTTGCCTTTGGTTTACAGGGGAGTCTTGTCAGCATGAGAAACCAAGATAAGGTGCTTCTTGTATTTAATTAAGAGGGAAGGAAGCCCTCCTGATATCTAGGTACATACAGGCACCTCACAGCAATTGACCTTTGTGAACATGTCAAGACTTTATCTTGCTCCCATCAGCCCCAAGCAGGAGTTGTCAAGACAGTAAATAGCTGTGCTCTCATGCACCCTTTTGATTTCCACAAGCAGAGAATATTCATATGGTTGCTTACAGTGTAAAGGATATTATTTTTCAGCCAAGGGAGGCAAAATGATTTTGTGCTCCCCAGTCACAGTTTTTTTGAAACACCTAAATGCTAATTTAGGCGTGTCATGTTTTTTTCTTCTATAAAACCAAATTAACTTCAAGCTGTGATTTACTCCAAAATATATGCAATAAAATTAAATTAAATACATAAAAATGTTTTATAGATTTAAGTCAAATTAAGCATTTTTCGAAGATGTGCTACAAATAAATAACACATGTAAATAGGAATTTGGGGATTTTTATATATTTAAAAACCATGATTTTGCTCCAAATCAAGACCTTTGCATGAAGTATTTAATCCCATAACAACTTTGCCCATTGAGTTTGTTCATTTTTTACTTATAACTTGGTTGTTGTTTTAATTGTTCAGTCAAAATTGGATGTAATGTCCTCACATCCACTCACTTGGACAGGGATTAACAGGGGAAGGAGTGGAGGGGGTTAGGTCACAAAGTTCCTAAGTCAACAGTGCCATCTTGAGGTTTGAGATAAAGTTGCATGTCTTCAAAGATGCTTGGTTTGGTTTCGATGACAGTAAGATCATCTCTAATTGTAAAGCAACAACAACAAGAAAAATAAACATTTAAGGATGGAAAAATATATAAGAGGTAAATCTCATAGAATTTGCACAAATATTAACGGTTTAAAGTACCGGTGCCATTTACCTTTGAAGCTCTGGGTGTATTATACTAATGAAAGTGTCACTCAAGAATATGGCATTTCTATTCTAAACGTTGACTGCTAATAATATTTTTTTCTTGGTTCTCATTGACCCTGGCATTATTTCAGACATATATTCACCTCAGTAGAAGGCAGTTCTTTCTTCAAATTATTCATTTAATGATTTTTTTTTTCTTATCTTTATCATAGTCTGACACCCAGAGAGCCATTTAATTTGACCTGCCCTGTGGCAAAACGTATTTTTTCTCTTTCTTGTAATATTAAATTTAATTATATTGAGACAGCACACCATTGTAGGCTTTGTCTGCCTTGTAAACTTACTTCTATATGGGTTAAAACACATAAGCAGTAAGTCATTTCAATTATCATAATATTTAAAATAATGTTACAAGATAGTTTATGATGTCCAAAAATTATTTCTTGCCTGGATATAAGGGTAATGAGAAAGACTGCACAATTGTTTTATTCATTTTTACTTAGATCGTGCATATGGGAATGTCTGTTTTATTGACCAGCAGTCAATACAAAAGTTTGTGATCCCTCAGTAGTTTATGCATGTCCTAACTTGACCAACGGGGTAATACAGAACAAAAAAATAAATGCTGTTATCTCATTTACCACCAGGGGTCATAAAAGCATTTCTTATGATTCCCACGATATGATTTGGGAAAGCTACATTTTAATTTTACCTTCAATTTTACTTAATGAAATCAAATGTTGCCTCTCACACTAACTTCTCATTGATATCATTTAAGTATATACAATTATGGACAAGTACAGGGATAAACCAACTGGGCAATTTAGAAAAGTAATGGAAAAACACACACAATGAAGAAGTGTGGTAAATATGTAAAATATTACATTACAAACACAATAAATGCCAAATATTTAAGTATGAATTTGAGTTAATTTATATCAGTTTTGTCCTGTGGAGTAAGCCTCTGCTACTGATGTACAGTATCCGCTACAATGCCCAGGATGCGGGTATAGTTGCTGAGGAGATAAAAAATGCTGGTAGGATCATGCTGAGTGGAGCTTGGGCAGGTTAGTCTTGAAAAATAATAAAGCTCTATGTCATTCAAGACAAGCCAAATGATGAGATAAGCCATTGGTTCCCAAACTGGCGGGCCCAGAGCCATAACAGGGGGGACACAGCAAGGCTAAATAAAACTTATAGTTTTATACTGCTAGGAAAACGTGGACAAATTTGTAAAGGTAGCAATGGGCAAACATTGTCAAGTTTGCCAAGTTTGACAAATCAAGAACAGAGATTTCAAGTACAAAAAAAAACAAGAGAAGAGAGGAGAAGAGAAGAAAATATGATGAGGCATATCTTGCATCCTTAGTCCTGACCAGGTAATGGTCAAGTAATGGAAATGGTCAATGGTGGGTAATGAAGACAGACCACAGCATGTTGTATGTATTAAAATATCACCATCTGACAGTATGAAGCCAAAGAAGTAATAACGCTACTTGGGGACTCATCATCCTGAACACAAAGAAAAGACTGTTAATTACTTTAAAAAAAAACAACTACTTTTAAGGAATGTAACTTGTTTAACATTTAAAATAAACAGCAGCATATGTTTGAGCAGGTACTGTGAGCGTAACTTTAATTATTTGAAATTACTCAGAAAGAAAATCCCTGTTGTGTGCCTCCTTTTAATTGTACTGACTGCCATAAAAGGAGTTGCCCTTGGCACTATGGGTTCTGTGTGGAAAGTGTAAGATATCATCCATGGTTGCTGACTATGTCGCCAACATATTTCTTTGCCCCACACCCCCTCAAGGAGGAGGCTAGAGACACCCTCTGAGGCATGTAAGAACAGTTCTTGTTGTATCAATGGCTGATTTTCATGCCCTGTTCCTTATTGCCCTTGTCATTTAGCTGACCCTCAGCTCATTATCTAATGATGATACAGTGTGTCAGGCCAGCTGCAACACCCCTGCCCTGGATGTCCACAGTATCTTGTCACTTGCTAAAAGGTGGCTTTTCCAAGTCTCATCTGACCATCTCATATGTTAAAACGTTTTCAATAACCCCAATAACCATATAGGTAATTTGTTCCTACCCTAATTGGCTAAATTGCCTCTGAAATGGGCTAGTGTTTAACCCATTAAGTCTCCTGTAAGTACATAAATCTTAATAAATCACTGACAAGTTCCTCATTATCCTTAGACTGGAGCTCCCAGCTGCAACACTGCATAGCTGTATATGTTCTTTAATGAAGCACAAGTTTGAAAGATATTCCTACATCTTCTGAACTCCTGCTGTTTTGTAGTGAGTCAAAAACAATTAAATACAATGTGTTGCACTGTTATTATTTAACAGAGTCTGCCCAATATAAATGGGCCAAAAAAACTACTTTTTTTCCCCTCCACAAATTGCCCAAAACTATACCAGCAAAACAGGATGATAAGGATTAATCATTGGCATCTTAAGAAATTGTTTAAATCCCACTGTGAAATGTGGACCTAATTATAATATTTCATCAAAAAATCCTGGATTGCTTCACCATGCTCTCTACACAACAAAACTTTTAGCATACTAGTCTAGTTTCTAAAAAGTCCAAGCATCATCGACCATTTAACAAGCTCAGGGTTGTCAAGTTCTTTGCAGTTTCGCATCACATCTGATGCAACAAAGGCCTTTGAGAGTGTTCCTGCTAGACAATGGCAAAGCGGTTTACTAGGACGTTTTTGTTTGTTCCAGATGGACACAGATGACAAAGTGCAACACGCCATCTATATAGAACATAAATCAGAAGTGCTACCCATCATCCTCTGTGGCATAGTTCCAAATCCATTTGCGTAATTCTGACCTTGAAACGTAGAATTGTTAGTCATCATTTTCACTCAGTCATTTGTTATGATCATTCCTTTCATGTGTGTGTGTGTGTTTTTGAGCGCATGCATGGGAGCGTGTTTGTGTTGTGTGTTATGCTTTCTGCTCCCAGTTGGTGAAGATTATGTTCAGTGTCATGGAAGACTTGGAGAGATATTAAATGAGGCTCATATCATGCATCGCCTGTGTGTGCCTCACGCTCTCTCTGCACTTTGTGACCATGGATAAAAATATATTATCAAGCTGACGGATGCAAGCAAAAGCATGAGCATAAACAAAATGCAAATTTTGACTGAATTCAATTTGACTAAATGTTGAATTATTATTAACAAATATAGCTAATATAGCTGTATCTTTCATGGTTGTAATTATAGCTGTCAAATTAGATCCAAGACAGCTACAAATATTTGCTTATGGTGCAACAAACATGATAATTTATGCAGAAGTAGTGTAAAATTATGGGGTTTAGCTAATATCAGACCCAATCTGAGGAATAAAACTTTAGAGGGCAGAGAAAACATAAGCACAAATGAATTGCATGCACTGTAAATGCAGCCTTCATACTTTAATATGAGCCACAGGCAGTGTCCCTAATGTGCCTGCTCTCCTCCCATGTGAGCATGAGCCAAGTGGAGAGGATGATGGATATAGCTCCACGAGGACACAGCAGTAAGCAACGATACTTGACATGTCTCTGCATGAGCGCCAACGCATCAGGCTGAAAAGGTCACAACGAGTCTTTTTTCTTTACCTTTTGCTCTGTTGCTAAACTAACACAAAATTTTGAATGCAACATGTGATACATTTGCCTGGCCTGGCAACATCCGATAAATTTAATTGTGAGAACTAAATTATTCACTTTGATTATCCCTCTGCGAGAGTAATTCCATAACTGTTTGGTTTTCATTAGTACCAGGTGATAACACACTCAGTGAGGACAGTGAGTTATGCTCTGTGACTTACAGTTTAGTATAAACAAACTAATGCTGCATAATTTAAGAGCACAACACTTAATTCTTAAACTCGTTGTTAGCATGTTAGGGTTTAACAATACAAATCTCACTGTGGTAAAATCTCCCTGTTGTCATGCATTATACATTCAATGTCATGATTATTAAGACTGCTTTGCTTAGGCCATATGAGACCTTTAGTGGTGCTTTTCAGAAGCCACGTTGTCTGGATTTTGATAAAGTAAACATTAAATTCTAAAAAAAAAAAAAAAATTGTTTTGTAAACTTACCCCCAGACCTTTGATTGACAGGTGATGTGGTTGGAAAGTTTGATGAAAGCTGCAGGAGCAGGGCACTATACTGAGTTTTTGGGGGAAGATGACCAAAGAGGCTATAGCAGAAGAACCAGAATGAAGTTGAGAAAGTAAAAATCCTGCCAGGTAAAAGGAAAGACGGCGACATTATTGTTTTGGGCTATATCCCCCGCGCTACAGCCGCCATTTAACATAACAGGATTGGCAGATTATGAAGAGCTGATGTAACTTGGCACTAGCATGGTTTTGTTTTCTGCATGAATGATGTGTTGTGCGGTGTTGGTACACAGGAGTGCGCCATGGTCGGGTGTTTTTAGAGGACATCTTTATAGTTGGTAGGTACATATTTGGGAAGTATCTATCTGAGTATGATGCTCCAGTGAGCTGATTCTTTGTGCATGAAATGACTTGACATCCTCCCGACCACCGAGTGAGCCAGGGTGCGCGTGTGCGCGAGCGTCCGTGGAGAGAGACAGAAGGAGGGAGAGAATGTGGGGAGAGAGAAATGGAGACAGAAGAGAGAATAAGCAACTTTGTAACCAGGCAAAGCCGTGTCTCCTCCGGCACAGGGTGCTGAATGAGAAGCATTTGGCAGTTATGGTTGATCAGCGTTTCTTTCATCCTCTCTTGTGCATTAGAGACGACGAGAGCGCTCGCGTAAAATAGATCCTGTTTCCTTTTTCGTTTTGACGGATTAAAAATACAGGATGAAATACCAAACGAGTCTGCATCTTCATCAATGCGCGTGAGGTATGTATTAACAGCAGGAGTTTGACAGAAATTAGACAGATTGTATTTTCTCCGCCGCTAACATCTGTAATTTACATAGCTGCCATTTGTTTAATTACATTTTCACGTCTGAAGTATAAATATGATATGGCTTTCCTCACAGCGGATTTAGACCTGTGTTTTGCGCTTAAGTATAGCTCTGACCTTGCTTTTTGCTCTTTACGTTGCTTGAAGGAGTTGCTTTGTTTGATGTTTTTTTTTTTTTTTAAATCAGCCAGAGAAACTGAAGTTACCTCTGGGTCGCAAATGAAGCTTTGACTCATGAGCTTCTTGTGTGGAAGTTGCTTTCACTGCAGCCTACCCTTTATTTCACAATGTATGTCTTTTATTCTAGCAGCCTACCCTTTATTTCACAATGTATGTCTTTTATTCTAGATGACATTGAGGATCCCTTAGCAGGACTGTGAGCTTGGCCATCATTTGCAGGAAAATGCAGCTTTGGATTCCTTATGTTTTGCTAAGTGCAACATCAGTGTGCACTGTTGAGATGTCTGCCTATTATGGAGAAATATGTCAAGGACTGTGTACCTGCGAGGAGAAGGAAGGGATACTTACAGTGAGCTGTGAAAACAGAGGAATTGAAAGTCTCTCAGACATTAGTCCAGTGCAATTCTCTCAGTATCATCTGCTCCTTACTGGGAATCTTTTAAAAAAGTTATCTGCCAATCATTTCATTGAGTACAGAGGACTTACAATTTTACATCTGGGGAATAATGAAATATCTGATGTTGAAGCAGGAGCTTTTAATGGACTGCAGGAATTAAAACGACTACATCTCAACAACAACAAAATCGATGCCTTAAAAGAAGAGTTTTTCTTTGGCCTTGAAAGTCTGGAATATTTACAAATTGATTATAATTACATCACCCATGTGGAACCAAATGCCTTCAGCAGACTTCAAAATCTGGAGGTCCTAATCCTAAATGACAATTTAATATCAAGTCTGCCTGTAAATATTTTCCATTATGTACCATTGACTCATTTAGATCTAAGGGGGAATCAGCTAAAAGTACTCCCATACATAGGTCTGCTGGAGCACATGAACAGTGTGGTGGAGTTACAGCTGGAGGAGAATCCCTGGAACTGTTCCTGTGAGTTGATTGCTCTTAAAACCTGGCTCGAAAGCATATCATATACAGCCTTGGTTGGTGATGTTGTTTGCGAGTTCCCCTTTCGGCTTCATGGGAGAGACCTTGATGAGGTTTCAAAACAAGAGTTGTGCCCGAGGAGAGCCATTGCTGAATATGAGATGCCGCTGCCACATTTGAGCACCGATGCATACTATAGGACCACACCAGCTCTAGTTGCAGCATCATTTACCTCATCTGGAATTGCAAGATCCTCATCAAGACCAACTAAGGGACCTCGCCAGTCGGCCAAATTAAAATCAAAACCCACTGCTCGTGCACCATCAAATAAACCACAAAATTATGGTCAGATTCTATTATTTCAGACAAAATCTCCTGTGCCTTTAGATTGCCCAACTGCCTGCACCTGCAATCTGCAAATTTCAGACCTTGGCCTGAATGTGAACTGCCAGGAGAGAAAGATTGAACAAATTTCTGACTTATATCCAAAACCTTACAATCCGAAAAAGATGTATCTCACAGGGAATTATATCCCTGTAGTACATAGATCAGATTTTATTGAGGCATCCGGACTAGATTTGCTTCATCTTGGTAACAATCGAATAGCTCGTGTGTATGACAGAGCTTTTGGCGATTTGACACATCTACGAAGACTATACCTCAATGGGAATCTGATGGACCGCCTTACAGCTGAAATGTTTTACGGATTAGAGAGCCTACAGTTCTTATATTTAGAATACAATGTTATTAAAGAGGTTTCTCCTGACACTTTTCACCATGTACCTAGACTTCAGCTTCTTTTCTTAAACAACAACCTTTTAAAAACTTTACCAGAGGGTACATTTAACGGGTTGACATTAGCCAGGCTAAACCTCCGAAGCAACCATTTGCGATATATGCCAATCAGTGGTGTACTGGATCAGCTCACAGCACTTGTTCAAGTTGATTTGTATGAGAATCCTTGGGACTGCTCTTGTAGCATACTGGATTTGAAAATGTGGTTAGAGCAGCTCAGCACAGGCACAGTTGTAAACAATGTCATCTGTGGCTCCCCTAAGAGGCTAGCTGGGGAGGATATGAGATACATAAAGACAACTAATTTCTGCCCTAATAACTCTGATATACTTGCTTCCATGATTCCTCCCTCTGAAGAATCTTTTCCTGGCAGCACAATCACTATAGAAACATCCTTGGACTCTGATACTCAGTACAGCACCATTCCTTTATCTGTCATGATTCTTGCCCTTCTCCTCATGTTCATTATGTCTGTGTTTGTGGCTGCGGGATTGTTTGTGGCAGTGAAAAAGAGACGTCAGAAGAATCAAAATGAGCAGAATAACTCCATGAATGCTTGCATTAGCTCTCTTAACATGGAATATGGTCTATACAAAAAGGGATCCATTCCAAAAGTCAGAACATCAGCTGGACATGTATATGAATATATTCCACCTCCAACAGAGTCCACATGCAGAACGGCTGCCCACACCCCAATGGACAACAAATCAGTGGACGGATTTAGAGACTTTGATGAGTTGAGTGGCACATTTCTTGGTAACTCAGATGAAGAGGCAGCCAGTAATGTGATAAGCTCAGAATACAGTGCCACTACTCCTGAGCCTCTCAACAAACCCTCAACCCCTCATCACGATGATCCGTCGTGCTGCTACAGAGATGTACTTGAGCCTGACAAGAACAGACGGTACAGCAATACTTTACCTTGCAGACATGGAGCGCATTCATCAAATCGCTATACCTCAGACTTTGATGCAAGGCATCAATATCCCCACCCAGAGAGAATACAACAGACAATACTTTACTGTACAGCACCAAGTGCTGTTTATGTGGAGCCTAACAGGAGTGAGTACTGGGAATTGAAAGCAAAGCTTCATATTGATCCAGATTACCTTGAAGTTCTTGAAAAGCGAACTACATTTACACAGTTTTAAGAGACTTGGACTCACTACAGTCACACTGGATGCATTTGTGCAATGTATTGATTTTAATGAGGAATTACAAAATGTTTAAAAAGCAAATACAAACATCAATTTTCTTAAATTAGCACAGTGCATTGTGGGCTGCAGTATATATTTTTGGGATCATGCTTCACAGAAATGAGTGATAAAAGGGGCACTACTCATTTTAAAGCATCACTTAACACTTACTTGGTGTGGGTTAACAGTTTGGTATAAATGTGTATATATGAAAAGGAACCACTGATTCAGGACTCTACTGACTCATCCTATCATCAGATTTATCCTGGAGCTGCATCATTGACAATAATGTGAGACTGAGCTTTTCTTTTGGAATAAGCTGCATTTTGTGAGTGTTAATGAACCATGTAGACAATATACTCTTGCCTCAAAATAAATCTTCTTTTTTTTTATTTTTTACAGAGATACATGTATTACTGCCAGGTCTGTATTTTATTTTATTTTTTTCCAAATGAAACTCACACATTTAGCCGAAAATCAAATTGAGTAGATTTATCACTACCCGTGAAACTTACCTGCATTTATTAATGGATAAGTCAGGTCAGAAATTGTACTATAAAGATGAAGATGAATGGAGGCAGGCACATTAATCTTGGCAATTTACCCGCCAGGATGTGCAGCTTTGGGATGGTAATATTAAATCCATAAAGGTATGCGGGATCTTCTGAGGTAATATCACAAATCACAGATTAAGGGTTGAGTAATTTACTGCATTCCTGTTAGCAGATTTGGAAAATACTAGCAATACTAATCAATATCTTAAAGCAAACTGAACTGGCCAAGTGCATATGCTCTGGAAAATCAGTGGTGGTCCCTAAAAACGTTCCTATCTCTAAATCAGCAGCAGATGTGGATTCCAGACACGTGTTGCACAAGTTGCTCTTATAATGGGGTACAAAAACATATATATATGTGTAACCAAAAGAAAATGTAATGAGTTGTGTTTAAACCGAAAGAATATACCTTGTATCAATTATTTTAAATAAGTTATAACAAATGTGTACAAATGCAGTTGCTATCATTTTACATAAGCATGTACTATAATTTTAGTATATTCTTGTATCAACACCAAAGTAGTCCACAAAGATAAAAAAAAAACAACAAATAAGCAAAACTCACAAAACAGTATATATGCAAACTTGAACTCCCAGAGACAAACATCGAACACAATCCTGTCAATTATTTCACTTGTGAACGTTCTTTTTTACATTTTATTGCATTTACAGTTCCATACAACATAACTAAGTAGATTTAATATACAATGAGGTAAGATGAGATTCTAATCAGCTCATTAACACATTAAAGCATGTAATAGACCTGCGGGTCTAGGGCAAGACACGTGTTAGTGTCACTTTTTGTCTTATTAAAGATCTTAAAACCATGCCTAGCCTTATCAGAGAAAAAAGTGTTTGATTGTTTAACTTGTTTTAAAACAGCTTATATTTACATTAGGTTCTAAAGGGTCTTTACTACCCCGAACTGTTATCTTTTCCTGAAGCTAACCGAGAAGTTTTGTGCCTAAACAACCAAACAGCATCTAAACTGGCACTCTTTTTAACTTCTACTGGTTCTGCTTTACAATGAATTTCTAATACATGCATTCACATACTCCTACATTAAGAGGTTTTCCTCTGGAAAACACACATTCACACCAAGTGAATGTGTATAGTAAAAATTATTGTAGTAATAAAATAATGATCATGCAATGAACTTACTATTCCAAAATTATTAGCCTAATTGGCTCCCTGTGGAAGCCAAAACCCTGCATTCTGTGTAAAAATCCTGTTTCACCTCCTCCACCTCTCCTCCATACAGGGACTGAAACAGTCTGTTTCTGTAGACTGTTCTCTGATGGTGTCATATGTTTTCAGGACCCCTGGTGTCACATTCAAACATAGAAGAAAGCCTTTAGCATAATATTTCAACACACAGGATAAAGAAAGTGGAAAAAAGCCTTTTCAAATTATGGCTTTTAAGCAGGGACTGATGCACCTTCATTGTGCATCAGTGCCTTAGGTGAAAGTATAGAGGCAGCATGGAAACTTGACGCTAATCTGCCACTGATGTTGCTATGCTGGTTAGGGAGATAGTGACAGATGCAAAATGAGCCATGTGTGCAAGGCAAACTTGGTTAGAATGTACCTTGCCACTCCTACTAATAGTGATATTATGAATCCACAAAGCCAGCTTAATGTGTATAAGCTGACCACATAGTTGTGGTTCCTAAACCTTACTTGGTTCTTTTAGTGCTTAAACTCAATCGTCTTAAAATGTTGCTCACACATTATCAAGTACTTTGGGTGTTGCTTTTTAAAGGTAAAGTCTAAGATGAGTCTTATATTTCATAATATAATTTATTTAATTATCAGAAACACTACTGAATGACATTTGCTGCTTTTGTTGTAGTATTGATAGGTTTGATGCATCAGGAACGGGCATCAGCATATCTCAGAGACATCAGGAACTTTAACAGAGAGTCAGTATGTTACTGGGTTTAGAACCGGTTGATTTCTCCACTTTTGCATCTATGCCTGTACTTTTCATTTGGGTGCAGCACAAAGCATGACACTGACACTGAGGCAGGCCTGTAGCTTGCTTTAATGTAGCTCTAAATTTCTCTCTTTGAGATCCAGTTGAGAATCTTGAAAAATTTTCTAAGTCTCAGGCCCATTTAACATGTGCTAAATAACTAAAAAGTTTTGTAAAAACAAGTAAGGTAATTGTTTTTTCCTTTTATTATATTTAAATTAAAAAAATGCACTATTGACTTCTGCTGGTCAACAATGATGTCACTCTCCTAAATGCACAATGTACTAACATATAGCCATAGAATCGGTTTGATAAATGCATACAGAGAGGTTACATATGCTACACAATCTTGCACTATGCAAAGATATAGACCATACTTAGACAATCTGTACAAAAAGCTCACAGCTCATCCCTCAGTCGCAACCCAACAACCATGCATATAATAGCCAATAACATTAACTTATTCTATATTGTAAGTCTTCATTTGATATTTAGCACACATGAATATTTAGGGGTACTTTTGTACCACATTTTCTATAAAATATTTATTTTAAATCTTCATATATTTTTGATTAAAAGTGTTTCTAGGGGAATATTGAGGGGATTTTTGTGTTTTGCGTTAGAGCAAAAGCATTGTTTATCTCATATATTTCACAGGAAATCAGACTATTTAACTTCAGTCAGCAATTTCCCTGTTTTTATCAACAGTCGACAGAAGATAGAGTAATACATCTGCAAAGCTTATAGATATAATGTTGAAAAGCACAACAAATGACTAACACAGTCAAATGGATAGGGTCATCTTTAACTATTGATGGAGTGAAAGATAAAGTCTGGGTATGTTGCTTTTCACGTGTTCAAAGTAATTTCGTGATGACCTGTTTCTGCTGTTTGGAAATTCATCAAAGCAAATTACCTGTATCTTCACAGTGAAGCATGATGTGTACCTACACAGGTTTTTTTCCATTGATATATTGCTGTGAAGTTTGTGGTGAAAACACTTTAAACCTGCAAACAAGCACAGACTGATGCACACACAATGTTTTGTTGTGAACATTGACTGGCATTTAGTTGGTTGTAAAAGTTCCTCAATTTTTTATTTTATTTATTTTTTTCTAAATGTGCTATAACTTTTGTACGTAAAGAATAAGGCTACAACGAAAGGTGCAGTGCAATAAAAAGGGCATATTATGTGTTTGAGGTAGTTTATTTATTTATTTTTGTTACTTTTTTTCCAACTAATTAGATTCTTGCAAATGCAACATGGAAAGACTGGAAATTGTTTACTTTATATAGTAGAGATTTGTATTGTTTTGTCATTATATTTTTTCTTTTTTTTTTTCTTTTTTTTTTGTCACAATTGAGGATTCAAATTCTGTCAATCCAGAAAAAAAACATGTTAACCTGAAATGTGAGTGTCCTGTGAATATGTGCAAATGTTTATTTTGCAAAGAAGAGAAGAAGTCAGTGTCTTATTCTTATTCCAACTCTCATGTAGGCTTTTGTTCGCTTCATTTGATTTTCATATGAAGCACTGATTTTTTTCTGTGTCAACATCTGATTTGTAAATAGAACACTTCATCAGCATTTTTCTGCAAACTGGCACGATTTTTGCAAAGCAAAACCTTGCTGTCTTATTGCAAAAACACAGTACAGCTAGGAATATGTGGGATAAATATATCTATGGTGTGCTGTTTCTTTAGTTGTTAGTTAATAAATAAAAAATATGCATTAATTTGAAATCCTGTTGTATTTGTCTTCCTTTGCTCTCTAAGCTATGGTGTGTGCAGCAAATGTCATGGTGCACAACGAGAATAGATTTTGAAATGTTGCACAAACCCACTGGCATTTTTCATAACATTTCCTAAATGAAAAATTATATGAATGTACAAGCCAATCTCTCTATTTCAGCTTGTCAAATAAAAATAATAAATAAGACTGTAATGTAATTTAAAACCAAGCAAATAATCAATTAATTAATTTCATATGTTAGATCCTTATCTGATTTTCCATGTGTTCAGCAGCTGCACAGGCTTCCCTCGGGCAGTACTGTAAACTGAAATTTAAAATGCTTTAGATTACACTTCTGATGTCAAAAGAAAAATGGTGCGTTAACGCTGATACATTAAATACTGAAATTAGAAGACCTGACCTCAGTGGCTGTGCAGTATGAACACATCTGCGTGTGAATGTTTGCAGACAGACACTTACTGAGAAACAACATTCTTTTGCAGAAATAGCTCTCTGGAAGCCTGGTATCCATGGAAACATCCAATTACCTGGTACAAAAAATAAAATAAAAATGAAAACAATTCGGGGCAAGCTATACTATGCCAGCACAAAGTTAGAAAACATTTGTAACTCTGACTGTTACAGATACATTTACTTACTTTCTTTTGTTCGGCCCTAAATTAAACAAATTGTACAGAACAAAGACAGATTTGTTGGCAACATATTTTTCTGAATAGGATCTATGTCTTATAAATGCCACTTTTAATAAGACTACTAACCATGAATAACCTTTGACTCATTCTGTTTGCCAGATTGATGGTGTTATGTTGCTTAGCTGCTTGAAGACCCCAGTTTTGCCAGGGAGAAGGAAATTAGGGCAAATCTACATTATGTAAGCTTGAAGGGATGTGTCAGGCAGTGTGAAGACAACATATGACTGTAAGCATTCACCAAAGGAAAAACGCTTACTATCTTCTATCAGGCAAGCAGCACGTTAGAAATACGACTGATTCAAACCCCCTTGACATTTCTGTATTAGTGAAAAGTACAATAGAATATTTTATCTTGTAATACACATATGGTTTCCAGTTGTTAGTTTCAGACTATGTTTCTGTCCCTGTAGATTTTTCAGTCTTCTGTTTCCCTGTGCAGCGAAGCTGCATTTCTTTCCTTCTCACGTTGTATGTGTGTGTATATAGATGTGTGAGTCGGGATGCATAAATTATTGACTCAGAGTGTATTCATGCTTGCCTCCAGGACTTCAGCCAAGTAACATGGCAATACCTTCATCCTATCTTTTTGTCTTTCAACATGTTTCTTTCAAAAGCCTTCACACAACTCTCAACCAAACTAAAGGTCCTCAGTAATAATTGATGAGGAACATCTTTGGCATAAACTGCCATTTATCTGTGTCCATTTGGCTTGTAAATAATGGATGTTCGTGTATGTCCATTGTATCAAACAGATTTGAGAAAAAGTTGCATGCTGCTGGGTATTTACAAACCCAGAGAGAGGGATTTACAGAGTTTTGCCAAGTAAATTTACAACAACTGAAAACAGTATGTCCAAGAGACACTAATATTTATGAGCGCTTATCCAGGCTTAAGACTGCCAACCTGAGAGAAGTGACAAAATCCTTCCTCATCCTCCCATTTATAGTACTCACACTAAACATGAGAATGATATTCCACATCAAGGAAAAAGAAAAGCTTAAGTATAAAGCAAAACAAAATGCTATATTGTGAATTCAGTGAATTGATGTTCATAAGAGGCTTTCATAGCTCTTGAGTGCTCTGGATAACAGTGTCTGCTGGCTGTATGCATAATATCATTCTCTGAGATTTTTTGCTGTTACAAAGACAAATTAACAGTTCTCCCTGAATCAAAATTATCCTCAGTGTTTTTCCTTTCTCTATCACTAGCAAACTGGGCCTTTCTTATTTTGCCCTGCAGTGTTCCTCATCTGGCATTAACCTCTGCCTTTGCCTGATATCTAGCCTCCTTTTTATCAGCACCTCTTCCTCATGGGTCTCCATCACATCAAGAACACACCCTTCTCTGTGTCTTGGCCTGAAGTGTCACTATAACTGCTGCAACAGACTGGCATACTTGTTGGCCTGTAATTTATAGTGACAACAAACAGACCTAGATAAACAGCATATAACATTTGTGATTAAGTGATAAAATATTCATCAAAACAGTAAAGCTTCATGCTTGTTTTTTTGTTTTGTTTTTTTTGCCTCATGTTGGATTTATTCATAAATGCAGCACACCGGCATGAACAGTGTCTCCTGCTGATTTGAAAAAGATGTGACCTGAAAGGGCCTTGTTTTTGTTTCCTCATTCAGTTGGGAGAGAGGAGAGACACAAATCCCACAATAGAAAAAGCAGCCGTGCTTGAACAATAATGCCGTATTCAAGATCAGAGACAGTTTTAAAGGGTACAGTATTACACAGATGCAATGTCAACCCTTCAAATAAAAGTTGTGGGTCAGGATTCCTTATTTTTGCTGAAAATCTTAAATTACAAACATAGAGCATTTTTACATCTAGAACAATCTATGTAGGTTTATTTTGCACCCATTTTTGGGCTGCAAAGCAATTCTTTAATTTCACGCTTCAAGATAATTGTGACTTGGCTGTGAAGCTGTTGAACGAAATGCTGGGATGTGTGAGTAGACTATTCCAGATTGCCCATGTACTGTGGCAGGCAGTCTGAATATAAATGCAGCCACTGCTTCACTGCAACACGTTTCCTTCTTCTTCTTCCAGACCATGTCATAAAATCAAACTGACAGCAGAGGAAAGATGAATAACCACTCACCTGCAAATATTCAAATATGTACAAAAAGCAGTAAATCTTGTCAAACATTTGTATTTTTGTCAAGGCTGTAATAATTAGTTCTCTCACATGATTATTTGTATCAAAAAGCTGCATTTAAATTGATTTAATCTCTGTGTGTTAATGTGCTTCAGTCCTAAATTACTTCCACTTGGCTGATATTTGTTTTTAATGCTAAAATGATTCATAAATCAGTGTTAAGTGCTTTAAAAAAAAAAAAAAAAATAATATAAACAAAATAAAAATTCATTTCTTATCATATTTAAATGCGTTTCCCTGAAAAAGGTTGGATTTTAGGACTAGACTGAAATAGAGCAAAGAAGCAGCCTGTGAACAAAGGAAAAACTTTACAAGCACTTTAGAAAGCCTCAAGACCCTCTGCTCAAGACTGCTTCTATGGACTACAAGAAACTCTAGCTCCTTGAAGGCAAAATACAAAGAAAAGAGGCGTGGATCAAGACTTTTGCACAAGAGGCTAATGAAAATAACAACCTTTTAAATGAAGTTGTGGGCACTGCAACAAACCCAGGCTGTACAGTGTTTCTTATCTCATTATGGTCCTCAGAGGTACCCTGCATGTCGCTACAGATTTGGTGCATCTGTACTTTTGAGATTAAAGTCCCTTCAGTGTCTATAAGTGAGGTGATTTGGGGAGAAAATAATTAAAATTGCCTAATAAGTTATTCAAATCTTGTCTAGATTTATTATAGCTAAGCTACAGTAAAAGCTTTATAAATAAAATTGGATTTGATTTAATTTGATGCAAACGTTTAGACAGTAAAAAAAAAAAAAAAAAAGTATAACATACATGGCAATATATTTTTGGGACTAGGAATATATTTTGCCTTGGGGGAGTGTCAGATAAATGATGAAACACATAGTGAGCTGCTAAGAATTCCGTATCTTGCTTAAGGAACCTGTAGAAGAATAGACATGGGTTGAGAAGAGGAATGTATTGCTAAAGTGGCTTTCCGTTTCACATGCCTTTTTGGCATCTGGCTTAGTAATTCCACAACACAGTACAAGATTTACTACAACACAAACCCCTGAATTTCCAGCAAAAACTATTGCACGTCTATCTCTTTAAACTGTGTCAACTAGAATACAAATGACACCCAAATCATTTCCTTATTCTTGAGTTAGCCATCTTTAACTTCTTCCAACAAAATATAAAGTACATAAGGTTCCTCAAAGAGAATGAGAAAGGTTCGTGGCAACTCAGAGCTGAACTTGGAGATAACTTAAAGTGGTGCAAAATTAAAGGCATAGAAGGGGTATGATGTTATCCTTAGCACTCATGACAGACTGAGGGCGTACTGTGGTTCCTGAGAGCACTTGTCTGTGTTTCTGTTTCTTTTCCCTGTGAGCATCCTTGTGGGATTTATAAGAAGCTACAACGGATTCAGACAGATGGCAAGGTGGGGGTGTTGTAACCATCTTCTGAACCCTGGGGAGTACGGCCACATACAACTGTCAAACAAATGTCTTCACCCAGAGTTTTATTTGTTACAATATAATTAGATCCTCATTTTGATGCAAAATTTTCCCAAATGTCAGGCAAAAGAACTGTGAATGCAATGTTACTCCCATTTTGTTGTTCTTGTTAGAAGGTTTATGCATATACTTCCTTATTAATTATATTGATGTTGTGCTGCAGCAGCATCTTTGTGTTCTCTATGAATGCATCAGTGCAGCAAAGCCATCAGTAATTTCCATAAAGTAGCAAATAGGTCATGAATAGCATTAATATTCAAAAAGCAGCACTTCAAAGAGTGGTAACCCAACACTTCAGCATTAAATGCATTTGACCAGTCATATTGTTGCTCATTAATCACACTGAGAATCATTATTTGCTGAAGGCTATGCACAGACTGGTGGCAAGTGCATCAAAACACCTCTTTCAAGATACTCCTTGTGCTAAATATCATGCAGCCACACAGCTTCTTATGAGGCGAAGGAGTGAGATGACCTTGTGCCACAATGTGTCAGCTTCGGCATTACTGATGAAGCTCATATCAATTTATGTAAGACACAACTTCAGTTGTTTGCTGCTGACTGGATAATTGACAAGCTATTGTTGGCTGACTGCTGAGATTAGCCAGATTTCCCAAGACACATGTCAAACTTGCATCGCTACCCGCTAAAAGACATCAACAATTTTGACAAGAATTGTTCAAACTTTCAGTGAAAAAGGAAATATGCCTTAAGAATCATTTGAAAGGTGTCAATATGACATAAAGAACTGAATAATTAGCAGCCTTAAAATGGACCAAGTTTATTATTATTATAAATTTTGACCTTCTTACAGTATGTGCCCACAAGCCTTGGTCTATCAGTGACGTATTTAAATTTTTTTGTTATATAAACATTAGTTAACTGACAATATTTAGCCATTGAAAACGAACATGATTAAATCATCGTTAGATGAATTCCTGATGCAACTTAGAGCAAAGATTGGCCTCAGAGTTTGAAACTTCATATTAGCCTGTGGATTAGTGGATTAGCTCAGCATGAGCATTAAGATGTTATGTAAGACTGTGAGTCAAATACTGTATTTCTAGTACTCCCCATGGATCACCATTAAATGTGGTTTCAACCATAAAATGTGCATGAAAGATGGATGTAACCACTATGATGTTATGACAGTCCAGGAAAAGTGATTAAGTTCAGAGCTATTTTTTTCCAAATATAGTTTCTTATCTGGTAAGATGATAAACTTGTGCTGGTAACTAAGAGGCTAGCTATGGGATGTTAGAAGGTGTCCATTAATTGACCTAGGTCAGGGTTCTGCAACCTGCGGCTCCAGAGCCGTAAGTGACTCTCTAGACCTTCCACAATGGCTCTTAATACATGGCTAAAATTCTAAAGAACTAACTAATGTTTTTAAATATAGATATGATTTTAAAAATAATCCATGTTTTAAGTAATTTTTCAGTTTTTTTCATGGAATAATTACATTAAATTACCACAATATGACACTTAAAGTACCAGTAATATTTTTTTATCTATTTTTCTTGTCATTAGGTTGGAAACTATGGGTTTCAATTATAAAAATAAAGACATTAAAAGCCTGATTTCCTGTATTAATGCACCAGATTACAAAAACATATTGACTAGAAAAATGAGTGTCCATGCTTTTATACCTCCTTTTATCAAAAGGCTGTGACTAGCAGCAGGTGCAAAAGTTAAACACACAGAGCCATAAAGAGAGACTGTGTTAACACTCTCACATCTCAAGAGACCAAAATGAAGACCAAAATTTACTGTACAATGGGAACATATGTTTCACACAAATCACTCCCACTCTCTCATGTCTTCTTGTCTCTGTCCTCCATCTACTCTGTCCTCTTCTTTTTGCTATCTTCTTCTATCTGTACTTCCTGTCTCTTCTGACACAGATCATCAAAGATATTTATTGTAAAGTTTTCATCACCTTCCTTAGTTTTCGTTTATGTCTGAGTTTAATTTAGATTTGACCCACTGAAAAACACGGCTCTGCAGCATTGCATGGACATCAGGGACAGTTAACCTGGACTGGCAGTCTGGGGTGGTGGTACCCCTCTTCAAAAAGGGGGACCAGAGGGTGTGCTACAGGGGGATCACACGCCTCAACCTCCCTGGTAAAGTCTATTCAGGGGTGCTGGAGAGGAGGGTCCGTCGGATAGTTGAACCTTGGATTGAAGAGGAGCAGTGTGGTTTTCATCTCGGTTGTGGAACAGTGAACCAGCTCTACATTCTCTTCAGGGTCTTGGAGGGGGCATGGGAGTTTGCTCAACCAGTCTACATGTGCTTTGTGGACTAGGAGAAGGCGTTTGACTGTTTCCCCCAGGGACTCCTGTGGGGGGTACTCTGGGAGTATGGAGTGCAGGACCCCCTTGTTCGAGCTGTCCAGTCCCTGTACGACCAGTGTCAGAGTTTGGTCCACATTGCCGGCAGTAAATCTGAATAATTTCCAGTGCTGGTTGGACGCTGCCAAGGCTGCCCTTTGTCACCAAATCTGTTCATAACTTTTATGGACAGAATTTCTAGGCGCAGCAGACGTGTTGAGGGGATCCGGTTGGGTGGCCTCAGGATTGGGTCTCTGCTCTTTGCAGATGATGTGGTTCTGTTGGCTTCATCGGGCCGTGATATTCAGCTCTCACTGGAGTGATTCGCAGCCGAGTGTGAAGCGGCTGGGACGAGAATCAACACCTCCAAATCTGAGACCATAGTCCTCAGCCGGAAGGGTGGAGTGCCTTCTCCGGGTCGGCACTGGGGTCCTGCCACAAGTGGAGGAGTTCACGTATCTCTGGGTTTTGTTCACAAGTAAGGGAAGGACGGAGCGGGACATCGACAGGCAGACCGGTGCCACCTCTGTAGTAATGCGGACGCTGCATCGGTGTGTCGTGGTGAAGAGGGAGCTGAGCCAAAAGGCAAGGCTCTTGATTTACCGGTTAATCTACATTCCTACCCTCACCTATGGTCCGCAGGGATAGGGTGAGAAGCTCAGTGATCCGGGAGGGGCTCAGAGTAGAGTTGCTGCTCCTCGCATCAAGAGGAGTCAGATGAGGTGGTTCGGGCATCTGGTCAGGATGCCTCCTGGTGAGGTGCTCTGGGCACGTCCCACCAGATGTAGGCCCAGGGGAAGACCCAGGACACCAGGACGGACTACATCTCTCAGCTGGCCTGGGAACACCTGTTAATATTGCCAGTACTGAATATTTTAATGAGAACTGATATAAGAAATCATATACTATGCAGGTAATCTTATCTGACAAGATCTAGGCCCGATGAATTGAGATGAATTGTGATCTCAGGGACGTATTCCTGAACGCATTCAGTTATTTATTGTAACATTTACTTATTTCATAACCATATTTATTACTATACATTGAACAAAACATGAAGCCTTAGTTTTAAGATATAAATCACTTCGCAGAAAACCAGTGGCAGAGCTACACATATCCAACAGCTCCACATTTTCTCCCTGGAGCTGTTGGATATGTCACAACCTGGAAATATTGAATTATTATGTGTTCTATTTTGGATATTGTCCAGGAGAGGTGTTTAGGCAATGTTCCTTTTTGTTCAAATCTTTCAGTTGATTTTTGAAGTAATTCGTTTTGTGGGTATTTTCTGTTGTGTATGTTGCGGGGACATGTAACACTTGTGGGCTATGACACACCATCAGTCTGCGCACACCGTGTGTGTTTATGTGCGACATGTGTGGTGCTGCTGGCTCGGGGTGTGTAGTGTGGTCATCTTTACATGTCCTGGCTGCCTCAAGAAAATCCACATATTTAAATATATATACAGCGCGGGGCGAATAAAGTTGCCAAAGTCAAGACGGAGTCCTGTTTGCTTCAAGGGTGCAACAGATATGTGTAGCACTGTCACTGGTGTTGTTCAAAACAAGCTAAACTGAATGGTCTCCTTCTATTCAGTTTAGTTTACTGAACACAGATAGATGTGTTTAGCTATTCCAGAGTTATTTATAGGCTCAATCTAACAAAAGAAAATGAAGCAGTGTAATTTCACTACAGCAGATGTGCATTTTACGGAAGTCATTAGGTTTTGAATGTCGTCATTTCACAATAAAAAGTGCAATTGTACTCTTGTTAGTGTTAACCCGATTCTTTGATTGGAAGTCTGAGAACAGAGAAGAGGATCCGTATAGATGTAATGCTAGACAGATGATCCGCAAGATCTTGGTCAGTCTGAGTACCCATCTTTGGTTGTCGGTAACATTTTATCTTCTTGGGTCGCCTTCTCCTCACACAAAAGATTGGTTGGACTGACACGCAACCAACTGTAATTGGCCAGTTATCGCTGATATGAGCTGGCCAACCACTGCTCACGTCATAGATTTGAGATGTACTGTTCTATGTGTTGTGTGTAGGCATGTATCTATTGTGATAGACCTATCTGACGTCTAGTTCCTGTTTATCAGTTATGTTCTGTACTGGACACTTTTAATCAAGAACAAATATGAGTTAAAGAAAAGTACAGGTTTAGGACATTCATAGATTAAATAAAACTGTCAAATAAACAGCCAATTATTACAATTTTAATAAAAACTAACTAATAAAAAATGTTGATGAGATGTTTAATTTATCCAGTTTGCTCCACATCAAAAAGAGGTGGGATGGTCTAAAGATATTAAACTCCTGGGCTGAAACTTGGGTCCACTCCAGCCCTGATGGTGTGTATATTCCCTGTTTAGCTTCATCACTTTAGGTAAAATTGACCAACAGAGAGATTTAACTGACACAAAAAAGGCAAAATTGTATTACATTTTAGACAGATGCAACATTCTTAAAATAACAGTTCAGGTGCGACAATATTCAACACAGTTGCATAAAACATGGCTGAAGTTTTCACTAAATGCCTCAAAGCACAAAGGAGAACATCTGCAATCTCTGATGAATCTTGAGCACAGCTGCATCTACAACTGCAGAATCAGCTACAACTAATGCAATGACAAGCCTGATAATGCAGATCGTGTAATAAACAATTTACAGAAGTATATTTTATATGATGAAAAATTGCAACAAGGATGTCAGCTTTAACAGATCTTATTTTAAAACAGCATTTTAATAGTTTATTATGAACCCAGATGTAATGTGGTGGCTGTGCTTTGTTGCATATAAAATTAGAAAGACTTTCTTTTCATGACCAGAAGGAACATCTTTTGCAGGTCTGTAGATGTGTTTGTTGTCAGAAACAGTATGTGAGTTTATCACCACAAGCAGAGACACACTACTCAGGAGGTGAAATTACATTTCAGTGCATCCCTATGGCAACACACTCGGGTGTAAAGGCAGTGATCACCCTTCTGGAAAGCATTAAAAAAATATTTGCATCTGCTTGAGAACACCAAAAGTTACCTGCTGTAGCTGAACAACATGCATGTGTGTGAGTGTGTGTGTATGTGTGTGGAAAAACACCTTCAGAGCAGATTTATGTTGAAACTAGTATGATCTAAAATAGTGAGTGATAACAATCAATGTCCATACTGAAGCTTTTAAAAATGTAAGATGAATTATTCAAAGACGCTATTTTAAATTGCACAATGTTTGTAAATAATTCATCATATATCTTGAATATTTGAAAACACCTGAGTTTGAGTAGAGCTTTACATGTATATTTATGGTATTTTTTAATTCCAAAATTCAAAATTTAAGACAACACTTAGGAGATAGATGCCTCAATGCATACCTACGCCATATAAATGTTTCTCAATGAAATAATCATACAAACTAACCACAAGAGGCTTGCATGCAATCTTGAAAGGTTTTCTGTCAGGGAGAATTTCCCTCTCCTCATCTGCTACCCAAATCATCACAATGCACCCACACACACACATACATACACACAGAAGGATAAGTGTGTCGCTATAGTGACTTATACCAGGTTTTGTTGCGGTCATAGAATAGAATTAAATCACCGCGGCAGGGTACATTAACCACATTAATCAAGGTAATCCCTTGATCATGCAAAACCTACTGTGACATTTACAGATGGCAGCAGCAGGTTAAGCCCCCCCCACCCCCATTCTATTTTACAGGGTTATTATTGATCAAGTACCAACAAAATACTAATTAGAGTAACTTTAAGTAAGGCTCTAAGAAGGAAAATGGGGCTATGCAAAACATGGGAGGGGAAATTTGCCAGTAAACTGTAAATAAATTATTAGAAGAATGCAACAGAAATTCGGGGGAAACTGTGGTGAGAAAAATCTTGCTTTTACTGCATATTGAGTAAAAAATTTGAAAACTAAAATGAAAATTGAAACTCATGAACATGTTATTTTATTTTACTAAATGAATATTTTTGCTTATCAGCAAACTTTACTATATCAAAGAGAGTTGCTAAAATATTGCCAAGTGTGGAGTCAGCAGGCATGTCACACCCACACTGTAGGGAGTAAATATGTCATCTGTGGAAGAAAGGGTGTTTAAATAGCATACACACAGTATGAGATCTCTATAACTATGATGAATTCGGGTCTTTTGAATAACAAATTTTAAATTTTAATCTTAATGGTAAAATTGTCTGTAATAAAAAAACACACATATTGGACTGTGACGCTAAGCCACAGTAATAAAGCGCTGCTTCAGAGTTTTAAACAAACTAATCCGTCAGCAGGAAATCTTTCAATGTCAAATCGTTTCAGCACAGACCTAACAGGAAGCACAAATCCATTTTCTGCTGCTCTGGAAAATTGTTTAAAGTTGACATTAGTAATAAATTGAATTGCTCTTGATTGCTCTCAATTTCAGTCATCATATAGTTCTGACAGACTGCTGGGAATATCTTAGAAGCAAGTTTACATAATATTAATTGTTAGTATACATGAAATATATTAAACACAAAGAAGAAATGAGACTTATTAGGGATCTTTTATGCTGGAAGTGTAAGACAAAGGAAAGAACTTGGCTGTATAGAGTAAAGCTGTAATCCTCCTGGTGCCTGTTCTGTCTGTGGGACAGTTCTCAAACAACACGTGCATCAAAAGGTTCATTTTTTTGTCTTTTATGGATGGATGATCACAGCTCCCAGGATTACAGAGAGAGATGAATGGAAACTGGCTAAATTTCCAGACCCAAAAGACTGGCTTAATGTAACGGTTGTGACAACATCACAGTATCTGCTTGGTGGCACAGAGAAAGAGAAGGCTACCCCTAAGGAATTTCACTCAAATTGGGACTGACTTTAAAGCTTTCAGTTCTCAGGTTGAAAAAATGGCTCAAACAAAGAGAAATCTGTGGACACTGGGATGCATTACCTTGTACAGGGCACACTGGTTTACACAGCACAAATCTGGCTGTTTTCCCCATTTGCATGTTTGCCTTTTGTTCTTGTTTCTACTAATTTTAAAAAGGTTGCTGTGTGTATGGCTTTGTCTTTGTTTTACCGTTAATTTTTTTTATATTGTTTCAATATTTTCCTTAAAAGCCAGAACAGAGGAAGGGCCTGCAAATAAGCTGTGGCTGAAAGCCCTGTTTACATTCTAGCACTGCATGTACATATTGCTCCTCTTAAATAAACTGAAAATGAAATAGAAGCTAAACAATCCCCAGCCTCCTGGGGTGTTTGCACTGCAGGAGGTCTCGGATTCTCCTCGTTAAAATTCAATAAATATTTAGTTATGATAATAATAAAGCAATATTACATCTTAACTACTCATGTGTATGACTTAAAATGAGAACAACTCTAGAAATGGGTTAGTATAAAAAAAAAAACACAAGTTACCAAAATACATTTTGTCCAAAACAGCTGCACTGAGGGCAACATTTTCAATGTCTTACGTCATCCAAGCAAGATCAAACATGCCATAATAAAGTAACGTAATAATATGAATACATATTTTCATTTTGTTTTTCTCCAATCATCTATTATATTTTTCATTCCATTGATAATTTCATGTCATTTTGTGATATTTTATGTCCAATATGATGTTTGAAGGAAAGACTTTGTAATCTCGTCTGCAAATGAGGCAGTGATGCAGTATATCTGCATAGTAATTAGTCTTGCAATCATTATGCAGATATACGGTGTGTCTTTGTGTCGCCTCCAGAGACTGAATTTCTGTTTTACAGGAGGATGACGACATTAAATATACATACTTGGATTTACTACACTCAGAATAAGAGCGTCCTTGGAAGTCTGACATCTCCTGGATAATTAAGTTGTCCGGATTAAAGCAGGAATGGAGTCTAATCGGCAGCAGGATGTGTTGATAAGAATTAAGCCACAAAGACAAAAATTATTCAAAACCCATTTCGATCAGAAGGTCCCATAATGCATCAGTCCCCTAGAATGAGGTCAAACACTTTGGATTTTTGTGCAGTCAGATCCATTAATTACGTGGCTTTCACAGTAACAGTAGAGACCTGCCTTTCCATGGAGCATGCACACACTACATTGGTAGAGCCAAATAAAAAATGTCCTTTAGTCTCATATATAATATGTATTTGCAGTGCAAGACAGCTTCAGAATGAAAGTTTCTTAAACATATGACATTTCTTGACAACTTAAAATAACTCCTATTATATTGTCTTTCTTGAATGTGAAGCCTCTGTTTTATATTTTTGTTACAGTGCCCTGAAATTTGCCCTTTTCCTTTGGTAAATCCTCTTATTTACTACCCATTTTTTGATAAGTGAATAACCACTTTAATGATTTTGTGTAATAGCAAGACTGTGGCACCAACTGTAGCGAACACTTCTTAAACACCACTTTTATATTAACACAAGGTGGATATAAATATTTCCATAAGCTTCGATTCAGAAGAAAGTATTCCCCATAAATGAATGTCATAGATAAAAATACACCGTCACCATTTACATATTCTTTGTTCCTCCCAATGCTAAGATGTTTTTCCAATGTCAAGGCAATGAGAATGCACTGTAAAATCCATTACTAATTCATAAGTAGACGATGGAACACTGGAAAGATTTTAGATTCCTCCAGCTTTCTCATCATCTGTCTCACCCAGCATGCTTCTTGATGATATAATGTAGTAAGGATGGAATTCATTTACCTGCAGCACTGGGTGCAGTGTGTGTGTGTGTTTTTGTTATAGTACTGCTCTGTCTCTATAATTACTGCTCTTTCACGTCTCAATACCTGATCCCACACTGTTCAATTTGACGTAATTAATCATTACACATTTGTTAACGCATCACTTTCAATTTGTCTACTAGGGTTAGCAAGGTATAATTACAAACTGAAATATGAGCCCCCATTAGAAGTGGAATGGTTTCTGTGTGCTTAACAGCATGTGGACAGGTTTAATGCCGGCCCAGTGCATTAATCTATGGTGTCCCAAAAAATGATAATACACCTCTTCATTTGATGAAAGAGATTTAGATCAATATTGTAATCTTTTTTCACTGTAAAAACTAAAATGCTGATGCATTAGTGATCAGATCAGAGTGTATCGACCACACTTGAATCAACCCAGTTTAAAGAGAAAACCTATAACAGTTATGCTTGTCCACATGTACAAAATTAGCTTCACTATGTAGGTTTTTAAATCCAACTTGTAAACAGCAAAACAATTCACAGTTTAACCAGAAAGGCTAAAATATTGTACAATTACTACATTTTCCTCACTTCGCTCTTACTGTAAATGGTTATGTTTAGTCAGCACAGTTCAGGTCAAAATAAATAATCAGGTCTATATGTCCCAAAAATATAATTAAATATTTTGATATTTTTGTCTCACGATTCCCACTCTGGGCTTCACGGTGGTGTAGTGGTTAGCACTGCAATAAGGTTGCTGGTTCAAGCCTCGGCTGGGAGGAAAGGTTCAAACCTGAGGGGCGGTGGCCTTTCTGTGTGGAGTTTGCATGTTCCCACTATGTATGCGTGGGTTCGCTCCAGGTTCTCCAGCTTCCTCCCAACGTCCAAAGACATGCATGTTAGGTCAAAAGGTAACTCTAAATTCTCCCTAGGAGAGAGTGTGTGCATGAATGGTCCCTATCTGTGATGGAGACTGTATTGGCCCTGCAATGGACTGGGGACCTGTCCAGGTTGTACCTGTTAAAATGCTGGGATAGGCTCCAGCTTATCCGTGAACCGTAATGGACTAAATGGTAAATAATTAATTAATTCCCACTTTGCCATATGAACACTTTCCAATAACAAAAGGAAACTCATGAGATGCCATCCATGAATTGCAAAAGCCCCAACCAAATAGATTGTTGTGAATGTTGGATGTTTTAGGTGAACAACATCATCATGTGGCATGTTGTTATTTAGCAACAATGTGGGTATCTCATCATCTTATAAATTAAGATTAATAAAAGATTTAGATAGACTTACAATTAGACGTACAATTTAACTGTCAAATGCTTTTTGATCTGGACAAACATATTACTGTGAAATTATGGTTGCCTCAATGGATAGATTTTTATTTTATTATTTTTTTTTTTTCAGTTTTGGATTAGGGAATATTTTAACACAGTCTCATGACATAACAATTACACTAGTCCTAACAAAATGCATTGCAATTTTACAATAAAGGCTCAAATATTACACAAAAAGCACTTGTATGAAATGTGCTACTCAAATAAAATTACCTTGCTTCTATATTTTCCTTCTTCAGTTTTCCACTGTGATACAGTTCCTGTTGTGTTACTGATGAAGCACATACTCCTGTCAGGACAAAGTTAAGTTGGGTGGTGTTAAATCCTTGAAGTTCAAGTAAGAGATTCCCAATTAAAATCTTGTCCTGAACAATCTCTTCCACAGTTCTTTCTCCTTTCTAACATTTAAGATGACTGTTACCTATATTTAGTATTTGCATCCATCATATTTTTGAGAAAGGCTACTTTCATCTTTTTTTCTTTTTTTTTCCAATGATTTACCTCCATCTGTCACCTGCAGAAGTGCTCTGATGACTCTGCTATCATCTGCCTCATCACAGATGGGGATGATAGGGAGTACAGAGAATTCACACAGGATTTTGTAGACTGGTGCCTGTGGAACAACCTACACATCAACAGGGAGAAAGCCAAATATCTGGTGGTGGATTTCTGCAGACGGCCTAACTCCCCCTCAACACCCAACATCCAGAGAATGGGTATAGATATTTTAGAAGTACCTGGGTGTAGTGAATTCTGGACAAAAAGAACCAGATAGAGACATGCATTTCTAAGAAAATCATGGTGTGGAATATTTTTGCTTGCAGGTCACATTTGGTTATTGAACAGATACAGAAGACTAACTTCTCCAGGGAAGGAGATGAAACTCTAAGCTGCACCTAAATTATGACTCAAATTGGGAGTTTGACTTAAAGAAAAGTCTCTCATTGCAGTTTATAACAACTGATCAAACAAACATTGCCTCTTTTAACACTGAAAGAATCGTTAGACAAAGTGGTGGTCACATTAGAGTCACAGGTGGAGACCCCCATCCCTCTACACTTAAAATGGTTTTTATTGCAGGGTTTTCTTTTTAGAAGCATTGCTTTTTAATACTTGTTGTGCTTGTGTTTATTTCACCTTCTTTAAATGATTGATTAAGGCTTTTATGTGTGCATCTTCTAATAGTTTTAACATGTAACTTACAGGGATGTTCACAAATGTTTTAATCTGATATTCTAAACAAGAGGATGAAGAAACATTCGGAACATTAAACAGACCCCTGATATGCAATTTGGGAATCTGAGCTTTTGCCAAGCTCCAAGGAGGCGCCTGCTCAGTTGTTTGAAGAGAGTGAACTGTGCTTTCTTGTGCAAGTTCAGACAAAGAATTCAGAAGTTCAAAAGAAAAGAAAGAAGCAGAAGAGATGATGAAAAATGATGAACAGAAGAAAAAGCAAATGGTTAGAGTGAGAAAAAAAGAGTTGCTTGAAGGCAGGAGGAGAACTGAATGCATGTAGGAGAAAGACTGATCAAGGAATGATCAGACAATAAGAGGCAGAAATAGACTGAAGAGAAGAATTCACCTCTCATGTTGTTGTATTCGTCTTTGTTTTTTTCATGTTCATTGATTTTCAGCAACAAGTTAAGTTACATGCGCTCTACATTAACAAAAGTGCAAGTCTATTGAGAGTTAACCCCTTTTTGGTAATCAGAGCAAAACTCACAAGAGTTCTTTTTTATTTTTTCCAGCTCTCAAAGCTAAGACATTTAGGATTTTTAAATCACTTTGATAATTCTTACTTCCCACTGTCTGATGACACCCACCCAGCAGCGTCTCTGAAGGAGAGAAACCTGCAGATTACTTGCTGAGGCCAACCGCAAAAAGTTGCAGACTAATCCCCAGAAGATCTGACAGCATTGTACAGGGGCCACCCCCTTTCTTCACTTCCTCTGGATCCTGGTCCCACCGAATCGTGCGTGAGTGTGTCACCTCCATGAAATGGGGGATTCTCGAACGAGGATCAATTGTCTGCAAAAGCTGGCTATGAACCATTATTGGTGTCACAAAAAATTCTCTCTCTATTAATCTTCCTTTATAGTCATCAAACTAGGCCTCATAAAGAGATCCTCAATTTTTGTTCTACAGGATTTGGAAATCCTTTCTTCATATAACATTAAGTAATTAAAAGCACAGTTTAATTAATTCATGTTGGTAAGATATGCAAGAACTGGCATGGCCTGCGGATCCACCAGGCCAAGATGAAGTGTGTGCAGAACGTTCTGGTGTCACAGCGCGCAGAAACTACACC
>JBAMHW010000014.1:15050511-15061667 GCA_037177495.1 Rhadinocentrus ornatus
TTTACAGAAGTGTGATTGACTTGGAGTTACATTGTGTTGTTTAAGTGTTCCCTTTATTTTTTTGAGCAGTGTATAATTGAAAGTGTGCTATTTGGAATGAGAACATGTTGAGGTTTATAAGGTGTAAACTTAGTGTTTTAGATGCTTAAAATGTCTCAATTCCCAATAAGTTTTCTTTTAAAACAAAATTCCAAGAAAACTAAACATCATTCTGGGAACATCAAGACATTTTACTGAACATTAATAAATATTTGGTGTAAATTTCTTGCAAAGATTGTACACTATTAACAACCTAGATGCACTGCAACAAGTATTTTACAAGTTCTGTGAATTAAGCATTAAATGCTGTGTATTCAGACAAGGCAAAGCCCTCTTGCTTCTTTACCTTTTTAAGTACTTTTGTGAGATATTTGTACTGAAATTGCAGTAACCATTTCCTCCACCAGATGGAGATAGACACCAAGTATTGTATTATAAGCTTAACCCATGTAAGTAGTATAGATGTGAGATGGGCAGTGTTTTAGACTGAAGGGCCATCCAATGTTTAAAACATTTATCCCCCGAGATTTGCCTTTACTACATTTTGGATGTTTGTTTTTTAAAAGTAGACAAACAAAACTGTTCCTTCTTACTCATCACTTAATGTCATAGTTTTACATCAGTCACGACATTGTTGTTTGTTTCATTTTAATTTTACTCTAAAGACTGATTTATTATGTCTCAGTTTATGAACTGCCTCATTTTATCTAAGTCCCATTGTTATAATCAAAGCATTACAGATACCAACAAGGTGAATGGTCCACCTATCCTACACATAAAAACACAATATCCAGCAAACCACTAGTCAATGAACAGAGTTTCTATTTTTTCTATTATTTGCTGTTGTATGGTAGGCTGGCAGAGGGAGCCATTCACTGGAGTATTCACCTTTCATTACATGTCCTCTGCTTGACAGACAAGATAAATGGAAAACATTAAGAGAGGATTTGAACTCAGAGATGCATTTCTGCTTGTCAGTCCATGCCTTCGTGCTCTAACAACCTCTATTTACGTTGATGTCTTGGAAATCTCATGCCTTTATGAGACTTAGATTGCTGCGTGTTTGTGGGTTGTCCGGCAGACAGCACCTGGTGACTTCAAGTTGTTGCATAAATGCAACCTGACTTTGTTACAGAGATAAATGCATCCCTCTGTTTTGTAAAGAATACAGAATATTTAAATGGAACACTTAAAGGAATATTTATGATAAATGTATACATCTCATCTCATCTGTTATATATATATTTCAGCCATAACAACAATGACAATTGGTTTGTTCTCTGGTTCAGGCTAAAATATCGACCCATCTTACCTTAGTAACTCCTTTATAGATTACCACAGAATTTCAGACATTAGCTTTTCCCAGAGGGTGAATCCTAATGACTTTGTTGATCTACTGACTTTCCCTCTGTTGCTGTCACGAGATTAATATTTATGAGATTGAGTAAAATGTCAGAAATGAAATTCAAAATGTATTTCTAACACGTTGCTGACCCCAAATTCCCTGACATCTAACACCATTAGACCAATTACCTCTAAAACTATGCCACTGCCATCACCCTCTTCAACATTATTCCAAATGCCTATCAGCAAATGTGAGCATGATGGGGAAAATTGTGAACTTTATGCCTGTTTAATGGCAGTAGCGTTATCATACCCATTTTAGCATGTCGACATTATAGCTCAAAGCATCACTAGATGTAAAAGTTCAGACCTTTGTATTTCTCTATCTGATGTATCTTTTGCATAATTTTTTAATCCATATAAAGTGGCACAACTCACTTCATCAGTTTCACTGAAGACAGAATAAATAATCAACTCTAAATTTGATTGGCTTTATTGTCATTTTCAGACATGTTACAGTGTGAGTGATTTTCCATTAATACATAGACTGGAGTTTATTACAGTTTTATGAACTTCTGTGACTGTCTAGTCAATTTTGATCCTTTTACCCTAGCGTTTTGTGGGCTATTGTATCTGTTCATGGGTTATCTGTCCATCGCAATGGGAAATGTGCCTTCTAATTAAGATACAGTCCTCTCTGTGAAAAAGTCTTTAAGCCTTTCTGTGTGATTCTGTTTCATCTCATAGACCTCTCTAATCTGCATTTAGTCAGCTCCTCCATATCGCCATCCTGCTCCCTCTCTTCATTTATGGAAAGAAATAATAGAAATATTTACTAGCTTCTTAACTTCTTACTGGTAGCTGTTTTCCAGTCCCAGCTTATGCAAAACTGACCCATGATTGTTAATGATCATTGCCCTTGCTGTCCTCTGGATTAGTGGAGATGATAAAGAACACATCAGCCGAATGGACGAGACATTCACTCATTCTGTATCTGGACGTAATGTGCTCTATTTTCGTCTGAGTACCAAATGTAATCAGACATACACACACAAACATAAAATCAATATGCCACGATTCCTTGAGGATCAAACTGATGGAAGTCTGTTTGTGCACTCTTCAATTATTTGGCTTCCCTGGTGTCATTATTGTTGTGAATTTGTCAAGGATTACAGAGAAAGAGGATGTATGAGCAGGAATATGAATCATTCTTCATGGAGATTTTGTTGTTGCAGTTTCATTAACATTTTATAGCCCCCTCATCTCACTATAAAAAATCTAAAACTTTAATCAACAAAAGTTCTGAACATAGACTCTTGTACTGATAGTTAAAACCGCTCATGATAGTCACAGTTTAGCAGATTTTTTTTTTTCTGATCTTAAAATCTCCAACATATAAGTCTTTACAATAATAATAGGATTAGGTGTCTGTAAAAAGATTTTTTTTTAATTAAGTGTGTTTTTTTATTGTTGGAATTGTTAGATTTTTAAAATTATTATTGTTGATATGGACCGATGCGTCTGAAACAAAGAGTAAATAGGTTAAATGGGCGTGGCTGAATATAAAGAAACCTGGTTATCTCCTTGTAGTACTTGCACAGCTGATTGAATATTCAAAAGAGACCTTGTGAATGTTGATGTTTTGTCTCAGGGGATGGTTTAATTCTGCTAACAAAAAAACCTGTGTCAGCCATGCTGCTGAGGCTGCACTTCGCTACTGGCATTTACTCTGATGGGGGTCGGTTCCTTCAGTTGACCTCTGTGAGTTAACCATGGCTCTGTTTCTTGGATCATGCCCGACCCAAGAATGAACTCTTGCTTTAAGTATGCATATGGCACACCACAGCTGTCAATTTATGCTAATGCACTTTTGAATTAGCCATGAAAAACAATTAATTTTCTGAGCATGTTGATGAGCAGTTTTCACAAGGAGCTTTACAACATTCTTTTGTGCTAGAACATTTGCTGACAGTGTGGCTTGTGAAGTGAAACATGGACTGGATTCAAATAAAGTACATTCAAGATTAAGAAACGGTCTATTGCCTACTTAATAAACAGCACGCATTCTTGATCTTTTACAAGGCCAACAATGGGCTTTTGCAATATATTTGAATTAGTATTGATTATATAATTAATTGTAAGTTCTTGATAGTAATGCACATTTACATCTCTTGCAAAGTAGCCAGAATCATACATTACACAATGACTTTAAAAAATCAAGTCTACATTTCATCATATTCATATAGACTCAATAATGATCATAAAATCGGATGTTTTCATTTGACATCACATCCAGTCTCACCAGAAAATGTGTAATATCTGTTGTATAAGAATAAAAGTAAAAAAAAGTCTAAGATGCCAACATATTGCCAGGCTGTTGTTTTATTGTGTTAGTGTTACTTGACCAGAAGCATAACATCCAAGTATCAAACTGTATACGCCCTTAGAAAAAATAAGCATATCCATGTACTTTAAACTATCCTAACAACTTGCAGATGAGAGAAAAAAGAGATTAACTGGGAGTAAGCGGAAGAGTGAAAATACTGATGAAAACATCGCAGGACAAGAATTAAGCAACTACTCAGTTGCATGAAAGTCTGTAGATTAATACCATCCACCAAACACAACTTACAAAGTAAAAACTATATTACAAGTAGACAAGTGATCAGAAGCACAATAAGAATGGCACAGAAAAGGAAGTAAAGGTAAAAAAAAAGTAACTATAATTTTAATGCCTTTATTAAGAAACGTTTCTGGGAAGATCCTTCCTGAGTAAAATTAATGTGTTTAAATTGCTGAAAAAGTGCTGAAATGTTCCTTTATGTAAGTTAGCAAGTAGGTCATAGCCAATAGCAATCTATTGGAATTCATTAGTTTTGATGGAATAGTTTTTGTTTAGTTTGTTTTATTTTTTTCTCTTTAATCCACTACCAAGCTGAGCACAAAAAGAGACTTGATCTTGGAACTTTTGTTTTAAAGGAAACATTTTTAATGAAGTTACTGCCTTCTGAATATTCATTTAATGTCAAACAGACTATTAACAGTACCAAGTAGGCAGGGATAATCTTCTTTTGTCTTGTGTTGGATTGTAATAGTATTTTAACACATTCAAATAAAAATAACAGACAAAAGAGTTTTTATTGACACAATAAGAATACACCCAACATGAACACAAACTTTGAAAAAAATGAGAAGGTGCAATAGGTCTTGATGAAGTCATAATAAAATAAGTTTATAGTCTGTGAGTTTAACCGTGGCCACTTTAAGAAAGACAATAGGAAGCTGTAGTATCAAGCTGAGGTCCCTAAAGGCACCGCTGTGGTTATATAGAGCTGCTAAATCACACATAATGTCTTTAAACACACCACTTCACTACCACCAATCTGTGTCCCATTTTCACTCACCCTCGATATCACCTGTCTCTCATTTTCTGTCCTTGGGGAGTCAAAGTTCCCTTTGGCGCCAAAACCTGTCCAATCTTTTTTCATCTGCCCAACTAATTTTCAGTAGGTCAGCCAGTAAGATGAACCGGCAGAGTTTTCAGCTCTGCAGATGTTAAAGCACCAACTGCTCTGCAGCCTTCTGGCTCTGAAACCTGAGAGACAATTTCAGGGTTGTTAGTGAAATGACGGGAGTATTCATATTTGGGATTGAAGACTTTATAACAAGTAAACAGTCATGGATTTATGAAATGACGCTATCTTTTGGTGTATTTATGATACACATAAAATTATGCTATTCAGAACAAACCTGTAATATAGCAGCCATCTCTTAGAAGGGATTTTTGTCCACATTGCAGGATGGAAATACATAAGGCATTTGTCTTTTTTTTTTTTTTTTAAAGTGGATTAAAGGAAACTGAAGGGCAATTAAGCAGTCTACAGTTCTGCAGATTTTGGAAGATAAAAAAATAGGCCTCACAGGACAAATAGTACTGAAACATCTGTGAGTATTACATCAGTGTTATATGGTGTGAATAAGCCAAAATGCACCATCTGTACCACCTTTCTGATCTTAATTCGCACAAAACCCCAATTTTATTTGTGTTATTCTGTCAGAGCTTTTTAACTGAAGCTATTTAATAGCAGTTTGCTAAATCAGGGGCTGCGAGGAACTGTAATGTAAGGTGCAGCAGGTTCATTGCCCTGATAGCAGCTGGTTACCACTGCTGGAAACATGTTGATGAGAGCGGTGGGACTGAACCAAGAGAGTGAATTTGTGGGCTGTAAAACTGAAACAATGAGGTAAAGCAGCACTCTTTAAGGTCTGTGCTGCTTTCCTTTAACTTTGACTATTTCACAACATTAAAACAGCTATTTTAGCAGTTTTAAGGGAAGTTCATAACAAACAAAAGTCATTTTACAAGGGCAGAAACAAACATGTTTAAAATTTGGATATTCTTTCTGCTCTGTGACGTGGTGAGTACTAATAATCCCAAGAGGTCATTTTAGACAATAGAAAAATAAAGAGATGAAGGAAAAACAAAAAATCAGCAACTTCTGTTTAATTTTTTGCAACTCTTTTGAATTTTTACAGTACTTTTCTATAAGACTGGGTTTTGTGGGAGTTATCTGGTGGATAACTGCATGACAGAAACTGGGAAACAGAAAGCAGGCTGCTTCCATGACAAATATAGAAACTGTTTACAGAGGGTTTCTGAATGACAGACGGTGGATCAAATGAAAGCTACTATAACACAGACATTCTTTCAATGTACTTACCCTGGAAACAAAAAAGAATACGTTGAGGTGAAAGTCCTAATTAAAATAAAAACTATACAGCATTATGGTGAATTTTACATTTTGTAGCTGTCCATAGCTTTGAAGAGATTGTGGCACTGTCTATCATTTATTTACATTTTACTAATCAGTTTTAATTAAGACAGAATTAACATAACGTCACATCCTCTTGTGCTTAGCGTTTACTTAGTAAATATTAAAGCTTATTCTCACTTTTTGAGCAATAACACATTGGCTGACTCATCCTCATGGTGTTCTATTGTTTCTGCTGGCTTACAGTTTGTTCTCCTTTACACTAATACTATTAGTAAACAATAGCATTGTACATTATTAAATGCCAAAACAACTGTGTGTCTGCCAGCCGACAGGGATATTGTTTTTAAAAATGTGTTTTGGTTTTTTATTTCCAGACAAGATAGAAAATTGCTGCGAAGTGTTTTCAGTTCATTGTTAATTTTTATATTGTGAACTTGTAACAGCAAATAAAAAAGACACAGACAGGATTCAGTATTTATATAACCAAGAATGCTTGATAATTTCTTGACACATGCCTTATCTTGCTTTACAATACACTTTCAAGACCCCTAAGTCAAAATGGGAATTATTTCCCAAGGTGGTAAAGAATGAGAACTAAGATGTGGGACTTCCAGACACAGACCGACAAAATGGTAATAGCCAACCATCTGGCACCGTGATCATGGATAAGCAGCAGAGGAGAGCCGCTGTGATAGATGTAGCCATCCTAAATGATGGCAGCATTAGGAAAATAGAACATGAGAAACTGGCAAAATAACAAGGTCTCAAGGCAGAGCTAGAGAAAGTCTGGAAGGTGTGTCCCCCACACTGGAGAAGAATCCAGCACTTACCTGATGAAACATCAGAATTCTTAGTCCAAGAGAGCACAATCTTAAGAACAGTTAAGATAACACTCCCAGAGTTCTGGTAGAGGACCTGGGCTTGAGATGAGCAGCTACCTACCACACCCAGATGAAATGGATATATATATATATATATATATATATATATATATATAATCTTACTGTACACCGTATTATACCCCCTGTCACTGATGTTTTAAGTTCTACATGTAGATGCATATTGCTGAAGACAGGTTTTAGTACTTGCAATAAGCCTCACACTTCATTTGCACAGAGAAGATGTATTTACAGTCCCAATGTGGCCACTGAATTATATAATTTGTCATCACAGTGATTCCCCTCTGAGCTACGATTAGATTACAGTGTCTCCTAATTACTGATTTTGAATTTGCAAATTTTTCTGCTCCATCTTCTGAAAGTTTACAGGGTAAATCTGCAAGCAATTATCTGTCACCATCCTCATTCAGGAGAGTTGACTGTTTGACCCTGCTTGTCTGAAAATCACTCTTGACACCTATATTCCTTTTGGCAATGTCAAATGAGACAGCTGGGGCTAACTCTAGATGACACACATCACTGACTCCTGCTAAAGATGTTCCATTTGTCAAAAATAAACTAATATTTCCTTTCAGCAATTGCTCTCTGTTCCACTACATTTCATATTTGCTGCAAGGCACTTCTAAGTACAAGGAAAGATCTCTGTGGTGCACCCACAATGTTGAACTGGCAAGGTTTTTGTCCTTGATGTACGAGTATGAGTGAGATTTAGTGGTTGCAGACAGTTTTGACAAGAAATTGGCAATGTTGCCGCATTGAGTTCTCAAAGACCTTAAGTGGTTTGCCTACCAGAGAGGTTGCCATCACAGTGGATTTGACCAGACGCTGTGAAGACTTCTAGAAAGTTTATAATAGCCTACATCAATGGCACACTGCTGTGCTCCTTTAACAACAAAAACCAAATGCAGCGTACTGCATTCTTTCTATGGACTTTATCCCATAATAGTACATCTCTGTAGAAATTTGATTTGTTTTATGCCTGCAGTTCATTTTAAAAGACCAGAGGACTTCAAAGAAAAAATGTGTGGGATTACATAAAGAAGGCTTACAGAGCTTATTGATGAACTAGTGGGTGGACTGTAGGCATATCTAAACATGACAAGCATGCATATATAATGTGTTTTCACGACAAAACAGATTTAATTACACTAAAGGAGTATTTGCCACAAATAATTGCTTGAAATAATTGGGACAATAATTGGGATAATAACATTTTAGTGTACAATTACATTGAGCAAACAACAAAATAATGTACTTTAATAGTTCATCTTAAAGAAAAATAGCCAGTCATTTATATTTATAAATATATATATATAATTAGCATTGCTGTTGCTGTAAAAGTAAATCAGCCATTGGTGAATAACTAATTTCTTTTCCTCAAATCTCCCATACCTTCACTTAACCATTGGTAAAATTGCTTTAATTGCAAGTTTCTCCACAAAATAGAAGGAGAAAAAAAAAAAAACATTCTACACTTAGCATTCAATATATAATTTTTTTATTATACTAGAAGAAACACATCTTTCTCAGTAACATTAAAAAATGTTACTGAGAAAGTCACTATTCATTTGCCAATGGTCTTCTATAAAATAGTAATGTATAAAACATAGATTTAAACTTATGCTAAGTTAGAAACTAAATTTAAACAAACTTCATTTTACAAAAAACGTCTAGGTTTGAAGTGCCTCAGGCAAGGCAAAGTTTCAGAGGAAAAAATGTCCATTCATGAGTTTTAATATAAGACTTAAAGGAGTGAAGGAGTTTACTTGGGGCATTTTTAAATTATAATAGCTGTTTTATTTATTTATTTATTTTTTTATCTGTTAGAATAACAAGCTTTGTTAAAGAATTTTTTAAAAAGCATTTATTTAATACCAATGCTTAACTTAACAGGATATATGGTACTGGCATGTTCCCAATAGATCCTTTGCAGTCTAAGGGTTGTGGCATGGGGGCTTTGTGGACTAAACTCCTTTGAATGCATCTGGTTCAAGCAGATGAGTATGTGTGGTGTTTTGAGGCTGAGTGAACGACTCAGTCATATTTTTTGAAAAGTTGTGTGCAGGGCCCACTGCTGCCTGCATGGGAAGGCTGAAAGTTAGTCCTGTTATTCAATCAACTTGCTGATTAAAGGGTCAAAAAGTGAAATTGTTCCGCCACAAGGTTTGCAGTTGCACACTGCCTGTGGACCAGTGGGTTCTTAACCTTTTTTGAGCCAGTGCCCCCCTATTTATTATCCGGGTCCCTTAACGCCCCCCGCCCTTATAATGGCAGCCAAATACTGTAAGAAGATGGCTCACACAATCCTAAAAAATCTTTTATCATTAAAAAAAACCCTGGACTTTAGTGATTAATTTTAAACAAATGCACAGTCCACTGAATAACTGCAAAACTGCAAAGGTAAGACAGACGTTTATGATTTTGTTTAACTTCTGTGGTTTTATATGTGTTGTTATTGTTGACGGGTCAAAGGAATCTTATTTTAGGATTTTAATTTTCAGGATTAGTGTTGATTTTTTATTGTGCTTTTAAAATTAATACATCTCATCACAGATTCTGAAATTAACACATCTCAACTATCCCCTGTACAAAGATGCGTCTTCACAAAGCAGTTTAAAACTAAAAGAAACAAATCACATCACTGCTACTATTCTATTAAATATCTCAACTTTCCAATCCAACCTTTGCATTAAGTTCTGATTTCAACCCAGTAAAGCACAAGCGTGACATTTTTTGTCAGCAGTTCAACATCACCATTTTTAATTGGATGCTTTATAACTATTTTTTTAATGGATGTTGTTTGTAAATAAGTTTGAAAGTTTTGATTATCATAGCATGTATTATTTATATTCTAAACATACAAGCTTTACCACAGGTTTTTATATTGTTACACAGAATAATCAACATTAGGTCTGATATGTTGGGAAGACACGTGGCCGCCATTATAAGGGCGGGGGGGGGGCGTTAAGGGACCTGGATAATAAATAGGGGGGCACTGGCTCTAAAAAGGTTGAGAAGCACTTATCTAGATTAAATTACACCACTAGTTCTTTACATAGCAGTTGAATTATTCTTTAAATCTAGAAATAATTATTTCCCTCTTATTACCCCCTTTAAGCAATGACATTTCATTAGTCAGGGGCTTCTACATTGGCACTGGACTGGTACAGGAGATGATAACATTGATAACATTGACTCTACAGCTACCTCCCTTGACACCTCCATACCTTCACAGGTATAACATCTGGGCCTTTCCACTCTTTATCCTCTTCAGTGTCCTCCTAACTTCATCCTTACTAATCTTTGCTACTTCCTGGTCCACAACAGTCACCCTTTTCTACTCATTGTTCTCTCTCATTTTCCTGGTCGATCAACTCTTTAAAGTACTCTTTCCGTCTTCCTATCACACTTCCAGTATCTGTCAGTATGTTTCCAACTCTATCCTTTATCACCCTAACTTGCTGCACATCCATCTCATCCCTATCTCTCTGCCTTGCCAACCTGTGCAACTTATTCTCTCCCTCCTTACTGTCCAACCTAGCATACAAGTCATCGTAAGCTCTTTGTTTGGCCTTTGCCACCTCTACCTTCACCTTACGCTGTATCTCCCTTTACTCCAGTCTACTCTCTCCAGTCCTCTCAGTGTCCCACTTCTTCTTAGCTAACCTCTTCTCCTGTATACACTCCTGCACTTCCTCATTCCACCACCAGGTCTCCTTATCTACGTTCCTTCCAGAAGACACACCCGGTACTCTCCTACCTGTTTCCCTGATCAAATTAGCTGTAGTTGTCCAGTCATCTAGAAGCACCTCTTGACCATCCAGAGCCTGTCTCAACTGTTCACTAAAAGCCACACAACACTCTTCCCTTTTCAGCTTCCACCACTTTGTTCTCTGTTCTATCTTTGTCTTCTTCATCTTCCTCACCACCAGAGTCATCCTACACACCACTGTTCTATCTTGTCTGGCTACACTCTCACCTACCACTACTTTGCAGTCACTGATCTCATCAGGTAACATTTATCTATACAAGATGTAGTCCACCTGTGTGCTCCTACCTCCACTCTTATAAGTCACCCTATGTTCCTGCCTCTTCTGGA
>JBAMHW010000014.1:15065513-15080887 GCA_037177495.1 Rhadinocentrus ornatus
ATTAAGATCTGGTCTTTTTGCTAAACTCAATACATTTTTTTTGATCAGAATCAGAAATACTTAATTTATACCAGAGTAAAATTGGTGCATTGAAATGCTCCTTAAAACAACACAGTGATATAAAATGATGTAGAAAATAGAGAAATAAGAGTCAAAGTAAAATTGGAATAAGGTGCAGAAATTAAATATAAGAATAAATAAATAAAAAAAAAAATCAAATGAAATCCAACATAAAAAATTAAGAAGTTTGGGAGAGGATCCCAGAAAGAGGCATGGCCAATGGCTTTATCCACTGGATGGTTATTTTCCTTCGTGAGGTCACAAAAGCAAAGATCTCAGACTCAACTGTTTGAGCACACATTTGCTAAAAAGCGGAGCAAGCAAGTGTGAAAGGAGATAGAATTTTCTCATTTTTGGGCCTCATACACAGGCTATGAGGACACATATGACTGTTAGAAAACCTTTAGAAAGTGAATTTTGCTTAATATGGGACCTTTAAAGCAGCGCGGCCGCTGAGAGAGCGTAGTAACTCTCAGCTGTCCTGTGTCACGGAAAATGGTAGGGAAAACCAAGTAGTTGCTGGATATTGGCAGGGACATGTCCCTATTGTCCCTACCCAGTTCTATGCCCATGTGTAGGAATATCGCTATTATACTTCTTAAACAAGTCCTCCAAATTAAACTGTAATGTTTATCATTTGTTCATACCTGTAAATAAAAGCAACATGAGAGAAAAACACAGTTGCTTCGGTCAGTTTCTGACCCTTCATGTGAGATTTCTATAAGGAAAATGTGATTTGTGACCATTTTTGTTGAACCGACCACAGAATAGTGATAATTACACTTTACACCCAAGTCTTTTGTTTCCATTGAAGCCAAGTCGATCTGAAGCCAAAAAAAAAAAAAAAAAAATTGAGTCCTCTGCTGAGTACTTTCAATTTGGGACTGACTTAACAATTAAAGATTTTTATATGATTTTTAAGTACAAGAAAGTTGGTTTCTTGGAACTTGAGAAAAATTTAAAGATCAGCCAGATAAATTAGAATACTCATAATAACACATCCACGTATGCTATTTTCCACTTTTCTGTCCCTGCATTAGCCATTTAAGTAACAGTGCAGTTTTTAGCTTGGTCCTTCTCCTGTGCTTTCATCCATGTGGTCTTATCTGTGCTTATAAGCCATCAGGTGTGTTGTGCAGGCTTGCTGATTCCCGATGGTAATTTGACTCTCAATATACTTTCAGAACATCTTCCAGGTGCCCAGAGTAGTCCAAATCATTACGGTTTCTGGCAGATACAGAATTAGCAAAGGATTAAACCTGAGAGAAGCCAAAGAGTGTCAGGATTTTGTTTTTTTTTTCCAGCTGGGTTGTTTACAACCCCCTGTGCTACAGTCAGCCTACTGCAGACAGTAGCGATATTGGCATTCAGGAGTTTTTTTCAAGCCTATCTTTTCTAAAACTCATCTGCAGGCTTTGTGTGTCTGCCTTTGGAGAGCGGTTGACCAGTATCCTTAGATGGAATTTGATTGCATAAGCACTTTAACAATGAAGGGCATTGGTATTCTGGTAGTGCTGGTAGAGGAGTGTCAAAGTATGGGATGATGCTGTCACTAGAACAACAGGGTTCTATATTAGTGTATTGTCTATTAGTTAGATTCCAAAGATCAGAGTAAGCCTTTGATCTGAGCGATACTGCGTTTTTAATTAGCTTGTATTGATCCGTTCAGCTCCTGTTCATGATGGCACAGTCATGATGAATGACAGTATGCTTTGCTGATTGAAAAAGAAAAAAAACCCAGCCATATTTACTAAGTTTAACTGGATTTTCTGTTTGATGTGTGATGCCAGGTGCTTGGCAAAAAAGTTAAAAAAAATCTATCATTACCAGTGTGCATCAAAGTCTTGGAGCACACTTGTTGCAAGATTTAGAGTCCAGTAATGGCACTTCAATATGCCAATAAGAGATACAACAATCCTTGCAATCTTCTTTCTGGTAAATCTTTAGCATTTTGATCAGAATTTTTTTTAGCCAGCTTAAGCAACATGAACCAACCAAGCAACTTTTAAAAATAGTCTTTCAAAGACAACTTCAAACAAATGGTTTTACAGTTAGGGAGTTTCTGTATTTAGTAAAGCTAAATAATGTCTGAAAGATGTTTTAAACAAAAGATTGCTTCAGTTAAAAGACTCATCCCCTTTTTTTTCTACTTGTAAGATATATGAATCCGTAATTGTGCAATATGAGGCAAATGTCACCAAATTACTTTTGTGAATGACGAAAACAAGATGCCCGGTAATCTTACGTTCAGTTTATTGTCCAAACGAATGTACATAGCCTACATATGCACATTTATTAATTTTGCTCTGTGCAATTAACATTAAATATTACGCCAGCTCATACACGTGTCTTTAATATTTCTGACATTTAAAGCCAAGCAACCCTGAACACATGGTCGACAGGTTTTGGATTATTTATGAAATTTTTGTAGATCCATATCATTGACATTGACACCGGCTTCATCTAATAGTGTCTGCCACTGATTCATTATACTGCATTAGATACCCTGGGAGGAGGAAAGGGGCAAAGCCTGAAGTATTGCATGGCATATTAAATCTGTCTTATTGAACATCAGTAGAATGAAAACATCCAGTGAAGTTCTGAATACAAACATGAAATAACAAATCACTGGTGGAAAATAAATTGCTTTTAACCTAAATGCAAACATGGGAGATACAGGAAAGGATAAATTGAAGTCAGTGATGCACAGAGTAAACAAACAGGTTAGTGTAATTCCACTTACTCCATTAATGTGTGATTTTATTGATGGGTGTTTGTTACTTTACTGCCTGCAAACATATGTCTTTGTCTTTCTACAGTTCGCATGGTATGTATATATAGTTTTGTACAGCATTTAACGCTAGCTACTGTCAGTAGATGACATCCTACCTAAAGCCAAGTTAGTTTTGTTAGTTTTGCTTCAATAACATTAAATTAATCAGGCTTAAAATTAATGTAAAAACCCAAAGTTTCCCTGATTTTTGCAATTTGTTCATTTAGATTCATCACATTACACATCACGTGTAGTTTGTTTTCATAAGTCAGAATCAGAAAACTTTATTAATCCATGGAAGGAAATTGAATTGTTTTACCAGCAACAACAGAACAGCAAGAACTGAATAGACAAGCATAAATAATAATAATAAACACATAACGCATTACTTTTTATTACCCAACTACTCCATACTTGTTGGATGTAACAATTTCCACCGATGTACCCTCAATGCAGCCTGGTTAGGGTGTCGGTCTAGTCCTGCCAAACTCCACCACCATCTCCTTTGTTTTGTCTGCAGCAGATGGTACTCCTTACATGTCGCAAAGCGGTCCACCAGTCCCCTGTCCCCATCATCCCATCTGTTTTCAGCTCTCCCGACTATGGCCGTGTCGTCTGAGAACTTCTGCACTTCAACTCAGCCGTGTAAGTGATTAAGAGGAACAGTGAGAAGGGTGCTCCAATGTTGCTCGTCAGACGCTTTGGCACACAGCTCTGACACATTTTAAATTGTAAATGGACTTATATAGTGCTTTTCCAGTCATGTTGACTACTCAAAGCGCTTTACACTACACTACTTTTATACCCCGATATACACATCAGGAGGCAACGTGGGGTTCAATATCTTGTTCAAGGACACAAAGGAAAGCCCGGACTTGATCCACCTACTTTCTAGTTGGTGGACGACTGCTCTTCCTCCTGAGCTGTGGTCTACCTGTCAGATAGTTGCATTCAGTGTTGCCAGCTTTGTGAAATTGTAGCTATATTTTGTGACTTTTTTTTCACATAAGCGACTAGCGACAAATTTAGCAACTTTTTTCTGGTATTATTGGAGACTGACGTGAAAGAACATATAGTTTATGCTTTAATGAGGAGTGGGTGCTGAACAGGTCCCTCCCCCATTCAAAGCACTCAGAAGAGTGCTTGGTCCTCACACAGCAGCAGCAGGAGCTCCCAGCTGCAGTCAGAGTGGATCATCACCTCTGTTTCATGACCAGGCTGAAAATGAAACGTGCAGGCTGCTGCTGGCTGATCGTGCCCTGGCTTACCATCAAATAGTAATGTCTAATGAAGAGTGTAAACAAAAAACTTTATTTAAAAAGCACTGTGACATGTTGCAGACTCCTAATTAAAAAACAAATTACACTTAATAAAACTGAACTAATAAACAAAGAAAATATTGTACAAATAATATATTTTAATTTTATTATTATGATGATGATTTTCTTTTATTTATTTATTTTTGGTTTTCTATTTTTAGGTTGACTTTTTGTCAATTTTTACCTTTTCCACAACATTTCTCTCAATGGCAAAATCCCTTACCAATATATTAACTAGGTTGATCATGTAAATTAGATGACAACGGCATTTAGCGATTTTTAGGACAGCCAATAGCTACTTTTTTTTACTGAGGAGTTGGCAAGAGTGGTGGCATTTGCAAGCCAAATCTGCTAGCAGGTGTTAACACAAGGCTACGTTCATACTGCAGGTTACGTTCATGCTGCCCCCAATTAATGCAGGTATTAAAATGAAGAGGCATAAACCATCGGTAGTCATATGCAGTAACCGTCTTATCAACACAAGAAATATTTTACCGTTATCATGAGAAGCTCAGGTGCAATGCAGCTTCCCACTGATGGTCAGTTAGTTGTTTAACAAACTCCAGTAAACAGAAGATGGCTGAGCTAGCCTGTAATAAAACTTGTGAAGAAGTTTAAAAAATAAATATATAAATAAAAAGACACAAATGGTGGCAACCCCTCCCCCATTATAAAAGGCAAAAGTATTACATAAGAACACTCCAGTTTTGTAAATAGAGATAACAAAGCAGAGCCAAGAGGGAGTGTTAGCAAATGCTATCCAGCATGGAAGCCTGTACCACTAAAGCAACATCTACTGTAAACATCCAACATTTGTGGAAAAGCTGGTGGAATTTTTTAACAAACAAACAAACAAACAAACAAGAACAACAAAAGAAAATAGGCTACAGATGCAGAAAATGTCTGTCATGTCTGGTAACTCTTAAAAGAATTCTAAGCAAAGTTTATTAAATAAACAGTTTAATTAAATGTTATATATATAAGTATAAATTTAATTACAGTTTGTTTCATTTGACCCTTTTAATTTAATAATACATTTTTATCATTCATTATAAAATGTTTATTAAATCTGTGCATATTTATTTATTTTTTTATTTGCTGTAAAGATCTAATTTTTAGTAGATTTTCCATTTCTTAGTCTGACTTGAACTGTTAAATTTGTTTTTAGGTGCCTGATTTTGCTCAATGAATTATTATCCTATTAGGTGTCCTGTATGTACAACACAATTGGATTTGGTTTAGTTACTGGATAAAAACTAAACCAAGAGTGGGATCAATTAGTCCAAAACAGAGTTAATAGCTAAATGGGCCCCGGACCACTTTGTACTGGAAAAGCTGAGCCCCAGTGTAAAACAGGTTAAGATAATATGTTAAATATTTTAAATGCACTTTAAAAGTACATCAGTTCAATGCAAGGACCTGATGAAGGGCCAAACAATGACTCCTCAGTGCTGCTGCTGGAATGTCACGTAAAAATGACAACGTGTGCACTTTTCACACAGTTTGTTTTTGGGGGCGCCACAGTTAAGTTTCGCCTAGGGCTCCACATTACCTTTGACCGGCACAGCTTGTAGTTCTTTAATTCCACTGGATGGCTTTTCTTGGGCACAGAGACCAGGCATGATGTCTTCCATCGCATTGGGTCACTGAAGTTGCTGGCTGAGGTTATTGAGGTGCTGAAGTGCTGAAGTAAGTGTTGATTGATTTCTAGTAGTCAGTCCAACACCAGGCTCCGAGACATGTTTGTTTCTAATGTAACAAACATTTGCTGAAGCGATTACGAATGAGTAATGAAACAATATTCAGTCTTTCCTTGCCTCAGGCTTGGTTAGATGTGTGAGACCTTATGGCCATACAGACCCTCCATTGGTGAACCACACCAGTAGAAGATTATCAGAATTTGATACGTATTTATAAAGTTTTGTAGGTCCAAATACAACATTTAATAAAATAAAAAAAGTCTGAAGAATTGATTTGAAGAAAAATTATTAGTGTCCTTACAGTGTATTATTTTTGCATATCTGTATATAAAATTCAGCTTTAAGAGCTGTGGGAGTAAAATATTGTACATAGAACACGTTTTCCTTTCAACCACAAAGACAAGAAAGATAAAAAAGATGGAGACTTGTGTGGACTTAAAGTATGTATTTTGTTTATGAGGCAGAGCTGTCTCTGATGCTCCTTTTATTCAGTACTGCTGTGAAGTGTGAATGAGGACTGTAACTCGTGACATTTCTCTCCCATGATGGCATCATATGACTTAGCTTCTCGTTTGTAGCATGTGTATTAAAACCTACTTTCCACAAGACCAGCCTCTTCCAAAGCCGTTTACTGTGTGTTGGGCTGATATGTTTTGGACTAATTTTAAGACACAAAAATGTCAGTTCATATAATTATAACAAGACACAAGAGCCATGTGTCTCTAAACCCCATTTATTTAATAATTCCTTATGTTATATTTGTTGTTTTTGTACATAATTTTTTATGAGGATTTTAACGCTTCCACTCTGTCTCTGTTTTACTCCAGATTTGCAACATTTAATTGAGTTGTTAATTTACCTGCTTTAATTAGCAAGTGTAAAACATCTCAATTTCCCAATCTTACAACATCATTTTATTAGCTACTCTTGCTTCAGTCTGCACAGTGACATATATGGACACCCTAAGTTAACAAGTTATTTAAAGATGATGTCATTAGAAACATTTAAATTCATTTCAAGTTAAAGAAATTATCTTCACATTCCAATTAAAAAGCCAATAAGTATATAGTTTTTATTGAATTATATTATTCCTGCAGAAATATTGAAACTGGATTCTCTGGATGATTAATAACTCAGCAGTAATTCAGAGGAGCGATTTGTTTAGTATTTAATTTTCTGTGACACATAAGGAGACTCACCTGTTTTTATTAATTCAGCTTTAAATTACAGTTAAGATACTGTTTTGGTATTTCTGTTGTTTTCTTATATTACCTGTCACTGATTTTTATTCTACTTTCATCATGTGCATGACATTTTAAATTTTCTCTACTTTCATCTACTCCTCAAATGACAACATAAATGCTTTATAAAGGTGCTTTCACTTTTATTAACATTTCAACTTCTTTCAGTGCTTAAGCTGAAAGTTGTATCAGCTCCCCCGTCCATCTCTCTTTAACTACTGTTTAAGTTTTTTGGGGAAGTTCCACTTGTATTTTTACTGCACTAATAGTATTTTAGGCATGTCTTTAATTATGTCATCTTCAAAATTTTCTTTTAAAGGCATACAGCTGTAAATATCTTATTATCCTCTGACAAAAAGATTGTTTGCTTGATCTGATGCTATGAGTAATTAAAGTGGGCATAACTAAACTCAGAATATGATATAAATAAGATAAAGAGTTGTAGCATATTCCACCCTAAATTAAATGTTTGTGTCCCTAGAGCCTGATCCTTCATATGAAAATCTTCAGAATGAAGTGGTGTCAGGTGGCGGTCCATGCAAAAGCAATTTAACAAGAGTACTATAAGTGAATTGATAAGACTAAGTTAACCTCACCTGGAGGGGTTCCCACTTCCAATGAATTGGCTTTGTTGCACTCAAGGGTTTGGTGACTACAGAGGAGCTGTCTAATTACCTTAATTGCTAATTTAGGATTGGAGAAGTCAGTGTTTGTTTATTTGTGTCTCAGTGGGTTTCCTCCCTCCCTGCTCTGCTGAAACACAGCAGCTTGTTTTACTGGGAGTGGATTAAAAGTTCCTGTCCTCTGAGCATCTGTTCCATGCAGCAGGAGATGTTCTGACGCCCCACAGCTCCTGACAACTCATGCAAAAGCCTGTATTCATGTCTCAGAGAAATCTGAATGGGGACACAGTTGCTGAAAACATAGTGATACACAATGTTTAAAAGATTCCACTAAAATACAGAACTTTTGGGAGACTAGTAGGTGAAAAAGAAAGAAGGAAAAGCAACAACCACAAAACTAGTTACTTATCTTTTGGGTTTATAAATGATTGGGGACCTCTTTGGGGTATGGAGTGGTTAGGCAAGTTGAAAAGTTCAGTGAATAAATTACTGAAAGAAGGCAAAACTGATTCTCAAGAGGCTTTGGGTTTGAAGTAAGTCAGTTTGTGGGATGTTGCTTTGGAGTGGAAATGAATAAATCAAATTTGATTTTCAAGGAAGATTTTTTCTTTTTTTTTTTTGTTTAAATTTGCCGTTGGCTGTATCCTAAAGGGAGGGATTGGAAGTTCATTGCTATTTTCTATTGCTATATTGGTTTGTGCATAAATATATTGATGGTCACAGTTGCAGTCACAATCTTAGATTAGATATTGTCTCAAAATGAAGCAGGCATTAAAAAAAATAGTTTACCCTTTTCCTCACACCCAAAGCTCATTATAAATTTTGAAACGTCCACCTGAAAACCATTTACATATTTGGTTTGTACCATCTCGACAACTATACGGCCAAACAGCCTTGGCTAATTAACGAACTCTAAAGTACAATAAATCACTTTATTCTTATTGTTAAACCAGGAAAAATAAATACATAAATTTGCTAAAATAGGCATTTTTACCCTGTCGCCATAAATAACAGCTAATCATCACAATTAGTAATATCACAATAGGTCAATAAAAAGTATTTTGCTAATTCTCTATCAGTCTAAGATGATCCAAATGCGGTAGGGTTCTGATGAATTAGCAGAAGAGATGACATTCATCTAATTTTAACTGCTCTTCACTGGCTCCCTGTTAAATCCAGTTTAGAATATAAAATTCTTTAACAAGTGTATAAAGCTCCTCATGGCAAATCTCCACTGTATCTTAAAGATCTCATAGTTGTATATCTTCCCACCAGAGCCATTTCCTCTGCAGGTTGACAAGTTGTTCCTAGAGTTTCCAAAAGTAGAATGGGAGGCAAAACCTTCAATTATCAGGCCCAGCTCTTATGGAACCAGGTCTCCAGTCTGGGAAGCAGACATCCTTCTATCTTAGGCTTAAAACCTTACATATATATATATACAAATATATACACACATACACATTTTAATTAGGGCCAGCTTGGGTGACCGTTAGCCATCCCTTTAGTTATGCTGCCATAAGCTAAGACTGCTGGGGAACATCCTATATGGACTGAAGTCTTCCCTCTATTTTTCTCTCTTTACTCTGTTTTCTCCATGTGTAAATGTATTGTTTGTTGTCGATAATGTGTGCCTCTATTTTTCTTTCTCAGCAGGTATCCCTGGCTTAGAGCTGTGGTGCTGTTGACCCCTCTTTCCTGTCCTCTCCACACCAAACCAATTGAGGCAGATTGGCACCCTTCCTGAGCCTTGCTCTGCTGGAGGATTTTATTTATTTTTTTTTTTATTATTATTTTTATCCCTTCAACTGTTGCCTGCTGCCCTCTGCCCAGGATACAAAAAAACAAAACTTAAGACCTAATAAGAGTAATTTCCTTAGCTTGGCAATTATTTACATGAACTGACTTATGACCAGACAGACAGACAGACAGACCAAAAAGGCAAGCTAGTTTCAAAGGCTGTACACATTGTGAGAATGCACAATGTGCTTGTGTGCAAAGAGTCCTGAGATGAATGTACATATGAATGTGGTCATGATGCTCCCCAGTCACCCTTTGAAGAGTTGTACAATCTTATGGCCAGGGGGACAAAAAAGAGTTTTTTTGTCTGTTTGTGGAGCAGGTCAGGGACCACAGCCTGTTGCTGAGCATGCTCCTCTGACTGATCGGAGTCCAGTGTAGTAGATGCTTTGTGTTCAGTTGCAGATGGTTAGACCTGTACTATCCACAAAGTTCTCCACCAGGTCCCTGTGCTCCCTCTCCTGTCCATCTACAATATGCATCCAACGATCGATGTGCCATCAGAGTATTTCTGCATGTGGCAGAGCTCCAACTCATACTGACAGTCAGATGTGTAGAGCGTGAACAGGACAGGGGAGAGCACTGTCTCTTGTGGTGACCCTGTGCTGCAGAACATGGTGTCAGATGTGCAGCCACCCAGCCTCAAAAAGTGGTCTCTTACTGAGGTAATCCACAATCCAGGAGTCCACTCTCATGTGGCTCAGCTTATCTCTCGGTAGGATGGGCTGGATGGTGTTAAAAGCACTGCTGAAGTCAAAGAACATGATCCTCACAGTGCCGCTCCCGCTGTCCAGGTGAGAGTGAGTCTTGTGCAGCAGGTACAGAATGGTGCCCTCCACCTCCACCTTTTCCTGGTAGGCAAACTGGAGAGGGTCCTGGGCGTATTGAACCTGGGGCTTGAGGTGTTGAAGCAGAAGTCACTTCAGGGTCTTCACACATGCCACAGTTCTGAAGTCCGCTCACTGGCTTGGGTGTTAGCCGTTGGCACATTGGAGGTCCATTGTCCTGTTAAGCCTGGTGGAGCAGTCAACAAACTGATGGAAGAAGTGTCTCCTTCTTCTTCCTCTCCTTTTGTTCTTCTTTTTATTATTAATTCACTAATTTAGCTATTCTTAACTTAATACTGATAGTTGCTGTTAATATCAAAATCACAAATCAGTAGTTTATGGAAAATTGTGTGGAATAAATGGGAAACAGACTGACACATTGGCTGATCTCTGACTTTGGCACCTTGATGTCTTAACATCCCTGCTTTTATTACTTTTAAATTTATTTGAATACTGATAATTCCTCTGCATCCATCAATTTGTTTCATAGTCCGACTGGACAGTTGACAACAATTACATTAACCATAATCACAATAAATGTAGTTGGGATTTTGTTTTAATATATTTTTTATATATCTAAATTTAGATATTTAGTCTGACTCATGACAACACCATGTTCAAACTGTCAAATCTAAACATGTTACACTATCTATGTGATACTGTACACTTTTTTTTTTCAGACCTTGTCTAGTGCATAGGAAACTATGGTAGTCAGTGAAAATGCTCTGAAATGGTCTGAAATGCTCATGCATGTGTTGATGAGATTGACCTCACAAGAAAATACAGTACTGATTCTACTTTTCTTCCTCTTCTTCCTTTAATTCTTCTGTTTCGTCTGCTTCTTCCTCGTGTTCTTATTTTCTTTCTTCTTCTAAGTTAGTTTCAAAGACTTTTCAACTTTTTCTTGATTTGTGATTTTTATAATTTTATAATTTTTTTAGTTCTTTAAAAAAAAAAAAAGACATTTTATTATTAAGCAAAGTCCTGAAAACTGTAAAGCTGCATCGACTGGCAGAGGTGGTGAGGACCCAAATGCAGGCAGTCGAGGACAGGAGGCAGAATTGTGCAGGTGACTAAGTTTATTTTAACAAAAACTCAGGACATGGAACCACACGCAACAGGGATAAACCAAATAAGGATCTGACAAACACAACTGGAAACCAAGGGACATATATACACTGGGAAACTAACTGAGAACAGGTGAAGTGAATCAAAATCAAACCAGGTGAGCTAATGAGCCAGGGACAGAAAACACAGCACATGAGGGAAAACCTAACATGACAAAACCAAAACTCCAAACCATGATCTAACCAGAAACTAAACATGACAAAAAGCTAGAAATATAACCAAAATCATGACAGCACTAAAAAACACCACAAAAATCCAGAAATAAGACCATGAAACATGACAGCATCATGTTTCGTTTTTCTGTTTTGTGAAGATCTCTGAAGTACGCCTTTGTTCTGCAAAATAAAACAAAAAACAGCTAGAATACGCTACATAGCCTGTTTTATAACGACTAACCCACAGATGCAAGAAAGAATGCATCTTAGCCTGAACATTGGAAAGAAGAATTTATTGTTACAATCCAGCATTAATTTTTGAGCGATCACAGGGATATAGGTGCCTTTTTTCATGGATTGAGAACCTGAGGACGGTATTATTAAATGCTTATATAATGCTTGTATATGCAAGTTGCTACAAATCATTTAGACACACACAGATCATTTTCCTGTTTGTTATGACTCCAAGACAGGTTAGAAATGATTTCACCTGGTTTTACAGTATTTATCTATATTCTCCACATCAATATTTGTTTCATTGTGCTTGTCCAGGGTGTACCCTGCCTCTTGCCTAGCCGCAGGGATTTCTAGGCAACCCTGCAACCCTGAATAAGCGGGTATAGAAAATGGATAGATGTGCCTGTGAAGAAAATTCCTCTGTTTACGTCTATACTTATTATCAATGCCTTTTTATTACACACTGACCACCTTTTGCATCTTTGTTCTGTTCAATAAGTATTGATAAACTACAGACAACTATTAGATATGGTTAGTTACAACAAAGACCATCTCTCTTTGTTGTAACCAATGACTGAGTCATTAACTGGTGTTCTTCCAAAATGTTTTGGAATAACTCTCTTTCTATGAGCCTGCATTCAAAGTGCATTGCACATAAACTTTATCTGCAGTTTTTCTTGCAAATTTCCTTTCATAGTACATGGCACCTTTTTTCCACCAGGAACTGTTTCGTTGCCTGTGAGTCCAATTGAAATCCCACTAGGATGATTAAAATTCTTCCACTGATGTGTGAAAAGCAGAATCAGAGGTCTTGCATTGTTTCTCCTTTCTGCTTCATTCACACAAAATGTAGCCAAGGGCCACTTTCTTGCAGGGTTTTACGGGGATTTGTTTGTGCTTTAGAATATTAAAGCTGTAAAACTATGACTCACTGCTTCATTATTACAACTATGACTGTTCTCTTATTTCTCTCTCAAGCTTGTCTGGTCATTGCTGCTCTCTCTTTTTGTCTCCTATGCAGCCAAAGATTGCCTTCCTTTATTTTCAGCCTTTCACTACTTGAATATTGATGTTAGCCAAGGCTGCCAACTCTCAAGCATTAAGTGCAATTGACACTCTTTTCTCACCCTCAAAACAAAAACTCATTCATTCTTGCAGTGAAAAACAAAAAGAAATAACAAAATGTTACATTGCAAATAGAGGAGACTGAGCACACAGAGTGACAAGAAAGAAGCACGGCAGTGGTAAATTTTTCAGACCAAACAGTTGGATGCAGGAAATATCTTCTGTCTGTTACTGTAATTCATTCCTGTGCTACAGAAAGCACAGCCCCAGCTGGAAAATGAATGAAGAGAGGAGCAGCAATTGTAAGAACAAACCAGGAAATAAAATACAGCATTTTTTCTTTTCAGATTGTTTAACAGCACATTCTGATGCACAAAAAACATCTTCAACTAAGGACAAGCCTACAGGAAGGTGCCACAGATTAAATGGCATGTAAATGTAAGATTTTAAACTCCAAACAAACATGTTAATCAGGATGGAAATATCATGAATTCCACATAAAAGACACTAATTATTTACATAAGAAACTACCCACTGTGCAATCACCATGTAAAATCCAGCCATTCCAGCTCCTAACTTATGTTGTTATATAAACAACTACATCTGCAGTTGAACAGAAAATATTAAATGTGTGGAGGGTAAGTTCAACATTGGTCTTGAAACCAGATAGAGCTCAGAAAGCCAATAATACGTAACACAATAGCACACTAAAATATCTCAGCAAAGTTAGCAAAATTACTTAAAGAGGGTTATACACCATGTTATACACCATTATAACATGTGCTTAAAGACTAAACTTCAGCTGATTCAAACTGATCATTCAACAGAAAGATCTTGCTATTCATTTTTGCTGAACCAGGTAGAAACAGCTTCACTCTGTTTACCTTCATAGAAACTCTACTTATAGTTATAGGCCTGGGTGATTACGACAGACTCGGTGGTTTCTCACACTACCAATATGTGGTAAGGTAATGCTGCATTACTGTCTTTTGGTATTACAGGTAACATAGTGCAGGTGATTAAAGATATGGTGCTCTCAAAGGTTCCTTTTAGGCACCAATGACTTGTAAAGGAACTCATAGGTGCAACAGTTGCTTGCTTGCATGAAAATGTACGCCACTGTTAAGCCACAGTTTGAACCAGCAGTTTATGACATTATGTGTTATTTAAGCTATTTGTTGGAATGCCTTTATTAAATTATCTTGTCACTGCAAGCAATGTTTGCTTCACTGACATTTTCTAATTAACCTGTTGCTTTCTAGACTGTTGTAGTAAAGACACAGTTCTTTCTTAGTTACATTTGTGGCTTCATTTTTCACTGTTTTGACATATAGTTGGTACATTTTGCAAACACAGCAGCCCTTTAATTTTAGTGCATGCTCAGTCAGTCTTTTATGAACATTATTTTTTTACACATTCCTTTTGAAGTTTACTGACTAATCAGCTAGAACTTCAAGATATTCAAAACACAAAGAAATAGACATTAGCTGGTATGAAAAGTTTTACTATTTTACGGTATAATAATGACACTTGACAGCTATCTTTGCAGAAAATTACCCATGAAATTAATTTTTCATTGTATTAAAAAAATCCATTTGGATGAAACCATCCTCTGAGTTTCAGTAAGACACATTAATTAAGCGTGACATGTTGGGGTCAAGAAGCTGAACTTGAAAAGTAGAGTGGAGAATTCACGAATGGGAGCTTCGGGGTGAATGAAAGACAAACAGCTGTTTAATTTCTTAAGTGAATGCTTTAATAGAGGCCTAGACTTTCACCCCACATTATCTTAATAGTAATGGCTGCAAAAAGAACAACTATATTAGTCAAAGACATTGGAAAAAGACAGCCATCTATGCTGGATTCTATACACCAAATATGCTGGAATTTGGAAACATATAAGTGATACAGAGGCAGAGTACTAGATTTCCTCTTCGAGATGTGATGATGACCTGCATGTCAGCGAAATCCAAACCTCCTGCTGGTCTCTCACGAAACAGGATATAAAAAAAACAATCATTTTATTTTATGAAGATAGCACAGTGGGAAAAGTTAAGCTGGGAATACAGGCACTTTTTTTAAATAACAAAGGAAAACCTGTCTTTCTATTACCCCTAAACCTGCACCTGTGGGTTTGACAATTTGATCCAAAATCTCCCATTGTAATGTTCCCCTCTGAGACAAGCCAATGTCACTTGAAAGTACTTTCAAAATGTTGCACCCCATACCAATAGGAATCCTTTGCACATTCATGGCAGCCATGATAATCCACTGTTGAGCTACCAAGGGATCAAGCTGTTCCAAAATCAATAAAGCAATGAAAGCTTGCCTTCTGGTCTTCATCATATCCTTTACACGGTTATCCAGTTAGATAAGATTCCACTTTTCTGTTGTGTCAAAGTAATGTAGTCAAACAAGATAAACATAAACAAGATTAACAATATATATA
>JBAMHW010000014.1:15080896-15093472 GCA_037177495.1 Rhadinocentrus ornatus
TATATAATCACACACCCTTTCTGGTACAGAACCATGGTACAGACAACGCACTGAAACGGTACATTAACATCAAGGCACCATCACATTTTATAATGCAAAGATCTCCATTAAAATAATTATAAACATATGTTTGTTTTTGTTTTCCCATCTGTCATCATTAGCCTAATCTTTACAGATATTCCCACAGTCCATGTTCAGTTGGGGTGGACTGCAAGCATAAATAATCATCAGGTATCCAAATAGAGACTAGTTTTATAAGCCGATCTTTTTTTCTCGTATGCGTTTTTGTTGATATTTCCACTTCATCTCTACAGCCCCTGCGGAACTGCGTGAGTCTGGATTCCACTCCACATTTTGTTTTCGTCTCTTTCCTGCCGGTGGATCTGATTAGAGCACCGAGCGCTCCCCTCCACAGAGCATTTCCACTTCAGCACAGCTTCCAGGGGGGTTCGTATGCTGGAAGAAGTTGAGTCAACACACCGGGAATCGCACAGTCTGGATTCTTGTGGCATCTCCATACTCTATAGTCCTCTTCTCTGCACCACCGCGAGATTTCCCTCCATTCATGGTTGCGATACAAAACCTATTTGCCGTGGGATATGTGTTGGTAGACATTAATAGTTGAGTTGTAACCATAACGCGACCTGTCACTAAATACCTGCGGATCTACTGTGGGGAGTTTTGCCAGCAACCAGGGTACTGCAGAGAACCTTTAACAACACGGATCTTTACAGAAGTGAACAATGTTTAGACTAGAGACCATCATTTGCACTTTTTATGTGCTGTCAGTCGCTGCAAGGGGAGAATTTAAAGCACGGAACTGCAGCGAGGTGAGGGAGTCTTGCATCAGGAAAGGCTTCAGCTTCGCACATGTTCCTCACCAGGATATCCCAGGTAAGGCTGGACTGTGCGACCCGTCACACCCCATATGATACACAGTCGGTTAGTTGTGTTTTATTTTAAGCTCTGCTTAGCTCTGATTGATGTTTTATTTTAAGCTCTGTGTAGAAAAGTGAAAAAAACGAGCTTTTATATTAATTTTAGTGCAACGCAGCCTGCCACTGCAGGTAAATGTCACCAAATTAATCAGTCATACAGCCCATCGCCTCAACCACCTGTCACTCACGAAGTTGCTGCCATGAGTCCTCAGACGTTTACACCCCACATACTCATTGCCAAATCGGTTCTGAGCTGAACCGAATTGGGATCAATAACTGCATCCCTCACAACCCTGCATGTTATCAGGAGCCCAAAACATCTAACACCTCTGAACAATGGCAGTTTTAGGTGCGATCGCTTGCAGATTTTACATTCCTACCACGGTAACATCCGCTCTCAGATCTTATCAGTATACCGAATGCGACAAGAATCTCCTCTTCACACATCGTAGCAACCTAGGATCATTCTGTCCAGTAGATGTCTCCGAGTGTGTTACCAAAGCAGGGACAGGTGGTCAACTCTGCAGTCAGCCCCTGTCCTGCGAAAATTGGGTGAGAAGATAAAGTGCAGCAGGCGAGTCTCTCATTTAACAAAGCTTCAGCCTCCGCTGAGCAAGTATCTCACCCTGTAGGTTATTATAATGAAGGACAACCATTTACACCCTGAGATGTATGCAAACTGCAGATTGAACAATGTTTATTTTAGGCTTAAATTAGATATCTTTGCTTGAAACTTTTTTATTTTAAATCCCCCCCAAATATATGGAGCTAAATATGTAGATATGCTTCGATAAAACATTTATTGCAACAATATGACTAAATCTATATATTTTTATCATATCATTATTCATATCATCCCTGTTGAGTTGTCCAGTGACTTTTTTTTTTAATTAGGAAATCTGGCATGTGTTAAAGCTGCATATTTGATAACAGTCACACCTGTTCAGAGATGGGTTGAATAACTAACTGATTAAATCCTTCAGATCCATGTCTCTGACATCACAACCAATTTCCCAAATGAGTGAAAAAACTCAGTCTCTCACATCTCTGAATGATGCCACCATGAATAAGTGCCTTTTGATCTGGGCTTTGAATGAGTCATAACCTCTCATGTCTTTGGGAGAGACAACGCTTTAACAACAACCACCTGTCACTCACGAAGTTGCTGCCATGAGTCCTCAGACGTTTACACCCCACATACTCATTGCCAAATCGGTTCTGAGCTGAACCGAATTGGGATCAATAACTGCATCCCTCACAACCCTGCATGTTATCAGGAGCCCAAAACATCTAACACCTCTGAACAATGGCAGTTTTAGGTGCGATCGCTTGCAGATTTTACATTCCTACCACGGTAACATCCGCTCTCAGATCTTATCAGTATACCGAATGCGACAAGAATCTCCTCTTCACACATCGTAGCAACCTAGGATCATTCTGTCCAGTAGATGTCTCCGAGTGTGTTACCAAAGCAGGGACAGGTGGTCAACTCTGCAGTCAGCCCCTGTCCTGCGAAAATTGGGTGAGAAGATAAAGTGCAGCAGGCGAGTCTCTCATTTAACAAAGCTTCAGCCTCCGCTGAGCAAGTATCTCACCCTGTAGGTTATTATAATGAAGGACAACCATTTACACCCTGAGATGTATGCAAACTGCAGATTGAACAATGTTTATTTTAGGCTTAAATTAGATATCTTTGCTTGAAACTTTTTTATTTTAAATCCCCCCCAAATATATGGAGCTAAATATGTAGATATGCTTCGATAAAACATTTATTGCAACAATATGACTAAATCTATATATTTTTATCATATCATTATTCATATCATCCCTGTTGAGTTGTCCAGTGACTTTTTTTTTTAATTAGGAAATCTGGCATGTGTTAAAGCTGCATATTTGATAACAGTCACACCTGTTCAGAGATGGGTTGAATAACTAACTGATTAAATCCTTCAGATCCATGTCTCTGACATCACAACCAATTTCCCAAATGAGTGAAAAAACTCAGTCTCTCACATCTCTGAATGATGCCACCATGAATAAGTGCCTTTTGATCTGGGCTTTGAATGAGTCATAACCTCTCATGTCTTTGGGAGAGACAACGCTTTAACAACAACTCAGCAAATTCAACCAGCGATGGACATGCCCTGCAGGCTTCATTGCCTCTTACTCAATTAAACAATAGACAAGGTAAGCCAAAGAAGAACTGAAAGTGGAAATGACCCGTGAATAAAAGTTATTACCGGTATATGAATGTAACATCAAACTATCAAGCATACTCGTGGATCAGAAGCCAAAGTGTAAAACAAATATTTGTTTTCACTCCATTACACCAGAAAGAACTAATTTGTAATTTTTTCTAGCATTTTCTACTAACTCTTTTCACATTGGAGCAGCTCCTGTGGTTTAAAAGTCAATATTTGGATATTAATGTGCTTACCTCTTTGATGTTAACTGTATTGAGCTAATTGTTTTGAGATAAATGTACATTTTGTTTCACACACACTGCATGAAACTATAATGTGTTTCTCCTTTATTTCATGAAAAAAAGTAGTTTTATATTTTTTCATGAAAACCTTGGTTATTGTCATCCAAAACATGATCAGTGGTTTTCATTTCATGTCATTAATGTAAAACGTAAGACTAATAATTATTGAAAAATACCCATCAATCTTAGCAGGAAGTAGGTGTGGTGGTGTATCCTTTGGTTTGGATCTAAATCCAACTGATCATCTCCTCCTAATTATTGGGCTAGCTTCTTTATTTATTTGAGCCTAAAACAAAGCTGTGCTGTGTGACTTTGTAAAAACAATTGCATTGTTAAAAACAGTTGGAGCTATTCCAAAAATGCGCTTGAACCTCTAACTGAACAGCTGACGGCTCTAATGCTAGACTTACTAAAGGTCCCAGAAGAGGAGGAGGGGGCACGCTGAGAGGAAGTTATTAAAATAAAAGAGGTCAAATATCAAACAGTTGGAATCACGGGCAAAATACTAAAGGAAGTGTGAGATTTGTGCAATATTATAACAATCATGCTATATGATTACAGCTAAAGCTGTGATCAGGTAATTATGTAATAATTGTGTCAGAGGTCTGTAATATGTTTAGGAGCTGTTTAGGAGGTGGCTTAGGAGCCATCCGTGTGGCAGACTGGGATCAGCTTAAGTGACAACATTAAATTGGGGTTCATATTGCAGCACTTGTACATTAGTTGGTCCTTGGGGGACTCGGTAAAGACTGGCTCTGAGAGCCTCCTATATAGCTTAGTGTTTCTGTCAGCCTCACAGCTGCCATCACACTCTATTAACTCGCTGATCATACAGATGAAATGTCAACACTCATATTAGTGGTCCACTTCTGCAAACGAGGCTTTCACTGTTTGCGTGCTTGTATAATGATGATTTTTTGTAGTTTGATTCCTTGTAATCTTGTTATCATCTGACAAGCAGATCTTTAAAACATCAAATTGTAAAGAGAAAAGGATACATGTGAGATATTAATGTTATTAGAAGACTTTGTAAGAAATTTGATTTGAGTCAGAAAATATTAGATTACATGCATAAGTTATATATAAAACATTGCTCTTTCATTTCCATTTAAATCTTGTCACACATGTCTACTGTTGCACTGTTAATCAGATCTATTTCATCAGGATCATTTCTCAAATATTGCAGTTTCTGTTTAAAAACTTGTTGTCTTCCTCTTTCTAGTCTTACTTAAAGACTTTTGGCCATTAGGTGTAACTCGTTGCAATCATTACAAATTTAATCAAAAGATAATAATAGCAGGGAAACAGCAGGGTGTTTTTGCGAGACTACTGTGCTCAGCACTACTTGCAATGCTCAACCTCAGCTACAAACTGCTTTTTCATGGAGCTAAAAATGAAAAGCTTAGTATCCTAGATTTTTGCTGCGGTGCTTGGTTAGAAGAACCAGGTCAGGTGGAATGACAGCACTGGAAACTGTGTTATTGACAGACATGTTGTTATGATCCAAAGCCTAAAGGCTCAGCAGGTAATTCCACAAAACTGAGGTGAAACCTCTGCCTGCTGACCAGGGGCTTAGGAGCTGTCAGCAGTTCTGTATTGAACTTCTGCATTGCTCTAAAAGTGGGACTATTTGTACATTTAAAAATGTCAAACGCCCTCTTGACAGAATTTACTTTAAGTTCACTTTTTAATTTAAATTTTTCTTGCTTCCTAATCCATTGCCCTTGTTAAAGATCAGACATGCACTCAGTCTTGGCCTTGCTGTCTCAGTTTCCACCCAGCGGATTACCCAACATCTGAGACAAGATATGGAAAGTGACTCATAGAGCAGACTGCTGGATTCTATGGAACTTCTTTGCATGTCATATTCTGTGCTGTCACTTGATGTCCATCTCTGTTTACTGCCAGTCAGGACGTGGAAGTGGGACAGAAATAACGGTGCTGATATTTTATGTGATCTTCTGCATGCATAACGAGGCAAACGATCTCTGCTAAAGCGTGTGCTGTGCATAAGTCTGCTTCTATCATGTAATGGGATGGAGAGGATTAATAAGAGCTAAATGGGGAAGACCTGCAGAGGGACTAGCCAAGTGACTCTGCTCACCCCTGCAGCATGTGTTACTATTGCTGTGATGCATTGTGAAATTATTGTGACCTTTCTGTCAGTCACACTTGTGGAAATAGATCTAGGAGTCCTGAGAGGGACCACAGGTTTTGATAGGTTTAAGGTGTGTGTGAATTTTTTTTTCTATTTCATTCAGTGAGCATCAAATTACTTGAGATTAAACTGCAGATCTTTTGGGAGTTACAGAATTTTTATTTATTTATTTATTTTTTATTTAATTATTTATTCATGTTGTATGCAGTAGCACCAATATTTAAGTCTGCATTCTGTTGTATAATGTAATGTAAGAAAATGTAATATGTCTTAGCATTGGCGGTACTATCTGGGGGGAGAGTATACAAACAGTCATCAATTTTCTTATGGCGGAGGGATTTCTCAAGCGCTGTCTCCATCCTGGTGTCATCAATCATGCTTATGAATGCCAAAATGGCCTCATGAGTGGTTGTCTCTGCAAGTGTTCCCATTGAGAGCTGCAAGAAACATTGTGTCCTGCGGGTGTTAAAGGGTTTCAGCATTGGAAATAAGTTTGATTTCTTATTTTTTTATTTTATTAAAATTGTTATGTACATACAGAAAAATTTAATTTTACTGTCTTCACCTGATATTCATTCACTTTCAGTTGTTTAGAGGCCATGGACCACTTGAATGATCACAATAAATCTTCTATGAAATGACTTCTAAGTGGCACTACTGAACATTAGCAGATTTTTGCACATTGGAAGCCCCAAACTAAGGCTAATTTAGCATCCATGTTGCATCTGTCCTTTTTCTGAGCTCTCCAGCAACAAAAAGTCAGTCTGATGTTTCTGTCTTTCTTTTCCTAATGTCCACTTGCAATTCTTTGCTTAATCAGCCATAGTGCACGTTCTAAAAGGCCAGTGTGCTGATATCCTCTTGCTGGTGTAACATGGTGCCGTAAAGCAAAACGCAGCTGTTACATGATGACCTGGGCTGGAAACACAAAGTTGTGAAGTGCGATTTCTCAGTCCCAGGACACAGGAACGTGCATAATAAATGTCAGTGTGACATCAAAATGAGTCAGAAACACAATGTTAATTACAGACCCTTATGTAGTGTTGCTTTAATTTCTCTGAACCATGCTTCTTATATTTTGTTATTATTTTATTATTATTTATGTGGAACCTATATTTTATATCTAAATGTACTGCTCTCAGCTGTGCATGATTTTTAATGTTTCTTTAGGAGGAGGGTGACATCATGTCTTCAGGGTTACTGATCTTTTTTAACACTAGAAAGAACTCTGTGGATAAATATTTCTAAACTCTAATCCTTTTTGTGACCCAAACTTTTAGTTTAGTTTGTTTGTGGCCTCCAGCAGTGTTTAAAGCCAACTCTCTTTTGCTGATAACACTTATTATGAAAGTTTTAATGTCAACAACGCATTTTTAAACCAGAAGGGACTACAGCCAGCAGTTCAGCAGTTATTTAACTGTGCTGTTAACTGTGCATATGCTCATTTTGATATTTTTACCTTAAGTTACTTTTTAAAATTTTTTAATTTTTTTACAGCAACAAGGTTTGTTTGTTAATAGTAGAAGGATATCTGTTTTTCTATGACCAAATCTTGTACAAGATTGTTGTCGTGAAGGTTGCTAGAGAAGACAGCCGACAGTTGTGGAGAATTAATGTTTGTCAGGCTCATTTAAGATAAATCATCTGTGGAAAAATAAGGATTGGTTGGAAGTGGTTCTCCTGATATGGCATTGTGATTGTTTAATGGTTTAAGGGTCATTTGAGATGTAACAGATTGAACGCTCCTCTTGTCAATACAAGATTGATTAGATGTTATTTTGAGCTATTTGTCCCTGTCACCAATTGCCAATTAAATTCTAACTGTAGCCAATGAGAAATGTTTTTTTTTCCATTCCTCCTGTAAGAAGGAGGCATCAACACATTTCCAGTTGTCACTAATCCTGTTTTTCTTCCACAGTCACCCACTCAATACTGTTGTGATTAAATATTTCATTATCTTATTCAGTACAATTACATTTATACCATTGATGTTATCAAGCTTATACTGGATTTAAAGTTAATTTCCTGAAATTTAAGAGGAAGGTAGTTTGGAGGATTAGTGTGCATAAATTGTATTACAATTAAAGGAGCATCTGCATGTGTAAGCTTAGTGAGTGACAAAAGTTAGCTTTTCTTCTCTCACCTGATATGTGACTATATATCTTTATTATTCTTGGTTTTTTTTTTTGTTTGTTTTTTTAGAACTGTTAAAACATTTTCCAGTATTTTTACTCTGTTCAAGGCATCAACAGATCATCACTTTTCGAAAACAATCCTCACAATCAGTTTGTGTTTTTTACTGAAAAAGGATCAGATTTTGGCTTTTGTCTGACATGTAGCTGGTGCTCCCTCGCCAACATCTCATCTGCTTGTCAAAACTTAACCATCATGAAACAAAGCCCCCTCAAATGCCCTGTTGGATCTATCTTTAGACACTCATCTGCCAGTTCTGTCTTGTTGAGAGCATCTGACTTGGTGTGATGTGTGACTAGAGAGGATGTTTGCCTTTACACTGCTCCTGAGGAAAGTTCAGTGTGGTATTTTTCAGCAAGCTGCCATGGGGATCTATGTATCATTCTGCTGAGTTGTGTCCTCTCCCTCTCACTTAACCAGCCCGCTATCCAGAGGGCATTTGCACTGTAATAAGGTGTAATAGCCAGTGTTCATCTATACTAAACCATAAATGCTGAGTGAAAGGTAATGATCAGTGCAAGTCTCAGGGCCGTCCAGGCTTCTAAACTGCCACCAGCTGCTACCTGTAGTGCAGTCGTTTGCCATGCTCCACTTAGCAAACTGATGCAGATGAGAGTGACCTGTCTGCTCACTTCTCATTTTCAAGGGGTAAGGGTGGGGGGTTTCTAGGCGTGCTTCCCACATAGATCGAATATCCACACTGGACTTCACATGCATCCACTCGGCTTTTTATTACATGCTCTGCATCAAAGTCAGACATAGTGTTACCTATGTTGATTATGCTGCACTCGTCAGTCTGAAATGTGCTGCACATGGTGTTAGGAAAACCCACACATTAATCTTAACAGTAATGATATTGGGGCACCTTCTACAAGGGTATATGGCACATAAATATTTTACAGCTATTACCCTCAAGGTCAAACATAGTGTACTTTTTGGTTATATATTAATCTTCTTGTCAATGTTAAATTGAGTATTTTGCATGTTCTATATTTGTGGGATTCTGTGTTGTATGGTGTTTTTTTCTTATTCTTATTATTAGTTAAGCATCAGAAGATAAGAAAAAATGCACATTACAATTTCCCAGAGCCAAATATTTTATGTACATGAAGTTATATACAAGGAAAAGGGGGTAAATATCCATGTTTGACAAGCTGGAATTGCAATGGTTTGTATTTTGATTAAAAATCAAGCTAAAGCTGAAACTGTTCATCTGAAAATTTGCTCTGGACAAAAGGAATACATTCATTGGAGAACTCAAAGAAATAGTGATCAAGCATAACCTCAGGAGCAGTTTTATGTTTAAATGTCTATATGTTTAAGGCTCTTAAAAGGTTTTCTATGTACTCACACAGGGTTTTTGTGCATTTATATTTCCTTCCTCAAACTGTTCTTTTTGGCATATTTAGAAAATAGTTCAATATAAATATTAAGTCAGCATTTGACTGTTTTCATACCCATGGCCTTGCACATGGCATGCTGAAGTGCTATATTGTGACATATTCAAGTTAAAAAAGAATGATACATAGGAGCATGAACCTGTTTCAGGATGTTTATTCCTGTCCTTTTCCCCTTTACACTGATTCTCCTGAGGGTGAAGAATAACATAATACCATTGTACTGCACTGCTTTTATTGTAGACTATTTTATATCAGTAAAATTTCATTTCCTCTTGAACCTGTCCTCATTCACCCAAGGACATATATCTTTCTATATTTTCACATCCCAAGTCATTTAAATCACGGACACGGCTTTCGCTGTGACTTCTCACATGACCCAAAGTATGTTAGGAATAAGTTCATTCAATTTTGATTGGTGCGAGTTCTAACTTGAACAGTTAACTATTCTGTACACAAAACCCTCTGGAGACATTATTAAAATATCCAGATTACTGTGTGGAATTTTAAATCTGTGTGGAATGCATAGGTTTATAAGTCATTCATATGCATTGACAACCCTGCCTCATGGCAGTTTGTGAAATAGTTACATAATTCAAATCTTTGTGAGTGCATGTGTGTGTGGACCACAAAAAATTAAATAAATAAAAAGCTTACACAAGTTTGACTCATTAAAAAGCTCGAAAGACCACTTTTAAATCATAGCCAGGACTTCTTTGCAGCTTTTTATTTTTTTCTTCTTTTTTTAATTGCAACATCATGTTAAACTGTTATTAAACAATATTTTGGCCACCATAGATAACCAGGTAGTCAAATCAACATGATCTAATTGAAAAGCCATGAAATAAATCCAATGTCTATAATGGCACATTTTGTGACATGGCATGTAATGCTTGTGACTTTTACAGGTAGATACTTCATCATACTACCTACCAAGTATTGTTCAATTGTGCTTCTTTTCCCCCTGTTTCTTTCCACTATTTTCGGTCATTGCTTGGTTAGGCATAGATAAAACATTGTTTACTTCAGTTTTCTGTTTGGTTAGGTTTAAGTAAAAATTTGTTAGTCTGGCGTTGGCTCCAAAGGTACTTGGTTAAAGACCGGACAATATACAGTATGATCTGGGCAGTACAATAAAAATAAAATTTCATTTTTTCTCTATTTTGTGTTAATGAATCTCTAAGCCCTTGACATAGGTAGTTATTATTAATGCCTGGGGTAGAACTTAGTAACTCAGCTCAATGGTCTGAAGTAAAATGAGTGTTACTTGTTTAAACTTACCAATGCTTCTACAAAGTAGCCAATTGTGGTGTTAAAGAGACATGCTTATTTCATTTTTAGCTGACCAGCCTACACACAGTGGTAGTTTAATCCCTAGCTCCAGATTGTTTATATATAGCCTGACCATAGTAAATGGTCGGTGTACAGTGGCAACTTTATATCACCATGTTATATTGATGCAGTGATTTTTTGTTTTAGTTGATGTACCTCTTTCTTTTTTCCTTTGTTACATTTGCAACAATGCAAGTGATAGATTTCTATCGTGTAGAATTTTACAAATTTCTATGAGGATGTGCTTAAATTGAATGTAGGTAGTATCTTGTAGTATCTGGGGATATAAACTAATTTTTACACATGGCTTTCTTGTCCATTTGATTATCTATTACTTAGAAATAATGTTCCAGTGAGCTATAGAAAATGAGGAAAGAATACATATCAAATTCAAATTACTAGTACATATGCCTTGGATTTCTGAACACATTTGGCATCAGCTAACATTAGCATTCAGTTAAAGCCCTATGCTTCAGACACTGGATGTGCAAAGTTTAATATATACACCTTCAGTTTTTGCTGTGGTGTTAAAATTCAGAGCAAACTTTAACTCTTACCTATTGATTCATTTTTAATTAGTTTGAAAAACAAGTGAGCTTAGTTAGTCTTTTAAAGTTTAGATCCAATAAGCCCTAAATGGTGTTTTGTATCCATATGAGGTGTTCATGATGTCAGAAAGATTCCTTATTAATTTATTCATACACTATTCACCCACTTGCATTTAAACCAATTCATTAATTATTCTTTTTGTGCATTTTTACACTCCCTCACAGTTAGCCTATTGATCCAAACCTCCTGAGACATCACAGGAGGGTATTAATCTGCTTGTAACAGCATATTTTGCTTTGTTTATGTTTATGCTATGGATTTAAGGCTGCGGCTAATGTGACCATATTTACACAAAAGGCAGCTGATACACCCAGATTTTGTAGACATTTATGAGGGGAAAAGAAACCTTCAGAGAATAGTTAAACCCCATCACACTGATACTTTAAAGAAGTTTAGCAGAAGATACAGGCGCTGCATTTCATGAGCAGCTGTAATTAACTGAAACTAGACCCTGCTGTCCATCTTAAAATGCCATTTCAGATCAAATTGGGAAAGTAAGTTAAAAAAATTAAATTAAATAAAATTATATATATATATATATATATATATATATTTATTTTTTCCAGATCAAACCAGCGTATTAGTCCCAGCCAATCAATTAAATGTCTTATTTTGCTTTGTTAAGCTTTTTCTAAAAATATATACAGGCACTCTGTATTATAAAACGCTCTGCATCAATAGATTTACATTATTTTAAACTTTCAATGAAGTGTGCATGTGCACCCACTTGAACACAGAATTAGCATAAGCAAAATTGTGTAGAAAACAGGTGAGTGCCTCCTGTCTGGCCATCGACGTTTTAAAGAGTTTAACAAACTATAACAAAAATTATTAAAACAAAAGAAGAGAAAAAGAAATTGTTCTGATTTCTGTTTGTAGTGCAATTTTTGTCCAAGCATGAAGCTATCAGTGAGTTTATACTGGAAGCATTTACAGAACTTCAATCTTGAAACCACTGGCTACATGCAGTTTAGCTTTTTATTCATATTTTGACATTTTTTTTTACTTAAAGAAAAGAAAAAAAGTTAGCACACAAAACAAGAAGTTGTGCATTCGTCTTTATGCAATCCTGCCCGTCACTGGACTGGTAAAAATTCTCGGTTCTCCAAGTCATGGTAGTCTTGACTGCTTTAATAGAAGGCAACTGGACTTCTTACACCCTAAAAAATGCTGGGTTAAAAACAACTCAAGTAGGGGTTTTTTTTTAACCCAATGCCTGGGTAACTATTGGACCAACCCAACAGTAGTTAATTTGACCAAACAAATTGGTTGTGCATTTTACCCCAACTAGGTGGGTCACACATTTAATTACAATGGTGGGTACAGTTTTTGTCTCTTCTTTCTTCTTCTTTCTACTTTCCCTTTAGCTTCTTTTTGCTGTCTTTTTTCCCCTCCGGTCGGGTCCAGCAAGATTACATAGATTCCATGATTCAAAGTAAATAAATAACAGTAAATAAATAAAGG
>JBAMHW010000014.1:15111955-15123361 GCA_037177495.1 Rhadinocentrus ornatus
TATATATATATCTTATCTTATCTTATCTTATCTTATCTTATCTTATCTTATCTTATCTTATCTTATCTTATATATCTTAATTCTTGTGCACAAGCAACAAAAAGTTAACCTAAGTTTGAAGATTACATTTAACTCAAAATATAGCCCTTCTTCCACAGATTTTCTAACCGATTTGCTAAGATATATTAGTCATTCAGCCACAATCTAATATGGCAATGTATTACAATCTTATTGCTTTTTATTGTTGTTTGTGCACAAACCGTTTTTCTTTTTTTTAAACATCATGCTTTGCAATTAGTTAAAAGAAGAAGGCTGAACAGAGGTTGAAAACCAACCCTATTATCCCCCGTAGGTGGCTGGTCACAGTTCAGGAGACTTTGTTATAATTAATTCTGCAGGCCACTTCCCATGAGAGTCCTCAGGGTAGAAGTCATCCCTTCCTCAGCTTCCTCCATTGGTTGTGTTAATCAGGTTGACTCCATAACCTCTGTTGTTTCAGCTCTGGTCTACTTATAAATGTAATTCATGAAACTTGCCTTTTCTATTGTGTAGCTCAAAAATTTAAAGCAGGAAGGCTGTGTTTCAAGACTGTTGAAATAGACGGCTGACATCCCTGACATCACAGAGACCACGCATCAGTAGATTTCTGTAGAGGCACAGAAACTGAGGCTTTCTTTTTTATCACAGAGAATAGCTCCATGTAACCTCTGCAGAGCTCTGTTTACACAGTGAGGAGTCTCAGCCAAACTGAGCTGTATCAGAGAAACGTTATGAGCTCTCTGCAATTTGAGAGTATTTGAATCATTGCTGTCTCATTATGTATTTCAGTGTTATCTATTTGTAGCGCTGGCAAGCGTTCACTTGGACAAACATCTTTATTATCAAATGTGTTCTAATGTTGATTTATGAGATCATTCTTAATATATTTTAGTCTCTGACATTTTGCAGCTTTTTGTAAGTACTGTAAAACATGATCTTTCTTTTGAATGTTCACTAATTAGGTTATGATGTGCTCCTCACTTATTCTTTCAGTTTTAGTCAGGCCATCCATAATATGCAGTAATTATTCATCCTAATCACTCCAGAACAGAGCTGAGAATCATGTCAAACTTTCTATATGCATTTAAGATAAACTACACTTAGATTATATTACTTACATTCAGCTAATATATCTCCTGAAAATTACTGCAGTGCGATTTTTCTTTTATTTAAAATGCATTTTTTTGTTAAGTATGCTTTGAAGCTGTCATTAGTCAACGTGTATATCACTCAACACCACTGACTGCTCTCATTAGGACAAACAAGCCACGTCAGTATAAATCATATTTGGAGCTTTGCATATTTTATAATAAATGTTTGCTCTAGTTTTTCCCTACATAGTCCCAAAAAATACTGAAAAATGGTTTGGCCTACATCATACTGGATGTGGAAGAAAAAGTCAAATCCTCTTATAATAACCATAAAAGTGTCTATGAAGGTAAGCTAATTTTATCTGCTCCCCAGAGGAACTATTACAGTCAAAACACTCCCCCATGCCTGGTAAGATGTGTAAATGAACAATAATTAATTGTGATTATAAAGCAAGTCTTTTTTTAAACATGTGGCATGTGATAAGTCGGAGACAGTTTTCTGCCAAACCGATTTACGGAGGATTGTAATCTTTACCATCCAAGATAATATGAAGTGAGTTTGCTGCTAAAAATACAAATGTCTCAATCATCTAAGCACATTTTAAATAAGAATTCAATTGTTGTGCAATCTTGAAAATTAGACATTTTTCTTTTTCTTTTTTTGTGCTGATTTTTTCAGCTCTTAATAGAAATAGTCAGATGTGACTTGGTCTGATATTATGGAGAAAAATTTCTTTTTTTATGCTGTTATGCTGCAATCTGTGATTTCACCTGCGTTGCTCAGAACTAATGAGCACTTCAAGTCCATTACACTTTTGTCTGAGCCATTATGATAATTGGGTGTAATGTGCATGGCTCATAGGGTTTAAGATGTGACCTAGGCTTCCGTGAACTGTGTGAGAACATATTCAGTGTAAAAAAGGTTGCGGCTGCAGCAGATTTAGAAGTCTACTGTGCATTGTGTCTGTAGTCCACCACTGAGAGAAAACCCAAGTCATAAAAATTCACAAAATCAATAGTTTTCATGCTGCTACAGGAACAGTACATGCTGAGATGTTTTTTTTTTTTTTCTTCAATCATCCCATCATTTTAGTGTTTTGCTATTAGCTTGATTACCCTTCTCTTTTCCACTAATGCAAGCTGCTTTACAGTCTTTAAGAGAGTAGCCTACTAATTAATGCAATTGTACTAAGACTGAATCAAATGATAGATGATAGATTTTTGGGGTAATTCTTTACCAAATGCAGTTGGCAGGCTATAGGCAGATATCCTCCAAAAGGGAACAAGAGTTTGGAGGTATATAATAAGCCAAAATTACATAAAAAAAAAGCCCCTTAGATGCTAGGTATTGTGATACTAGTTTGATAGAGGTGGTTTTAACATACAGTATGGCTGATGAGTGAACATTGTTCATGGATACAGCTGCAAAGAAAGGTTTCTATTTTTTGTATTTTGGTGCATTTACTCTATGAGTTGATTATACTGTTTGTTAAAGTTGCAGTGCTTTATATTTAAAGTCCTAAATTATATGCAGAACAATCTTTTTATTTGTGTAAAATCACATTTAAGTAAGAATTGTTATATTTGGTCTACTGTTAAATCCTGTATGTCGCACTGCCGTCTATAGTAGCATTTTATGTTTTTTCAGCAGCCAGCGTAGCTTCACCAACAAGCTGGAAAGGTAGAAGTGAGGTATTTTCCAATGCTTTTATAGTACAGCAGTTGGCAGTTCATTTTATGAGTTTTAAAAAATAAATTTAGTCTTGGCTTTTAAATGCCAGACCATCATTACTGGCAGCAGATGATTAGAACAAATATTAGACCATCATTCCAATTGTGATGAGTCAAAAAGGTTATGGCACATAAAAACAAAAAACAACAACAATTGTGACCCATAAAAGATAACGCAGGACTTTATGTTTCCAACATGTAGAACAATACTCCCATGTACACATGAAACTTCAAACCAATATATGTCCTTTATATTAAGGTGCAGAGGGTATTACATTTTTAATCGCAATGTATTTTTGACACATCTGTACTTGAATGTGCAAAGAATACTCTGTAAGTGTAACCCAAAGATCATTGAACAAAAACTAATGTTTTTTTTTTGTTTTTTTTTATCAATTTACCCAGAATTCTTCCTGGAGCTGCTGGAGAACACAGAGAGGTCCCTGAATGAGATGTTTGTGAGGACTTACGGCAAGCCTTACATGCAGAACGCTGAGGTCTTTGAGAACCTGTTTGCTGAGCTGAAGCGCTATTACACAGGAGGGAATGTTAACCTGGAGGAAATGCTTAATGACTTTTGGTCGCGGCTGCTGGAGCGTATGTTCACGCTCCTCAACTCCCAGTATGTCATCACCGACGACTATCTGGAGTGTATCAGTAAGTACACCGACCAGCTCAAGCCCTTTGGAGACGTGCCCAGAAAACTCAAGGCTCAGGTTACCCGCGCATTCATCGCTGCACGCACATTTGTCCAAGGGCTCTCTGTTGGCCGAGAAGTAGCCCAGAGAGTGTATAAGGTAAAGAAAAAAATAAACTGCACTTTTAAAAGATTTAATAGAACTGATTTTTTTTTTTCTTTGAAGGAAGAAAATGCTGCTTGCGCCTGTCATTTAACAAAACTGGCATACAGAATACAAACAAACACAAAATGATGATAAAATGAAACTGATTCCAGAGGAAAATATTTTAAATTTAACCCCAGATTAATTAAAACTGTATCCTGATCTAATTCTAACCAGCTTCAGGTATTAATTTTTTGTGTGTTTCAGCTGTCACTCATTTCCTTTTAGTTTCTCCCAGATTCTTTCTGACTAATGTGGGATCTCTTGATGCCTGTCTTAAAGTGTGAAGCTTGAGGCAACTCATTCAGTCATCAAGAAAACAGCATGGAAGAGTATGTGGATTGCTCAGGAGGGATGCCCAGACAATAAAAGAGGAGAGAAGACATTTCTGCTAACAGCTGTTTAATGCTCTCTTTACTAATATTTGTTCACCCAGGACACACAAGCCATTAATCATGCTGTTGCCATAGTTTTCTGCTTGATGCAGTGTGAAGTTAATGCAGCTTTTGCAATATAACACAAAACCCTGTGTGAGTGTTTCTGTGTGTGTGTAGCTCTGATCATCCACAAAGTTACATAAACATAAAGGCAAAAGGCTAGAACTTGAACCTAGTCTCACTAAATAACAAAGCTACTTCTGTGTGCTGTCTTGATGGCTGAGAGCATAACTCATTTGGTGCACTACAAGTAACAGTATTTTTTATTCATTTTTTATTTTTGTAATCAGTTTGATGCAATTATCAACCCCATGATAAATATTTATAGAGCCTCTGCACAGAATAACCAGGAGCCAATGAAATATATTAACCCTCTATCAGAGAGAAAAGGGAGAAGCAGACGATGCTGGTGTTTTCTTATAAATCTATTTTCTATTCTGTCCTCTCCACAGTGCACTCTGTGAACTTTGAAGATGCTTCCTTCACCTCAGCTTCCCCCTCCCCTGTGATAGTGGTTAGGCTCATTTAGAGGCAGTCACAGAGGATGTGTTGTTAGTACGTGTTTAGTGGGTTATACCCTGTGTTTTGCACAAGCCAACTTGTCCCAGCATCACCTCTTGACATTTCAGTGGGACCTGAGATCCAGGTCATGTGTCTGGGACTGCAGCCCTTTGATCCATGGGGTATAAACTCATCATGACAGTTTGAGTGTAAGCATAATGAAAAGAGACACCCTGCTAGAGGTGTCTATTTCACTGTGCCTTTACAAAGTAGCAGCCATGCTTATTGCTGTAGGGTTAAGCATTATATTGAATTCAAGTAGGTGATGTAGAATTATATTAGTTTTTTTTTTTCTCTCTTTTTTTTTTGAAAATAAAGTGATAAGACACATCACCCAACACAGCTTAGAAGAATGCACAAATATAGCTTAAACATGTACAAATCATTACTGAATTACAATTGTTTGTTTACTTTAGGTAGGCAAAATTTAATTATGCAATAATTCAAAACATTCAAATTTTCACGGGGTTGATCATTTAGAAGAAGACCATATATAAAAACCACAAGCCTTATTTATCATTATCTTCTTAAGAATTTTCATAAAACCTTTCTGAAGTCGTTTTTAAAAAAAAATCCTGAACAATTCCACTTTAGATTCACAAACAAGTTCTTAGACAGTGAACTGGTTTGCATCTTTGCTCTTTGATTGACGAAGGCCAATCTCTTCATAAATTGAAAGAACATACCAGCTGTTCCTGAATTGCATAAGTAAATGCCTGAAAATGACCATCATTGGGCATGAGACTAAAGGACCATGTGCAGACTTGGGCAAAAGTTAAGGTGAGGAAAGGTTAACGGTCTAACTAACCAGGGAGCCAGAATATAACCTCAATTTTATAAGAAAACAAATCATTATACTTAAAAAGTCTGTGTTGTAAAAAAATCTTGATTATTAAAAGGTATGTCTAAATCACAAGATGCTCATTGTTCGATGCACATTCCGACATAGCTTTTCTTTAAAAGGAAGAAGTTATGCAGTAAGTTGGAGACCACATTCAGTTGATGGCTCTAAGAGTTGCAAATGAGTTAGACATTTATGGAGTGATATTCTTGTGGTCCAAGTATGAGAATGGATCTGACAAGGATGCTTAATGCACAAAAGTGCAGTCTATTGCATCGATAGTGTTAGGAAGACCAGCAATAAAATCAAATCCCTCCTTGACTTCTTCAGATGTATATGGAAACTTTACTGTATGCACTGTGTGGCCAGTAGATTTATTACTATTACTCTACTATTATTATTACTCTCGCGAGTCGTGGATGTAATATTTTATCACCATTCCTTGTTTTCATGTTCAGAAGGTACTGCTCTCATTTATACAGACAAAGTCTGTACAAACATGTAAAAATGTTGGGCTTCTGCTCAAAAACTGTGTTTCTGCTCTCAGATTTATTTTTGCTTGTAGAAATGTCCTACTCTCCAGTTTGACCCCTCTTCCCAGGCTCAAAAAAATCTCTTGTTGGATTTTTGCTTCTCAAGCTCTGATTGCTGTGAAACAAAGTTTTCAGCCAGCAAAGTGCCAGATACAATTCTGTCACTACCTCTTTGTGGGTGCACTCTTTCTTTCTTCACAAAGGCACCTTCAGATGATTTACAGCTAACTGGGAAGAAAACAGATCACAGATTTAGCAAATTACATGTAATATTTTAATTCAGTTCAGTTAAATTTGTAAATCATCATCTCACACAAGTTCAAACCAGTTACAGTCTAATTTATTCTAATCTCATTTAATTCAAGTTATGAAGCTGTTTCTTCTGCTATCTGCATGTCAATTTCTACGCACCTTTAGAAAATACAGCAAAAATGATTAGCTGCAACGTAAATTAAAGTGGTGAGGTCAGTTTAGCAGAGGTCATCTTGACATACTTTAAAGACATATTCAAGTTTAATCCAATTCAATCAATTTCTCAGTAATCTTTATCAATATCAGTCCTATCCATTATACATATTCATGAAAAGTCACATAAGACAATAGATCTGTTCAGTTCAGCCCCTCACCGGAGCACAAATCAGCTGAAGGATGAGAGGAGGAAAAAAAAGAGAAAATCCCCCAAGAAACAGCTGGCAGACCCAAACTTGGGTAGGAGGCTATTTGCCTCAAATGATGCTGACTGCCTTCAGAACCAAAACAAATATGCTCTTGATTAAAGACAGTAAAACGTTTCCATCGATGTGAGTCAAGTTTTGGGGATCAATGGAGATTTAAAGTCACAGATTTAATCTGGAATTGATTTCTTATAAAGAAGGCAGGCTTCATGTAAAAAGTAAAAAAAAAAGTATATTCTTGATATTGATATTTTATTTTATATATTGATATGAATACAATTTAATTTATCTGTTATGAAACTATACATTTTTCCCAGCAGAAGTAAGCTTAATGTTTGGATTCCAATGAAAAACAGTCAAATACATATTATTCACTTTTTTTTTTATGTATGTGATGTATTAGGAAACGTGAAAGGTAAAAACACTTAGATGTAAACAGCACAAGTGAATATACATAATTCTTCAGATTGGAAGACTCAGTTTCTTTGTTGTAGTTTCTGGTGACAGTATTTTTTTTTTTCAGTTACCATCTTTACACAATTAGTCAAATGACAAAATTTCTTAATAATTTGTGCAAATTCTCTATATTCATCAAGATGGCTAACTGTAGTCAAATCAGGTCAGCTTTGATTACAATAAATCCAGTAAAAAGACTAAAGTCACTTAAATTGGCTCCATAGACATGCCTGCTTATACATGAAAGGTCTTGTGACTACGTTCCCTTTAGAAAGACATTAAAGACTCTTCTCTGAACATGTACTTTTTATTTAGGTGTTATGTTCAGTTTGTCTTGGAAACCATTTTATGTTCTGTGAGCTGACAAATAGAAAGTTATGCTATTTAAAGAAAGTTTCATGTTATTCCCAATTTTATCACGTGAGAAATTGCAGTTTTTAGTTACCCACCTTTTAGGTTATTACAGCTTGTAAAAGCCTTCTATAGTCAACAGAAGCTCTTTCAGCCTTTTTTAGTGCCTTTTCATGCACAGAAAATAGTTCCAGTTCTTTTTTTGTCTGATGGGACCTTATTTTGATTTGTCTCACTTACAGTTTTATGAGCACCTCTTAGAAAGGTTTCTTAAGCCATTTTTACACATAAAACTAAAACCTTCTGGGAAGTGCAAAATATTTCATCAAAATTTTCCTAGCAGTTGCTGTTCACACATGCACTTCACAGTGGGAAATTCTCCATTTCAAACATGTTTTCACAACACAGTGAAAGTGGGGCAACACAATGGCATGGCACCTGCATAGAGCACACAGGAAGTATTTTATGGAAATTGTTGCTGGCTTTAAAGCTTACTGAGGATGGCCAATGCGGCACTCTACCTACACACAATGTTTTCTTTCTTTGTCCTGATATGAATAACACTTGGATTTTGATGTTGTCTGCAATGCTGTTAATGGAGGTCACCGGAATAGAAAACAAAGCAACTACTGTTACAGCATGCACATACATTTTCAACATGTTCTGAAGAATTACCTTTCTGCTGAATTCCCACATATTCTCTGTTAAGGTAATCTCTTAAACATCTGAAGAAGTGGTGCCTAAAGTCAGTCCTTGAGTCAGGTGTGTTGGAGCAGTAACACAGTGAAAACCTACAAGACTGGGGCCCTTGGGGACTAAAGCAAATGTTGCCCTGAAACTCTTTAGAGCAAATGTCTCTGGAGGGCTTAAAAGTTCCTTCGAAACATGTCAAGAAAATTTTGGGGCTGCAGCACTTGACCGCCATTCCGTTATCTCTTTCACTTGATTTGTCAATGAATGTTACCCGGTTCAGTTCAGGTCAAGAAAACATTCATACCTAAAACAAACTTAAATTTCTGCAGCATAAATATTCATATTAATTTCACACACAGTGATAGTCATTGTGCAAGGCTATTTTTGTAGGCTGGAATTGCTTCCTTTGGTGGTCCTTATTACAGAGTGATCTGAAGAAGCCTCTAACGGAGGATACTCTCCTGCTTAGCAACCTTACTTTAGCCCTCTCCAGCTTTGTGAATAGGAATTGTTTTAGGTTTTTTAGAGACCTCAACTGTTTTTTTTAGAGTAACTCATGGCTGCTGATTGTTGGGATATTAGGCATTACAGTTTTGTTTTTTGTTTTTTTCTCATTATGTCAAGTTTGCGTCATCTGGCCATACTAAACAATGGGGCATCATAAGTTCATCCTCCTCAAACTTAGCTTTGTTTCCTCAGATTTTTCACTTTACTTGCATTAAAAGGTTGTGATATTTGGTGCATGTCTTGCTGTTCATTATGTTAGGTTTGCACTATCTGATGTTTACTTGTAGCCTAATAAAGCCTTTCTGTTTTGATAGAGAACATTTAAGTATGCAAATAAGTATTTTGAACTGTTATTTTAACAACAGTTAAAATAACAGATTTCTGTGGGCAACTTGTGACATTACCGGGAGCATAACATGCTAAAATGTGAAATCATACATATACAGATCATCAAAGGTTTAATCACATTCCATTAATAAAATTGTTGATCTGAATGGGGCTCCTCAGACGCTAATGAATAATGCTGTTTCACTATGTGTCCTTGCAGGTAAGCAGCACTCCAGCATGTATACGAGCACTGACAAAGTTGCTGTACTGCCCTTTTTGTCAGGGCATGCCAGCAGTAATATCCTGCAAGAATTACTGCCTTAATGTGATGAAAGGTTGTCTGGCCAATCAAGCTGATCTGGATCCAGAGTGGAACCAGTACATTGGTAAGTCTTCTCAGGCATATCATGCCAGCTATTTTTAACTTGGTTCTGCTGTCCTGTTATTTCTGTTTGTGCCAATTAGACGTGTTACAGTATTAATGGTTTGGTCTGTGACTCAATAATGTGGTGAAATGGAAGTAATGGATGTGGCAAATTTGAGAAAAAAAAAAGCACAGAGAGCATGTTATGCAACAAGCGCACTGACAATAATGAGACATTTGTAGATTCAATTTTTATTTTAATAGCTACCACTGTTTGCTGCTGTATACCTTTTAATTAAAACAAAAAGTGACATGAAATGCTTTAAAAAATATGTAACAATGATAGCAGGAGTTGAATAATCTTTTAGGCCTGTTGGTTTGGTGTAGTACACTACGACAATGAAATGAAAGCTGCAGATTTTGGTGCTAGTTGGGTGACTTTGGCAAAAACTGCGTTTAAGCAGTATAATATTCTTTGACTTTGTTTATACCTTTTTGTTCTGCTCATTAAAGAGTAAACACCTAAGTGTGGAAATCCAAGTGCTCTGAGACTAATGTTTTATGGAGGCAAAAAAATAAAAAATAAAAGAACATAGCTGCCACTAAATATTTAAATTGAACTCAATTTAACAGATGAAATATTTAAATCCATGTGTTTTACTCTGTTTAATACCATTGTAAAACATTCACAAGGTTGTGTTAAAACCTTGGATTAAAAAATGTAATAAAAAAGACTGCTGAGGTCAAAAAGTTAACTGTTTAAGTTTGCAGGATTAAAGAAATTAGTCCATCATATTTTACTATTTGACTTTATTATTTGAGATGTTAAAGCTTCTGCTGTATTGTGCTATCATATATTGACAAGCCTTCTCTGTCATCATCAACCTACATTTGGTCCTCAGATAGGGTCCCTTATTTGTCATGTCTTAATTGGCATTTCATGTTTGAAAAGATTTTATTCATGGGACTCAGCTCTCTTGATGGGCTAAATGATGGCTGGTAATAGGGATCAACTGCACCACAGGGAGTGTCAAGTTTTCTGAGAGGAGGTTCAGCAGAAAGTTGTCTGCTCTGATGCAAACAACACAAATAAAAATTCAATTCATATATTTATCGGATATTTGATAGAATGCCAGATGATTCCTGCAGTCAGTTACTGTAGATAGGCTCATCCGTTTAGGCTGAGCTAAAGCTGCTGTGAGGATAAAAAGTGTTTCCTTGCAGCAAAAAATACATTGGATTTCTAGCACCTGTGCAGGAGTCTGTATATTTAAAGTTGCAATTTAATATTAGAATAGTTTTCATAAACAAAACAAGACTATTGTAGATATCTGTAGCTCAGGCAGCACACCAAGAACATCATGAAAAATTATCCTTTTGACAAGGAGATGCTGTTATGAAATAAACTGATTCCAGCCTATTGGATTAAAAGGGGAATTATTTCCTGGATGTACAGAAGCTTTATGGCATAATAATTCGAAATGAAATAGTAGAACTATTGCAGCTTCTGCAAGAAATGTAGTAATTGAATCACCTGGCAGGAAATTGGATGAAAGAGCGTTATCAGATTTTTTGTCATAACAACAGAAAACACACTTAATAGGAACTGAACCAAAGGTTTGAAGGCTCTGCATGAAGAACTTAGGGAGTTGAAGAAAACTCTTGAAAATGTGGATTCTTTGAATACACAATTAATACAAATGTAGCTTCTTCTTTTTTTTTTAAAATAAGATTAAATATGTGAAAATACAAGGAGAAAAAATTTCACTGTACAGCAGAAAGTTTATCAAATGTTGAAGGTTATACAATGTATTAGTTCACAAAAAGCATTAGCTCATCTACATAGCACTACATGACAGCACCTGGGTCCAACTCAACTCAAAGCAGTCTGACTACTACTTAATTATGATGTTGCACCCTGTTTGAATTCTTGCTTGTGTTGTTCTTACTCTCAGATGT
>JBAMHW010000014.1:15123461-15138360 GCA_037177495.1 Rhadinocentrus ornatus
GACCCGCTTCTCCTCTACTCCAGCTCGCACCTCCTCAAGGATCAGTGACCTCCTCTCTTTCCCCTTTGCCCTACCATTGCGAGGTGTTCTAACACAACCCAACCCAGCTCTTCCTTGTGCTACTGTGCCTACCAGTGCCCTCTGCCGTAGCCTTGACTCTGCCACACCCACAGCCTCGGAAGCTCTCCACTTACATATATTAGGCAAAAAATTATTTGGATGCATCCTCTTGGAACCATGAGTGGTTGTCTGGAAGCTGACAATGAATCATTTTAAACTTTTTTAATATATATATATATATTTTAATGGGCAGAGAACTGGCTGAAAAACTAGCTACACAAAGTTTTTCATGGTGCCAAATTTAACTACAAATCTGGGAAAATGAGTAAAAGCTGGCATTGGCGAGTGTTGGGAAATGAGAATCAAGCATTTATTCAACCTGGTGGTAGCTTGTGTATTTTACACAGCAGCCAGTGGCATTGTCTGCTGACTAAGCTAGTCTGTAGTGCTTGTTGTATATACACTGAATTACAGCATGCTGTTTATACTGTAGGTATTATAGTTTTCTTTTGATAAAAAGAAAAATCCTCATGATAGGAAATTAGCCCTTCATGGCATGATCATCTTATTTCTGTTTAGTTGTTCTGTTTGTTTTTTGTTGTTTTTTTCATTACATGGTGTTGTGTCTGTGTGTGTCTGTACACACAAGTTTAATTTCAAGGAATTAATCTATTTGATCAGGACAAACTGAGCAAGGTATAACATGCATTCTTTCATCCTTTCCATGTTCTTCCAGTGTTCTAGCACTATTAGTTGGTTGACTGAACCATAGATGAGCTATGCTTTAAAGAATCAAAATTACACTAGAACCATTTTTCATACTGTAGAACTCTTCACAGGCAAAGAGCCATAGATGGGCCTGCTCACTTTCCTTATTTGTCCTTGTCTAATGCAGGTTGCTGCTGGCTGACATAGCCTGAATTTAAGTGGACATCAATCTCGATAAAGAGGCAGGGCCCAGAGTAATATTGCCATGTCCATTTTGGTTTTTTTTCCAGCAGTTTAGCAGGACACAACTAAAAAGCACATTTCATATTTTAAAAAAAATTAAAAAATTAAGTCTTTTAAGCTAAACAAAATATTTTAAACAGGCTGTGCTTTTAGCATCGTGATTTTTTTTGCTTCCTATTTGTTCTTAAAAACAAAGCTCATAAGCAATAGGACAAGATGCATCTAATTAAATGGCTGTGTTGTGTTGATAACAAAATTTCCTCTGGCTGGCCAGCGGCCTATCTCAGCGCTGCAAAAATGATGCAGGGAAAATTTGGCTCAGCATGGCAGCCATGCCACAGCGGACTGGACTTCATGTACTCCTCATAAATGAGAGTCATTAATTCTCCATGTAGGTAGTTTTTCACATGCATTGCAGGAGCGGGTCTTCCTCAGGGACAAAGCCATCCCACCCCAATACTTATTTTCTATCCCTTCTTTTTCTCTGTATCATTTCTGTCTGTTTTCCCTCTGCAATGTATGAAGATAAAAGTTCCAGCTTTCTGATGGTTGAGTCCGTCTGATAAGCTGCAGATAAGTTACCACTGTTGGGAAACATTGCCATTGCCTCTAAAGCTAGGGGCACTTTTGCTATCTTTATGAAAAAATAAAAATAAGGAAGATTTGTTCTCAGTTGGTTAAACTGACCTAAATTTTTTAGTATTTGCTGTTTCTAAGCTTTTGCTTGAATTTAAGTTTTCCTTAACATGTGTTTGTTTTGTGTGCACACTTCCATATGACAGCTGAACAAATTTACATAATAATCACATTAAAGAACAAAATGAACAGCAATAAAATTCAAGTCATTTCCACATCATCCAGTATTCAGACTGCTGCTGTGTAATGTTAAAATCCAATATGAAAACTGAGTAGCATCACAGCTGTCAGACAGGTGATAAAAATCTTAATGACTTGTTTGATCATTCTGTTGATTCAGGTGTTATCTACACTTATAGACCATGTGGTTGCACAGTGCAATTGAGGAGCTACTCTAAAAAAAAAAAGATTTAGCACTGAAGCAATCCGTATATTAAGATCTCAGCAAACATCACGGACCATTTACAATTCATGCTGTAAACAAACAGAAGAGCTCTTCAAAGGCTCTGAATTCAACATAATTGGAAAGGAAATGGAGCCAGAGCCGAGCCAATGTTTCTCAGCTTTTTCCTCTGTCATTAGTGATCCCAGAAGAATAAACAGCTGGACAGGTTTCATATCAAAGTGTATTTTATTTTATTTATTTATTTTAAATTTTTATTAATTTATTTATTTTTTTGCTTCATTGTTTGTTTCTTCTGTGGCATTGCTGTCCTACTTTGCTTTTTTTTTTTATTTATTTAATTTTTTTCAAAATACATTATGATGTTATCTGTTCATTCCCAAGCTTTATATATAAAGGTGGGGTGGTGGGTGCAGTGAGTTGTTTTAAACAAATAAAATAAATAAATGAAAAGAAAAGCAACAGGCTCCTTTCTGCATGTTTGCGCAGCATAAATAAACTTTTAAAGGCATCAGCGGCCCTTTAGAAGTCATTGTTTCTGTGCAGTATGGTCTTATTTAGTAACGGTGTAATTAAATAGAGTCATCATAATGAGCTGCTGGTGAGGTCCTGTCCTGGGAGGTCTGTGGATGGAGAAACTTGTCCTGACAGACTCACTGTGTCCACATATTGTTTAGGAGTGACTAAGTGGTTTGGTGATGTCAAATTCCCCGTGGCATGTCATTACAGCTCAGACCTTCTATTACAGAGACTGATTCAGTTTGATATAAAAATCTTCAGAGTTGAAAGTATTTAATGCTGGTTCACAATGCTGGTTAATCACTAAATCTCTTAACCTACTTTATAATTTTGTAGTTGAGCTACTGTGAATTATCTACTTTTGACATCTTGTATAAGTTAAATATTCAGAATTCACTTCTTAAAAAAATTTTAAAAAAGCTGCCAACGGCAATCACTGAAAGTGATGAAAACAAATGGAGACAATAATGGCAAGTGTCTCATGTTCAACAAGGCCCTCTGGCATGTGTCCGCATAATTTAATAAACCATTGACCTTCTCACAGCTGATGTGCTGGGCTTTCAGGTTTTTTTGTTGTTGTTGTTTTTTTATGGTGGTTTTGTTTTTATTAAATCAATGACTCATCAGCATTATTTGCTGTTTGTTGACTTGATTGAGCTGATCTGCATAAAAATTGAATTTGCTGTGAGAAGCATTCATGCTTCACAATTTGGTTTGAGAACTGCAATGAAGCAGAGGGCAATGACACTTTACTGTAGTAATCAGAAAGGAATACTTTACTGTTGGAAACTGTCATGTCTGGTAAAATGATTGACTCTTTTGTTAATAATACATTATTGGTATAATATAGTTCTAAATTTGTCCTCAGTGTGTGTTTTTTTCTCTAAGGCTGCTGATATTAGACTGTACCACTTCCCTTTACAAAGCATGTAAACAACACCACATCTGTTCTAACATTAACCCATTTTCCCTAAATCCATTCTAATTCCACTGAAGTAATTTCATAAGTGAGTTAATATCACTTTTTTTACTTTTTAAGACTGCTATATTCAAACCAATTTTATGTGAATATTGCTGGATTATTTAAAACTCAGTGAGATTTTTCTTGAACTGCACCTTTTCCTTCATTCCTCTAACACCAAACCTTTTCTTTTTTTTCTCACTGTGACAGATGCCATGCTGCTGGTGGCAGAAAGGCTGGAAGGGCCTTTCAACATTGAGTCTGTCATGGAACCAATTGATGTCAAGATTTCTGAAGCCATCATGAATATGCAAGATAACAGTGCCCAGGTCGCCTACAGGGTAAGTCACCGGGTTATATTTCCCAAAGAGCGAAAGTAACACTATAGACAGGATGATGTAGACAAATTGAAGAAAGAGTTTGCTGGAAGCTACATTTGGCTGTGTCTAAGGTGTGTAATGCAACACGTTCTAATTATGTCCAACTTTAGGTCTTACATTTGAATTATATGTTTCAACTTGGTCAGATAATCTTAGTTGAACTAACAGTAGTTAATGTGTTGCCTGTATTTTACTGCACTTTTTTTTGCCCACAAAATTGTAGTCAGAAGGGAAAAAAATGTAGGTGGTTGCGAGGAATATTTTTCTGCCTTTCATTGATTTGGATGCCAGTTCCCATCCAAAGCTAAACGCTCTGCTGGCTTTCCCATGCAACAGATGCAGTTTTGTTTATGGGTTAACTATATGTTGTGTTTTCCCAAAAGCCTGTAAAAACTAAACTCTAGCATCTTAAATAGCATCGGTCACAGTGCTTAGCTGACTCACCTATCAATGTGGTTACCTCAACTTGACATAGAGCACCGTCACACCGGTGGTGTGGGGAGAATGTCTCACCAGACCTTAACAAAACAGCATGCTTTCCCTATTTTCCGCATCTAAAGTAATTCAAACCACTGACAGCTGGGTGCCCGTGTTTTTGTAATTGCAGGTTTTTCAAGGTTGTGGTCAGCCAAAACCCGCAGGAATCACGAGGTCCACTCGTGGTGTTTCGGATGTGTTCAGCGCCCGCTTTAAGCCCTACAGCCCAGAGGAGCGGCCTACCACTGCAGCTGGCACAAGCTTAGACAGACTGGTAAGGACACAAAGCCAGTGCTGCTGTTTTCAGGCGAGACACAGCTTCAGTGTAAACATCATTTGTCTTTCTGTCTTGACACTGTTGATTAAAGCTGGTGATTTGCCATCGTAAGCCCCTGGAGCCAGAAATTAATTCTTTGTACTTGTCCTCCGTTCAGACCCCTTTATCGATTTGTGTTTGTTAACAAATCAACAGCTTTACCCCAAGAGGGCAGCGGAAGGGGTGATGCACTGTGATCAGTGCCATTCTCATGTCTGTGTACTTGGCAAACAGAAAAGTAAAGGATAAAAGGAGATGGATAGATTTTGTGAGGCTGACCATAACAATTCTTGTTCCAAAGCACACTTTTATTTTTTTGTCAGATTATCTGTTTGTTTGCTTAATGGGATTTTGATACATGGATTTTCATCTTGGACAACCTTGAAACCTAAAGTGTCAAATGACAGTCCAATTCAGCTTGGAGACAACGCTCATCATGGATTTCCTTTGCAGTCATCCATTTACTTCTCAAAGGGAATCATTATGATGCGCATCTTAGTAATGTTGGTAACATATTATCATGGTATTGATAAATATTAACATTTAGGTTTAAAATGTGGTAAATCGAATGTTTTTGCACAAAATAGTTATTTAGGTAATTAGCACATAGCAAGCAAAGTACTCTTCTTCAGTCATTTTTTGGCCTTTAAAATCACACAGATTAATTTAGATATTTGTTTAATTCAGCATTAATTATGCTTTTTATAGTCTTTTTTCATCTGCAATGCATATTTGATGTTTTTTTTTTTTTTAAAAAACAGAAGTAGCTTTTTTGCCTTTATGTGTCCATCATCTTTTTTCTTCCACCCACATGGAATTAATAAACGTCTTTTTTCCTGCCTTTATGCTGCAAACCAGAGGATTGTTTGGAGAACGATGCAGTACAATGTAAGAATCAACATGCTACACTTTTTTTATTGGGTTTTTTGTTTTATGCCAATTCATGCTTTAATTCTTCAATACTGGAAGCGAATTGATGTTTCCACATTTGGGAATTCGAAGTCTGAAATCTCATTGCATTTCCACTGAGCAAGCAGGGTGATTTGTTCATCCCAGTGGTATGCAACATCCAGTCACAGTCACACTTTCATCTCAAATTTGATTCAGTCTCACATAAAGTGTATTGAGGGATTTTCTTTGTGGTTTATTGGGAGTTTTAATACAAGAACTGTTACTGTAGAATTGTGAACAAATCAGACATTGTTGGAACGATGGTGTCTTTTCATTAGGTCAAGACTGTTTGCTCAGGTGCAGCACTCTTGTTATCCACAATCGAGACACATCCTATTCCAAGACACTCATTGCTGTTGCAATGAGTGTCTTGGAATGAGTGTCATGAGTAAACTCCTTGAGAAACCCAGTCAATCATGAAATGACCTGCTCTGTCAAAGCAGAAAACATGTGTGTGTTGGGGATGTGTTGAACAGAATTTGGTGAAAATTTGTATACTGGTCAAGAATTCCATTCCAGTATTAACCTACCAGAGCCAAAGGAAGCTGCAAATTGTATCGTTCCTGTAGTGACTTTAATATGTATTGAAAATAACAGAAACTTCCCTTTTTGTCTTTTGGCTCAATCAGGTTCAAATCCATTGTTTGAGTTGTGATTTATAACTTTATTTCTTCCAGATCTGGAAATTATCTTTCAGTGTTTGAATATTCATATATTCTTTTTGAACATATAATCATATACATAAAGGCATTAAAGGCATTTTTACTGTCACACAGGAAATTGAACAACAATATTTCTAGTGTGGTGAACTTGTTAGCCCATTTCCACAGCAGCATAACACAGCAGGAGAATGGTCTCACTGCATATTAGTTTAGCTGTTGCCATCATAAAAAGAACAATGAAAATGTTTGTATTTCTAAAAAAACAACCACAATGGTCTTGGCAGCAATACGACCCGTTATACAACAATGGTGATACCTGCAAAATCGTGTTTAAAAGGGAGTTGTCTTGGTGGAATCTGTCAACAAAACATGCACTAAAGTTGTAAACATATTCTTTATATAGGTCTTTCCGACCATTCTCAGAAATAATTGCACAATCCAAAGCTTCTTCATGGCATGCTATTTTCAGTAGAGGTTGCAAGCAGGGAGACTGCTGTTGCCCACATTGAAGCATTTTTGTCTTTTTTTTCCGACTGTTAATGCAGAAACAATGGAGAGAATACAGCATGAATCATGTATCCAATGGCAGGCTAATGCCAACAAAAAACATCTGGTGAGTTGTTATAGATGCAGAGTAGATGCAACATTGGTTGTTTTTTTTCAAATTTTAAGCAATCTGATACATATTAAGTCTGTTTGCCTTAATGATACTCTTTATCTTCTAAATGCAAGTTTTACTTACATCTTTAATTCTTCATCTTTAAAAAAAACAAAAAACAACAACATTGCAGTGTCCATTTAGCCATTCATTTTCTAAATTATAACAATGGGGGAAAGGAAAAGCTGAGGCCTCATTGTTTCCAGCAGCATCTTCCAGGTCCTCCCAGGGGATCTTCAGCCGCTTCCAAGTCAAACCTCTAAAAAAAGGTGCCCAGGAGGCATCCTTATCAGATATTCAAACCACCTCAATTAGTTCCCCTCACTGTGGAGATGTTGAGGATCTACACTGAGCTCTTCTGAGATTTTAAAACTTCTTACCTAATCTTGGAGTGCAAACTCAGCCACCCTGCCGTGAAAACTCATTTCAGTTGCTTGCATTTGCATTCTTGTTCTCTTGTTCCTGACCCAAGGTCAATCTGGGAGATGCACCAAATGGTAAAACAAGAGCTTTACCTTATGGCTCAGCTCACAACCTGCACTGCATTGAGGATAATTGTCATCCTCCCCTGCCTTGCCTCTTGAAGCTATGAGTCATCATTTCATTCAGTATTTGGATGCATCTGTCTGCACCTGAGGTTGCAAAAATAATATGTATAATGCTATATTATATTTACAAAATTGGGGAAAGAAAAGACAACGCAAATAATTAAAAAATGCTTGTTTTCTTGCAGTAACTGCAGGAAAAACAAAAAAAAATTGTTCATCCCAAATTTTTTTGCCCTAAAAAACAAACCCCGTATAACCTTAAAAAAAAAGCTTAAAATACTAAACCTTTTTAGTTATTTAGTAAACATGGATCTATGAAAATGCTAATCTCAACTTGTCCACATCAAAGCTCCCCTGCAGGTGATCTGGACTCTGTTTTAGTAGCCTTTTTTTTGCTTTTTGCTTAGGAACTTTGCAAATTGAGTGGAACAACCCAGAAAAATACAAGTAGCAGAAATAAGAGGATTATGTGATAACAATATGATAAGATTTTCCATAAACATTCTCTAAAAAGTACTTTCCTCACTAATTTCTCTTGACCGTTGATCTTATCCGATGTCTCCAATAAACTGAATCTACTTCTGTTGTTGTTAAACATATTTAGGTCAGATATGAAGGCTTATAAAATCCCATTATGTCTTACCACAGCATTATAGAGAAGGTGTCAGTTATGTCCGTTCTTGCAAAAAAAACAAAAACAAAGAAAACACACCAGATCGTATTGTTTTGTCCACCTAGCTTGTGCCAATGTCTTCTCATTGCTTTCTATCCTATAATTTTATAATTTCTTCATGGCATGTGCAGACCGACTGTAAAGGCCCTTCTAGTTAATAGTTGGTTTCTTCAGTTGTCTGTGAAGAACATACTGGCTGTGTGACCTCGCTTTTCTGAGACTGTTGCTGCTGATCTGCAGATTCAAAGCAAAACGCAGCAGCCATAATGTTTGTTGCTGATTGTTCTAAACATGCATTATCAATCACATAAACAAATCCAATGGACAGGTGAACAAGGTTAGAACTCTTTGTTTTTATTATAGAGGGACTTAAAGAAAATTAATTTTGGTTCCTTTGCAAAGGTGGTTACCTGAACCCTTTTCACTGTCAGTGAACAGGTGTTGAGCAGCTGCAACCCCGTCAGTGCTGCAACATTTGATTAGTCATCATGAACTTGTCGCTTCTTTTTATTTTTAGCACAGGCTTTTGTCACAATTCTTAGCTCTCTCTTTTAATGTATATATAAATTAGCTAAATGTATATATTCAGAGATTTAAACTGTTAGGAACAACATTGGCACTATTATCTTCCGAACATTTGTTAGGAAGCCAGACACACCAGACAAAAGTTAAAAAAAACAACAGCAGTTTATCATGTGTTTTTCCCAATATTAATGTCTTCGCTGATGTTGCCAACTGTTTTTTATTTTGCATACCTTAACAGTGTATGTTAGTTAAAGCAGCAGAGCTGCCAATCTTTTCCTAACAGTTTTTTATGCCTTCATTAGCGCAACAGCGTTATCTTTTCATGCTGCAGAGCTCTTGCAAGAGCGCATCTTTGTTTTCCCACACAAACTCCTCGTTTACATTCTGGCACAAGATAATTACCCGTGACAGTGACACTGCTCAGCCTTGCGGAAGCTGACAATGGTTTAAAGTGTCCTTTGATAAGAACTTCTTGTCTGGATTTACTGTGAAGTTTGTGAGTCAAAGAATGAGCAAGGGATGGCAGGGAGTGCCTGTACTCATTGCTTCTGTTGCCTATAGAGGGGCCTGGAGGAGTAGGCCCACCTCCAGCTCAATGAGCCATGACTGTTTAATTGCCTGACATTCTGTCAGTGCACACACCCTCAAAGCTCTGAGAGAAATGGAGATTGTAAAGTCCAAAGAGGGGATAAAGCCACAACACACTGTCAGGCTGGAAGGCAAATTAAAGATAAGAAGCGGAGCCTTTAATTTGACATTTGTAACAAGTTTTGTGCGGTTTAATTTTGTGTAGTTTTATTGGTGCCTTGTGTCTCCCTTGGTTAATGCACAGCTTATATTCCATGTATGGCAGTACAGTATAAGGGGACAATAGAAGTTTAATGAGACAATATTTGTCTTAACAGACTTCATTGTCAAAATATTTATTCAAAAATAAAAATGTTAATAATGCTTTATGTTTATACATTTTACTTGAAGTTACTTGGATATTGAGATATCACAACTAAGTCCTTTATGTGCATAATTCCTAAATATAAGGTAGGAAGGTGTGTCATATTTGAAGTTCTTTTCACAAAATGACGGAAGAGCAATGAGGTCGGTCACAATGTCATATTTTGTGTTTGTAGTATTTTTCTTTTTAGTATTATTAATATATTATTTACTTTCATTTATTAATAATTTATTATTTGTCTTAATTTTTTTTCTTATTTATTTCATATAATTGAAAATAAATTGAGGCTTTAAGGGGTTTAAAGAGAAAAAAGTGCACCAGGTAGACAAAATAAACATTAATATTAAACACCTCAAACTGAACAAGGTTTTTTTTTTCATGCAGTTTGCAAAAGGAAAAATCCTCCCAGTTTGAAGAAAAGAGAGTACACTTCATGTTCTAAACATCATTTAAATACTTTTTTCTTTCTTTCCCTGTTTTCTTCACAAAAAAAAATCCTAATGTTTGAAATAAGCAATTACTTTTTGTTTTTCTGTAAACACAAATATGATTGAAGGGTGATTATTACCGACTGACAGTACACATCAAATGGAAAAGCTATAATTGTAAACAAACTGTTACACTGCTTTCATCTTCCCAGATATAACAAACTCTTGACTTCTGTCTACATCGCTCTGTCTGTGTCACCCTCTTGCACTACTGGATAGAGCAAATATTTTGAATGTCAGCAAGCAACAGTGACTCTCTTGCACTTAGTTAGACAAACAACCCAACATTATTCTAAACTTGCAGAAACAACTGCCAACTGCTGTTCAAAGGAGGAAATAGAAATACACATGAAAAATATTATAGAAAACATCCTCAGGCAGACTGTTGTTACTTTATGCAAGCACTTCCAACAAGTGAGATAAATGTTAATAGTTGCTGGAAACCAGAGATGTTAACAGTATATGTCACAGTAGCACTGCTTGTAGATTGCTTTACTTTAAGTTTGGAACTTATATTTACTGCAAATTTTGTCACTAATCAGGTGAAATATTAATACCAATATACCCCCTAAAAGCGAGTAAATTGAATAAATAAATCATTACTAGACACAAGATGTATATTACTTTGCTGAGAAGTCTATGTGCACACTAAAGTGAGTGCAGTTTCAATTATATGGTTTTTTCCCCATTTTTTTGCAGAAATATGGTAGCAACCATTTATGAGTTTGCCCTTTTTACATGTGGATTTAAGGTCTCTCATAACCCTTCACTTTTCTTTTTTATAAATTCACTCAAACCAAACCATAATGTAACCCATATTATAGCTACAGCAAGGATTTGCATCCACAATTTAAACAATACAAGCTTTTTATTTGCCAATGAATGTATGTTTTCCTAGTTTAATTGTCCAACTTTATACTACAAAGCTTTTTTTATACAACGTCATAGGTGATGTTTTCTCATATATCTTGATACCTGTAGTAATTTTTTGTAATATTTAAATATCTTTATCTGCAAAGAGCATCTTTAACCCATTTGTTACTTCAGGCATTTTTAGAAAACGATGTTTTTTTTAGACATTGACTTGTGTTCATAGACCAAATGGTATACTACTATTTACTTGAGGAATACAGGAAAAACATTGTTTAATGTGTACACACTAGAATTACAGTCACACAACAGTCCCACCAATACATTTAAAGCATGGTCCAATATTCCTGTAGATTTTAGATCATACCGGCTACAGTTTGGTCAATATCCTGCAGTTCATTTATGTAAACTGCTTTGTAATCAACGTAAGGTTATACTGAACTCAAAGATTATTTAAACATCCTACCACAGAACAGGTGCGGAGTATTACTTGTAATTATCTGGTGTCACCAGTCCATCACAGAGCTAACAGACAAAATAACTGTTTCAAATTTTCAAGAAATTCCTGTACAAATAACTTTCTATTTTAGTGGTGTTTTTTTCCCCAATTTAATACAGCTTACAGAATGATAGTTTATAACACAGTCAATTACTCTTGTGTTTTTATTCTAAATTTACATCAAAGATTTGTAACAATAATAGTAGTAATAACACTTTATATTGAAGGTTTATGATCCTACTTGAACGTGAGCTGTCCTTCCACTTGAAAAACTACTTGTAGTGACAAACAGTAGACACATTTCTTCACACTGTAGATCAAATATCCAAGTAGAATAACAATAAATAAGCCATATTTTCTTGCTGAATGAGACTTTATAGAAGATGATGCAAATCCATTCCTCTCAGTGTACTGTTAGATTATTCCTTATATTGTCCAAGTGCATTTCAGTAGGTGGAAGACCATAAAGTCAGAAAGAAGATATCAGTTTGTAAGAAAAGGTGGCAGCTTGTGGATCAATTTTTAGTAGGAATGCCCAGCAGCAAGGACGTTTGACACATTTTGGAGTTTGTTTTCTGTAGGTTAGTGATCTTTTTCTTTCTCCAGGCTCTCCACTTTCCAGCTATGAATGCATGCATATCAATAAATAGCTGTTAAGTGTGACTGAGTGATTGTCTGTTTGCTGGCTTTGTAAAAGACCAGTGATTTGTCAAAGGTCTTTCTTTGCTCTTTAGCCAATATGCATGCTTCAGTCTTCCATAACTGATTAGGATTGCATGACAAGAGTGAATCAGTGAACTTAAGATGCTAAAAGGAAAGTATTAGCTCCTGCCATTGTTAACAAGATCTTTTCACATTGAATATTAAGTTGTTTCTATGAACGATACAAAGTGGAAACTGTGATTATTTTACTTCTACACTGATAACTTTTATGTCAAGAACGCTAATGCATTCAAATAGTAACTTGATAACTTGTAATCATGGGATATTCAGTAAACCTGAATGTTGAAGTATCATTGTTTCATCTTATTTTCTATGTTTAAGGAAACTTGAATCCAAGACTAGTTTGTGAAGTCAGTTGTCAGGGACAAAAAAAGAACCCCCCCCCCCAAAAAAGAAAAGAAAAACCACAACCACTTCTTTCTAAAATCCTGACCCTGGCATTAAATTTCTGCTGTCAAGGAACATGTCAAGCCACTGAAACATTCTTGTTTTGGATACAGTAATGGAAATAAAGTGGGCCTATCCACATCTTCATTCTGTAAGTTGTATCTACAAGTGTTTGTCCAGCAAGGCATGCTGCAATTATGGAAATTCCACAGATTCTAACATAACTTGTACTTTTTTCTAAGACCACACAAACATAAATAGTTAACGTGGCAAAATACTGTCTACAATGAATTTAACAATTGTTTGGGTGACATCACTCTTGTATGAACATTTAATGTTAAAACAATAGCCTGACTAATTTTAAATATACATTCATCCATTGTCTACATCCACTAATTTTAGTGTAGGGTTGCAGGGGGCCCTAGAGCCTATCCCAGCTGTTACTTGGTGAGCGGCAGGACACACCCTGGACAGGTTGCCAGTTCAAATAGGCATTTAGATGTCAAACACAACTATGCAAATGCATTATTTGATTATTACCAAAGAAATCTTGCACACGTGAATTGAAAAGGTTAACTAGTAACTGTTTTAGGTACAATGAACCATCTTTAATTGTTTTGATCCTTTCCCTTTTCATATTATTTCCTTGTGATGTTCCATGGCAAGGTTTAAGATTAAACTTTGGGAAACAAAACTTTATTTTAGTGCTGATGAAAATTGTGCACCACACAGCACAACATACAAAGTATTTCAGGACATCTAGTTCATGTGTCCAGTGCGGTTTGTGTGTTTAATTAAGTAAAAGGATATTTTCTTGAAAAATGTTATAATAGTATCTTAAAAGTTTTCCAAACAGTAGTTTAATCGGTTATACTGTAATGCATAACCATAAGTAGTTTGCAAAGTGTAAAACATCAATTAAAATGTGGCTAAAAGTACAAAAAATACCTGTGGTTGACTCATAAAATAAAATTTGAATTAGTGGTTTGGACAGTCGTCAAACTCATTAGCTTAGCCTGACATTCCTATGTGCAGCTTCAACCATTAACCCCCACTAACATTCAGTTATTATCTTTGTGGCAGCTTGTTTTGTAGAAAAACAACTAAGTTGTGTCTTTGAGCATGAATAAAAAGGTTAAGTTATAGTTTGGCTTGTCACCTGTAGCTGGGAGACTGGATTGGAAGAACATGTATAATACATGTACATGTGTTTAGAGCACAGACGTACAAAACATGAAAAAACAAACCATAGCAGACATGATGTCATGGCAACACTTCTCTTTTTTTCAGTAAAACAGCTGTGTTTACTGTTGGTAAGCTAAAAGAAACTTTTATTTCCATTTATGATACCACGTACTTTCCAGTATGACTACAGTGGAATTGCACCATATGCAGTTAATCTACATTTACACAGTTGCATTTTTAAGCAACTAAAACACAGTGTTTCAAGTGCACTGTTGAGTGATATGGTCTTGTACACAAGAATTAACATTACTACTTCAAAACGTCCCACAAGCAGAAGCATTATTTCCTTATATGGTCTGACCACAGGTCTTTAAAAGAACATTTTTAAGCTTGGTGTTAGGTCTGCTTGTTGTCAAACAGGAAACCGAGGACCTAGGGTGGAGCTGCTGTGGTGTAAGATTGAATTCTGGGAACTGATATCCTCAGATTTCTAGGGAATTTTCAATCTTGGTTTTTATTCCCAGGAAACCTGTACCTGTACCAAGACTTTTAGCATTTAGTGAGTAGGTGGCACAATAGGACTGGAAATGTCTCCTTAAACAAAAGTCACATTTGACATTTGTGGATCTCTTGGGTTGACATACTGGATCAAATTCTTTTTAGTGAAGACGATAGTAACATGTAGTCTCGATGTTTTTTTTTAACATTCTGTCAATAAATATTAGATATAAGGTTTCTATTGGGTCTTTGCATTTTGACTTCTTTGCATCGGTAAAATTTGTATTGATTAACATCATCCAGACATGAATCATTCGCTTAGTCAGTAATTTATTTCTTAAAAAAAACAAGCAGTCTGTCAGCTGTAAGTCATCAGATTGATTCAGCCACAGGCAGTATAGATCTACATGGAGAAGGTAGAGTGATGGCATACAGCTGATACTGATTAATTCAGTCAGAACTGCTGTGAATGTGTGTGATTGTCTTAAAGTGCAGCCGTGCATGCCTTGAAAAGAAAGTGTTCAATCATACTGACTCTTTATAAAGGTTTAAGAAAAGGCCAGTATGTGTGGGTGTG
>JBAMHW010000014.1:15144168-15159635 GCA_037177495.1 Rhadinocentrus ornatus
GACAGTGGTTCCAGAGCCCAAGCCATGCGTTGAGGTGAGTCCAACTATATCTAGCCGGAACCGCTCAACCTCGCGCAGCTCAGGCTCCTTCACCGCCAGACAGGGGACATTACACGTCCCTAAAGCTAACTTCTGCAGCCAAGGATCAGACCGCCAGGGTCCCTACCTCTGGCAGCCGCCCAGCTCACACTGCACCCGACCTCTATGGCCCCTCCTGCAGGTGGTGAGCCCACAGGAGGGGTGCTGCAAATGTAAAAGCGCTATTTGCATTAAATAATAAAGAGTGGTCGCACATTAATTTAATTATGAGATTTAATTATTTTTTTCACTTTGTGTACTATTATGTCAGATAAGTTTAATTGTGCTACTCAGAATATTTCAACTCACTGATAAATGATGGGTAAGGACAGCTGCACAAACTACACAAGGAAGTCCAGGCTTACACTGCAGATCACAGTGAAGAGAAAACCAAGGTTTTATTCACAAATCTCCTCTGAATTGGAGTTCTGCTCTAAGATCACGGGTCAGCTGGCCATGAAACCTTCACTTTCACTCAGGACTGAAGTAAGGGAAAGAAAGAGCAAACAGAGAGGAGCCCTCATAGCAAGGGGGCAGAAAAGAAGAGAAAAACAAAATGAAATAATTTATAGTTCATGACAGGAGGTAAGAAAACACCTCAGAAGAAGGAAAAAGGTGGGTCTGAGTAGAGGAGAGAAAGGACTTTTTAATCTCAACCTTTTATTTGATACTTGCTTATGAATCTTCTTGTTAAAGCAAAAAGGGTAGACCTTTAAAATATGCTTTTCTTAATATTTTATTCTTAGATTAAAAAAAATCTTAATCAACATTTATTTGCTGATATCCACATGAATGATCTATTTGACCAAATTCTTATTTATTTTATGCCTTTGTGTCACAAAGCTCTGTTGTTTTCCAACAATTGTCAAAACATTATTGAGCTGTACTGTTGCACCGCATGTTTCCTGATGAGAGTAACATGAGCTGAATTTAGAGTAAATAGAAACACACTGCACTGAATTATATTACTCTATGTAACCATAATGTACAACTTCAGAGAAATGCCCAAGGCTCAGTGAGAAAGTTTGAGGATGTACTGCAGCTGACAGACACACAGCTGGCTTTTTGGCAATTCAGAGAATTGTAAATTTTATTTAAAGAATAATTTATGTTGTACTAGAATTGCAGCCATTGTAAATGCTTGCAGTTCCTACTTAAACACATTTTTGTGGTCATTACAGATGTATACTCCCTTAATCATCACTCCATATATAAAAGGTAAACCTTAAGCTTAGGTCTGTATACCCCTCTGTTAATTATCTTCCAAGTGGTTATTTTTATTGTACTGTAGGTTTTGATAGAGGGGGGGAAACTGCATGCCCTCACTGTCAATATTATACATAATCTGCTTAAATATCTCATAAATAAATATAAATAAATAAATATCGTCATAAATTATTTAGAAATATTTATATGCATTAATACGTCTCAAGGCAAAACTTGTACAGCATAAAGAATGTAGATGAATTTCTTTAAGGCCACTTGGTTTTAATAGATATTTTAGATTTGAAGATTCTGCATGTTGTGAATATTGTGTTAATATTACAAATCTTGCCATGTGTATGAAGAGCTGATGCCAGTTTTTGCTGGACCTTATAAAGACTGTTTTTCAAGAGTAAGGTGAAAATAATATATACATATTTACTTATGTTTGCAGTCAATTTGAGCATATAAATATAAAGCATCTTTCTAAAAATTAGGTAAATGCAACCGCAGAGTAATTTTAACTAACATTACTTAATAAAACCTAAGCCAAAATGCAAAAAAAAGGAGTCAGTAACTAACTGCACGCCATGATCCAGTTGCTTCTAGAACCACATTTAATAATTGTTACCTGATGACATTATTAATGTTTACATTGCTGTAGGGGAATTCTGGCCCATTTTACTTTACACTGCTTCAGTTCATTGAGGTTTGCAGGTGTTTATTTATGTATAGCTTTCTTGTGGTCCGAACACAACATTTCAGTCAGGCTGATCCACAACAGCACCTTCATTATTTTCCTTTTTTTAATTTTTTTTCCAGCCATTCTATTACAACTTTACTACTGTGCTTGGGACCATTTAAGTCAAGCTTTAGCTAACATGTGAAGCAGATTGCCTCACATTTGACTAGAATACAATGGTTACGTCGTCTCAATGACTGCAAGGTTTCCAGGTCCTATAGCTGCAAAACAGACTAAAACCAACACCCGTTCTACCACTATGCCTAACTGTTGCTATAAGGTATTTGTGTTGATAAGCTGTATTTGGTTTTCTTTTCTGCCCAAAGGACATGGTACCAGAAGTCAAGTAGTTTGTTTTCATGAATCTTAAATTTAAGTCATGCTGCCATGTTCTTTTTAGAGAGTAGCGACCTCATCCTGGAAACCCTTCCAAACAAGCCGTACTTGTTTAATCTTTCTCTAATTGTACTGTAATGAATTTTAACTTTTAACGTGCTAGCTGAGACCTTTAAAGTCTACGACACAGCTCTTGGGCTCTTTGCAGGGTTGCAGTATCGGACTTTTGAGTAAGCTTGTTGGGTCATCCCATTCTGAGAAAATTGTAAACTGTTTTAAAAGTTTTCCCCTAGGCTTATTTTTGATGTCATGTGTCGCGTGTGTGAGGCTGTTTAACCTTTTCTGTCTTTAACACCATTTCTGATACTTTAATTTAGACGGTGGGAGTGTTTTCATATGGTTCTTATGTAAATGTGTGTTAGCTGCCTTGCAAGCCCTCATTGTAAACTGGTGGTATCACACTATTAGAACAGCTATCACACATCATGATAACAGCCATTTGTTAAGACAACAGAGAAAACAAATACAATATATCCTGATGTGAGAGGAAAGGGAGGTGTTGTGTCTGTGATCTTCTGAAGTTAATGAGGATGTCACAGCTGTCAGCCCTAAAATATGTAGCTAATTATCATAAAAATCTACTTGCTGCTTCCTCACATGCCAAGATCATTCTACAGTAATCTTCTGGGATACGCTTTGGAGTTTAGATGGTTTTTTTTCGGGTTTTTTTTTTTCTTCCAATTTACATTTATTTAATTTGTTGGTCTATGCTAGACCACGTGGATTTGAAGTTCATTGTTTTTGATGCATCATTAGCATAACTGGCATGACATGTATTTTATCCCTTTTATTTTCTCTCTGGTGGCTTTCATCTCTCCATTCCTCAGCAACATAGTGCCATCTAGTGTGCTTTGCAATGAGTTGCATCACTAAGGTTGCTCAACACTAGTTATTCACTCTGCTATGCCATGAGAGGGAGACTTTTCCCAGAGGCATATTTATTGTTTTGTGTAGAAAAAAACAAAAAAACTCATCTCATCTTGAACATCAGATACTGACAGATGTTTGAATTAGCCGACTGTGTTATTTTATTCCCACCTCTGAGCCTTATTTCTTCATCTGGATTTATATTAAACTGCGAAGACGATGTGTTTATTGTGGTTGGTTAAAAGACTGATTGTTGTGAAGATCAAATTTATTCCATTTGTTTAACAAATATAAAGTTAAAGATGTCTTTTTGTGTCAGCACTACACATGAAAGTCATTTCAGTCTGTCTGTGTAAATAATTGAAATAAGTAAACTGTTTATTTTCAGCTACCTGACACATGGATCTACCATGCTTAATTAATGTGCTAATTTAATATTTGCATTGCTAAAAAGTCAGACATTCCCAATTAAATTCACTCTTTTTACCACCTGGTTCTGCCAACAGATCCTAAGAAAAACTGTGAATCTCTTACTTGTTAAACTAAACTTAATGTATGAGGTTTAGTCAAACATTGCCAGTCAGTCTCTTGTATTGAAAGCAGCCTTGACCCTCTGGGCAGTATCAGAGCTGCTGAAGTGCTTTGGCATCAGTGTGACAGGATTAACACATCAAAAGCAGTGTCGGGGCCTACAGCAACGTCACACAGTCAGTACAGCACCTTTCATGTTCTGCTCAGGTTCACTACAATTTCACGTAAGCCAACAGCAAGTCAGACAGAAAAAAGATAATGGGGCCAACCTGCTGCTATCATGCTTCCCCTCAGCTTCAGTGAAATATGTCAAATTCTGTGTGTTTGATGAAAGATTGGAGTTCAACAGGCTCAAGTCAGGAAAGGATATCTGACTTTGTCACATGGCCAGGATGCAAAGGAACATTTAAGTCTGACATTCAACCAGAAATTATTGCTGCAAGCCTGCATGGTCTTACTTTTTATGATGCAAACAGTGGACAGTCAACATGGAAGAAAAATTAAACCCAACTAGTGAAAGAGATAAGATGTATATAGGGGTTAAGTTCAAATAGTATTTATCATTTTGCTATGTTTTGGTAATAAATGAAAATGAGGTAGTTTTATAATGATCTTGCAGATGAGGTGCATTCTCGGTAGCAGGTAGCATTGTTACCTTATTAGTCCAGGGAGGTAACAAATAAGCATCCAGATAATGTTACACTTTCAGCATATTTTGTTTTTGCTGTTATTATTAACTGTGCAATGCTGTGATAAGGTTTTTAGGCTCTGCAGGTGAAGTGAGGAATGATGTAAAGTGAACTAAAGAGGAAATCAATAGTTGGTGGAACCATGCTCTCTCCTGAGTATACTTGCTTCTTTGAGAAACTTCCACTCTCTGTGGGTGACTCCTTTTGCTTCTTCATATAATCTCACTCTAACTGTCGAGGACATATGCCATCTGATACAGTAAAGGACAAGGTTATTCTTTATAATTCTGACAATATCTTTGTCACTTAATTATTTTCATTCATTCATTAATTTTCTGAAGTCTATCCCAGCTGCTATCAGGCAAAAGGCAGAGTACTCTCTGTGGGTACTTTGTATCTCTGTTTGTCCATCACAGGATTAACATAGAGACAAACCACCCATCACATTTATACTCATTCCAACGAGCAGCAATCAACCTAACACGCATGTTTTTGGTCTGTTGAAGGACCAACACTTGCACAGGGAGAACATGCAAACTTCTAAATAAGAATCCAAATTTTCTAAATAGCTAAAACCTTTGCACACTACAGTGTATAAATCCCATAAATGCTTTAATTTTTCCTCTTGTGTAACAACCCCCATCTTTGTTCAGGTGGTTGACATAAAACAGAAACTGAAGATGTCCAAGAAATTTTGGTCCAACCTCCCTGAGGCGATGTGTGTGGAGGACAGAGTAACTGCAGGAAATGCCAGTGATGGAGAGTGCTGGAATGGACACACCAAGGGCAGGTAAGAGCACTAGGGCCCCAGGGCTGATGAATGCTAGCACAAAGGGTTTCTTATAAATCCAAAGTCTTTGTAACCCGCCTGATGTTAAGCAGTCTGAGCCTTGCATTAAGAATTAGGTTGTTTTGGCATAATCTCCATTGTGCAAGAGCTTGGCATACTTTCATTCATCTTAAAGCAGGGTGGCTTCTCCTTCAAGCTGAATGTTGTGGTTTGCATAAGTGTTTACTATGTTTTTGTATGATTTGCATTTTTTGTGGGCTTTTGTAGAAAAAAGAAACTGGTTTTATTGTTCTATTGAATGTTAAACTAGATTTTTTTAAATAAAAAACAGCCTCAGGTCACAGTAGATTGCTATGTGCACTATTTTGTTTCTGAACATATACTGTTTGATGAAATAATTAGATAACTTTCAACACTAAAAATGCAAGATAAATTTGGTTTTATAGGAAGCAGCTGCTGACTTTTTTTCTTTTTGTGACCTGCTGAATGAGTCAGAGTAAAAAAAAAGGTAACCTCTTTAATTTTTTTTTGGAGATTCACGCAACCTGAAGTGGGCTTGTGGGAAAACGAAACGCTATTATGTCAGATGATTTGTGGAATGCCCTCACATGACGGCCTGCAGCTTATTCATCACACAGGGCTGTGGGAAGCTGACATATTTTTCCGGGAGAAATACTTAACAAGTATCTTAGTATATTATGAGGTCAAGTGCTCTTTTAACAAACACCGTTGTAACCTTAAAGTGTCATTGCTAAATGCCTCTGTGAGAATTTACAAAAAACTAGAATACATGGGGGAAATTAGTCCACCCCGAGCCGCTCTCCTGCCATAAAACCCCTGATGAAAATTCTTTGCAGTCTAAAACAAATGAGCACTTACAGGCCTTGTTCTTTTGGGAGTCACTTTTAAAATTGTGTCAGAAATGGTTTCATATTTGTTTTGTTATTAAGGTATTTTCCTGAAGTCCAAAAAGATGGTCTAATCAACCAGGTGAATAACCCTGAGGTGTCTGTCGACATCACACGTCCCGACACCATCATCCGTCAGCAGATCATGGCTCTTCGGGTGATGACCAACAAGCTGAAAAATGCCTACAATGGCAATGATATCTACTTTCAAGACTCAAGTTAGTTATTTGCTATTTTATTTTGCTATGCACACAAATGTGTCAACAAGCCATTTTTTTTCCTATCTCAAGGCAGGAAATGTATTTTTAGTGTTACTCTCAGCACCCCATGCTGTCAAGTTCATGCTCCAGCTCTTGTTACCCTTGAGGCATAGGTAATCACCATCAGTAAAGCCAAAAGAGGTAGTGAAGCTGCAAATAAGCAACAATGGCAGTCTGTAATGTAAAAAAATAAAAAGAGAAAAAGAAAATACCAACAGTCTCTGTAAAGTGATGAAAACTGCAGGCATCACACTGGCTGTACTAGAATCTGCTTTAACGTTTTCTAACCAAACCAATTACTTACAAAGTATTTCTATTTTTAAAAGCACAGATGTGCATAAGTACTGAATAACACAGTGACATTGGTATTGTGTACTATCTATGTTTTTTTATTTATTCTACATTATCCAATGTTTTTTGGTCCTTGACAGAGCAGAAACAACACAACTACCATTTTTCACATTTCTACTTTAGTTTTTCGTGCACAATTAGAGACATTTTCTGTATTCTTTGATAATTTTACAGATACATGTCTGTTGACTATCCCTTCACCTTCATAATATAAGCAGTATATTAAAGAAGTTGCTCAGAATTATTAGCTGAGTTTTGAACTTCCAAATACTGAGATATTTGAAGCTTAATACTCCTGTCTGTTAACTAAGCAGTTGTCTGCTTGTTGTTTAAATTTGGTCAGGTAAATTGGATTTACTAACTCAAACATTGAGAAAATACCTATGATAATCCTCAAAAGATAATAATAGCTGTTGACTAATAGACTGAGACAATGAACTTTAGATTTCTCAAGAAAAATTATGGAAACATTGGACACGATGGAATATTTTTGTTGATGATTTACTATAAAATCAAGGACAATGTTTTATCTTTATGACTTAATGTCACATATTGTTGAGATGAAGCAGTAGGTTAGATATGTGCTAGATTTGTTGGATTGTTTGAGTTTTTTTTTTGTTTGTTTTGTTTTCTGATGTTATTCTGTAGCTGCAGTGATGTCCTCTCTCTGCTTTGTGTTTTTTGTGTTGTTGCAGGTGATGAAGGCAGCGGCTCAGGTAGCGGCAGTGGCTGCACAGAAGTCTGCCCCACAGATATGGACAGTGCTACCACTGAAATCCCTGTGGTCAGAGCAGATCGGAGCGGGCCTTTGGAAGGCTCTGCCCAACTCTGTGCAGCCTCTGTAGCCCTGCCAACCATGCTGGCCCTCTCAGTCCTAGCTCTTCACCGACAATGGAGATAATACTGGAACAACTAGCTAAATGTGGACAGCAGGGTTTCCTTTTCTCTCTTCCAGCTTTTGTATTCAGGCAAATCGGAGCTACAGTCATGCAGACAGCATTCAAGCGACCAGTCTTGATGCTGGAGGAGTCTGCTCTGAGAAAGAGAGTAGTCATGCATCATGATTTCCCACTTTCCCAAAGATCATGCAGTGCCACCCCAAGACTTAAAATTTTATGGCATCATTCACCATCTAAATATGATGCTAACCCAACAAACTCTTCTTTAGAGATAAAAAAATCTATATATATATACATTCTCTTGCACATGTGGCAGGTATCAGTGTTGGTCTCCAAGTGAAAAAATCTAAAAAGCACTTTTATTTTTATTTTTTTTTTTATGCAAAAAAGAAAAGAAAAATGTTAAGAATGTGATTGTTTAATGCAACTGAAAGAGATTCAGTTTAACAACTGTTTTATATTATATTTTAAACAAATTATAATGATTTAAATGCCAGACAACTTGAGATCATTTGGTTTTTACCTAAATTTTAATTGAATTTTTGCTCCATTTTCTTCAACTCATTGCCAATTAATTTAAGACGGAATGCAAATACTAGCCTGAATTTAGTTTTTCTTCTGTTTTAGAGATCAAATGCAGCCAATTAAATTGTGTTTCTTTATTTTATGAGCCACAATAATTTCAGTACTGTTTTGCACGATTGTAGGTGTACTATCATAGTTTGATCATGGGTCTGCACAGCCTTTTAGCTAGTCGCTGAATCTGTTCAGCAGTGGCCTTGTGCTAAAGCTTACTCGAACAATTACTGTAAGGTCAACACTATATACCCATTTGCCTTGCAACAAATTCATTGTCTGCCAAAAATTCTCATATGATGCAGTTTTTACGCTTTGCTTCAGGACTATACAACTTGGACAAAATTCATAAGTAGTTTTTCATATATTTTGCAGAGAAAGTGTCACCAATATGCCGATATGCAATTGTATGCTGGTTCTGTCGTGTTGTTGGCTGGATGTCCTGGTGTAAAAATTAGTGCATACAAGGACTAAATATTTAATATTTTCTAGTTGCTTGATGAAATCAGAAGTGGCTTAAGTTAAGAATTCTGATTCTGATTAATGGTTACTCAGCATAGTGCCAAGTCACTTAATTAGGAAATTGTTAACTGTATAACACAATTTAAAAGAAAGCACTCTATAGACATACTGCACAGAATACAGATGGAAGTCAGTATTTTGTCCTGTGTATTATGTGTAAATTGACATGCACATTTCACACAGTCGATCTACATGAATTATTAGTGATTTGGGCCTATCAAGCTTTATACAATATCCTCTTATACAGCAAATACTTTGATAAATACTGCAGCATACAGCACATACAGGAATAAACATGTGTTTGCTACTTCTGCACTTATTTTGTGGCTGTTGTCACAGTTTTGAAAAAAAAAAGTAGTCAAAATGAACACTGTTGCTCATAAATATACATAAACCACAGCTGTTAAAGGTGTGGGAATTATTAAGAGCGTCAGCAGCAAACAACACACAGTGGTTACTAAGGATGGAAAGAAAGAGGTCCTAAATTTATCTGGAAAGCTTGAATGGTTTTGTCTGCTGCACAGACAGGCTTGAAGCCGACCACAGTCACCTGTGAAATGAGAATCTGTGGAGACTGGACAGGGCTGAATGCTTCAGTGAAGCCCCTCAGTAGAGCGTACTTACAGAGAATGTGAGAGGCCTGGCACTGCTGAGGGGGGCGGACAAAACCAGCCTGTATGTACATCCACTGTTCTTTGCGAGCCCCATAGGTCTCTAACCACCAGGCCAGCTAAGCTTACATATCCATGGAGTTAGCCTGTATTATGCCCTAAGCAGTATATTAATAAATTTTTCTTGAGCTTTTCTTTATTGCTTTTATGTATGCACTTGCATCCACATAGCAAGAACAAAAAGTACTGAGAGAATGTCATGGGTTTCATTGAAAATAATTCTTTATTAGGACTTTTGATCTCACAGGATGCCCTTTTTTTTATGTTTTATATCATTCAACTTTTAATATTTTTGCAATAAAATGATTAAAATAGATGTCTGATTAGAAAAATTATCAGAGAAACTAAATGAGCAGAAAAGACTTTCATTTTCTTTTTTTATTTAACAATTTTTGCATTGGTGTATGACATCAAATCCCCAAAAACTACATTTTATTTGAAGTTTGAATATAATATCAAACTGGGGTAAAGAACTAGTTGAGCAAATATGCCTTACTGTTTTTCAGTGCAATTAAAATGATTGCATTTGTGTTTTGTTACTGTTCTTGAAAATAAATTGTTATTAAAAACATTCCAATAGATTTATGATCATGGTAATTTTGTGAAATGCCAAAAAGAAATTGAAAAAAATATAAAATTCAGATTATTAATCCAAAATGTAATTAAATTCATTTCAACGCCCAATGTCATTCAGTTACAGCACCGATGTTTGTGTCTTGCTTCACAATTGTGCCTGCATTGTAGACCGGCTGTTGCACCACTCTGAGGGATGTATGAGTACTGAAGTGTGTTTCAGAACAACAGGTGAAATCTAGGCTTCCTCTGTGTACTTTCTATTTGTGAAATCTGCTTTTATCAGGGGTTCAAAGCCTCTGTTTCTCCGCTGACGCAGGTAGAGCACAAAGATAAGGAGAAGCACCAGGAGACCGATGAAGACTCCCCCTAAAGTGGAGCCCAGCACAAAGACAGCCGATCCTCCTTCTGTATCTGTAAAGATGTAGCACAGGTGGAGATATTCACTAAAACCTTTTTCTTTTCTTTTTTTTAAGCAAAACAACTGAATACTGATGTTGTCGTTTGCATTAGACTATGATCATTTATGCTCTGACTTGACAAAGTGGGATTTGATTAATTTAAAGTCCATGAATTAGAAGTATTGACCACATCTCTCAGCTGATGATGAATATGTCTGACTTCTACATAGTTTATCCATTTACTGACAACATATTCATACAAAACCTAATGTAATGCAAAGTGCTTTAAAGTGCAAATGCAAAAACCTAATAAAGACAATAAAGCACCTTTCACACTGGCTCACCCCAACAATAAAACACTCCAAGGACTGTATTCTACATAACACTCAAAGCATCAAAAGGCAGAAGAAATTAGTAAATTTGGCAAAACAAAATTGCAATGTTAAATAGAAAATAGATAAACTACCTAATAAAACTGAAATAAAATTAACAAATAAAATGTAATTACAATCATTCTATAAGTACAATAAAACTAAATATAATTAACAAAAAGTAAATGAATCTAAAAATGTGTGCATTAAAATAAATCAAATATCATATATTATTATAAAATTCTTAAGTATATGAGAGCAATCAATGTTGTCAAGTAAATCTTGCCCAAAACTGAATTAATTTCCCAAACTGTCAACTTATTTTTTTAACACTATCTTTCAATATTCACTCACCGTCTAGAGAGATTGAGTAGGAATATCCCAGCTGCTCAGATGTGACGTAGATCTCCTCATTAGTGATTGGAGGGAAGAAAGGAACCATGTTGTAGTCCCTGTTGTGACCTATGGGGGCCATCTCATCTGGAAAGGTGGCATTGGACGGAACAAACCTCCGCATCCACTCATCAAAAATGGCGTCTGTGAAGGCATGGAGCACCTGAGATGTAACAGGAACACAAGCACCATGAATATTTAACAAGGAAAAGAATGTGTCACTTATATGTGGTTGGAGAGGAAAACATTAAATTGGATTCAGACCAGAAAGATGGGGTCATTGGCTGCAGAGTGAGACAAAGAGTTGGTTCCATTGAGAAAGGCATGGACGAGGTTGTGAAGGTTATCGACTGTATCATCCAGCTCTCCGTCTGGCTTTTCATACCCCTCAAGAGCATTTCTGTGAATTGTAAAACACAACAATTGTTTAACTATCTGTAGTTTTCCAAACTTCTGTAAGGTTAATATGAGTTAGCTAACTGTAAAAAAAAACAAAAACAAAAAACAACTAGTTTTATTTTTGTTCACAAATTTGCAAAAAAATAAAAATATTTTCTCTTGTGTATATCCCTATTTCTTAAACTGACAAGGTTTTTGCCTGTTGTCAGATTTTATTTAAAGATGCTGATTGGTATTTGCTTCATGCCCTTTCAATTTAATTGAATTAAAATTAATTTCAAGAACATCTATTTCTTTAGTTTTATGACATGCAGGTGTACCTAAAGCTAAAGGAGGAGTTGGTGAAATATGGAGGGCTGTCAAAATCCCTTATTCCAAGACAGCTTCTAACATCATTCATGGTTGGTAGAGACTTGTTGGCTCTCTCCATTGTCCCTCTTTGAATGAAGCCCTCATTGGTGCCATTACAGAGAGTCACCAGACGGTTGTAGTCGTCCAAGCTGAAAACAAAGAAAATTTTTCACCTATATCCATACAAATGTCAAATAGTTTTACATATTACCACGTTTATTAGTAATTATTTCCACTTTGCATTCAATATTTTATGCTAACCTGTTACATACCACCCCCCATCTGGAGAATCTGGACTGGTTACTGATAAGGGTAGGGTTGTCAGGGTTTCTGCCGCCCAACAGACCATCAGTACACACATCACACTCACTTTGCCCTGTGGCAAAGTTCCAGTAAGGGACGGCAAAGTTCTCATTGCCTGTCAGTCTCTGTAAGGTAAAACCAAATGTTACATTTGATAGCTTAAAAAACAAGTCTTTGTAATGATTTAGAAAGATAATGTGGGTTTTTTTTCCACTTCAGGGTATGCAAGCTTCTTCGAATATACTCTAAAAATAATACCATGAACCAAAATGTGACCATGATACAGGTTCTTTGAAAAAAATATACATGAATTTGCAAAAGTCTCCAAAATATCAGATGCAATTGCACCAATATGTGTTACCAGTTCATGTATGTAATAACATTTTACTCCACCCCAACAGCTTATTCCCACTCCCCAGTAAAAATAATGAACTTATGATCATACCTGAAGCTCTCTTTCCAAGCTCAGAAGGTGATATCTGTGCCAGGTGATGAATGCTGGACCTTTGTGTGAGAAATCAATGCCTCTGAATGGGCGACCTGGACCTGCAAGAAAATGACAAGTTACGTTAGCTTCTACGTTTGGGTACGTAAAGTAATAATGACTTCAACAGCTACATGCAAAAAATATGTTCATGGAAAATAAACAAATACTTTTAAATTTTCAAAGAAATTATGATCATTAAAGGAAGAGTTAAAAAATTTACCTTTTTTTTTATTATTTTTGTTATCACCAAAAAAACTTAAGTGTAACCTAGTCTTCCTTTAATAAATTTTGTTGCTGTTTTAACAACAAGGAAACCAGACTAGAAATAGATCTGGAGTGGGTTTTTTTTTTTTTTTTTTTAATGCTTTTTATATTCCTTTTCCTGTTTATTGCAGATTTTTCATTACCATGACTTTCATATTACACAACAAAATCAACAGGAACAATACAGTTCAATAAAATACCCATTTACCAAGCAGAGTGTCCCTAACTGAGTAGTAATGTTGCCAGACAAAGAAGTCGTAGATGGAAATGTTGGCAAACTGTGGGTCAGTTCCAGTTGGTCCAAGCAGTCCCAGCCAGTGCTGAGTGGCAATGACATAATCTGGGTGGATGGTGGTCTTAGCAAGATCCAAAGCATCCAGAAATTCTTGGAGCTCCTCAGGGGTCAAGGAGTGGATGTTCTTCCGCACCACAGGAGCTTTCCTCTGGTCACAGTTTGGTCCAGTCCAGCCAAATTTACACTGGCCACAGTCATAACCTGCAAAGTTACCTGGAAAACAGGAAGCAACCTAAGAGTCAAATATGCAGTAGGAAATGTAATCCAGCTGGTAATTGCCATAGCATTACAAAAAAATACTGTAAAGAGCTCACCAGTACATCTGCAAGTCTGATTAAAGAATTTGGTCGGCCACCTTTCTCTGTCATCAACATTTCTGAGTCTGTAAGGTCCTCCCCAGGGTTTGGAGTCGACCTTAACAGCTGCGCAGCTTCCTCTTCCTGACAGAGAGCCACAAATGTTGGCGGGATCTGATCCCAGAGCTGGGCAGCACTGTTTGGACAGAATTCCCTCCACTGTGCAGCACACTCGAGGGAACTGTGCTCCTACTGGCTCAGTACAGAGAACTAAACAGAAAAAACCAAGACTCAATACAAGTATCATATTCCACCTGTTTGTTTCCTCCAGTTGATGGTGACGAATCAGTTTGTAGACCAACTCTTAGTCGTAATTCCTTCAATTAGTTCCTCCTGAAGAGTGTGGAATTTCACTCTGCTATGGTCCGCTAATGTGTATCTTCAAATTAGATTCAGTGATAGAGTTAACATCTGTGGAAACAACACTTAAAGCCAAATCATGCTGTGTTCCAGTTGGTTAGATGCACATTAAGAATGCCTCTAATGTCTGTTCTTGCTTTTGTATGGCTGAGGAGGATTAAGCCATTGGTCTTGTGATGATCACCTGACATAAGGGTTGTGAACTGCTTGCTTGAATGAATCATTATACTACACAGTCACTCACTAGAAAGAAAAAATGTGTTGGTGGTTTGTTCTTTGTTTGTTCCTTTAATCCAGACCGAAGTTTGTTACTTGTTAAAACTGGTCATCTCTTTTTTTTTACTTTTCACCTTTTCATCTAGGTCTTAGCTCACATTCATTTGTTATATTTGTCATATATAAAAACATAAAGTTTAGAAACCAGGCTTGATCATCTGGTTTAAAAAAAAAAAAAAAAAAAGAAAAAGAAAGAAACATGCATTTTTTAAATAATTCACAGATTTATACAGGCTTTAGTGGCTAGCAATGAAAACAATGTACTGGCTATGTACATGGCCACAACTCTTAATTATGTTCTGGTACAATGAGGTCATACGAATCAGGCATAAAGCACATGACCAGCTACATGACAACGGGTCAGGCACCCAGTTTCCCTCCAGAAGTTTCAGGCTCAGAACAGCCTGGTTTAAAGTGAAGATGTATTATCTATTTATGAAATTATAAATCTTATATACACATAACAACTATCACAACCTTTTCTTATGGCCACTGCCTAAATCTTAAGAATTGATATTGCATAGACAAACAAATTAATTCATCTTTAAGACAGCTTTGTTAACTGAATCTACAACACTTAATAAGGATCAATGAGAGACTGAACTAGTGAATGAGACGCTTAGCTATTCTTTATTATACACCAGAGGGCAAACACAGACAACATAATGAGCCTCAAAAGCGTGTCCAGTTTTGGATTCTTTATACTTCTACACTAAGCCTAACAGTGGATAATGTTATACACTATATATTATCAAATTTCTTTTTAAATTATTTAGTTCTATCTATAAGTTGTAGCTATTTATAAATGTCTGATTTTTTTTTTATTGTTTTCCTCTCAGTAATTTCTATATTAAAGGGTAAAATTTACAATTTTTTTTTTTAGGATTTTCCCAAGAGATTAAATCCTTTTCTAACCGCTAAGACAGGACACAGAAAGTCAAGACCTGTCCGTATGGCAAAGCAAAGCACTCGTCCCTGAAGTGCTTCGCTCAAACAAAAAGGACTTTCCCCACTGATGTCTGTACATTTCCGTGAAAAATGAAAATCAACCAGACACTTCGAAGAGGCTCTGATGCCGGGGGGGCGATGTAAGGAATTGTGTGGGTTGATACACCCAACAACCGCACATTTTGACTTGTCTCCTGGTAACTTCGG
>JBAMHW010000014.1:15159735-15179143 GCA_037177495.1 Rhadinocentrus ornatus
AAAATATGACCCACAAAGAATATAAGGATATATACACAGCATCAGGAGAGAATGTATTTCACATTTCTGCATTGATATACACTAATAGTGCACAAAAACATGTATTTACGAGCAAAAAAGTGGATTTTTCTCGATATATCCCCTTTAAAGAAATACTAAGATAAACTATTTATTTTACTTATTTTACATAGGAATACCCTCATCACTTCAAATTTTGCCTTTTGTATCAGACAAGCTGATTATTTCCTCTATGTTGTTTTTTTTTTTTTTTTTTTTTGCCCACCAAGATATATTTGTGAATTTGTGATTCTTGGAAGATTCTATGAAACAACCCTAGCATGATCCATATGCATTCCAGCAAGGGGCTTGTCATGTGATAGCTTGCAGTTTTTTTCAACTATATACTGACCTTGTGGATCTTGTGGATCACGGGTTTTCATGAGGTGATTTGATTCCTGAAAATGTGCCAGATTTTGAATTGCTGTCTAATAGTCTAAATAAGCTTTTAAAGAAGTAAAGAACCGGACATAAATAGGGTTCTAGGAGAAAATCCATGTATGACTACCTGGTCGTTTACAAAAAGGCTATGTCAAATTCATTGCACCTAACAGGATTAGAGTGGAATTCCTGCAAGTCAAAAATAATTTCCCTGTAAAAATTATTTCATGTTAATCAGTCAATCAATCAATCTTTATTTATATAGCACTTTCACATACCACAAGGTACCCATAGTGCTGCACAGATAAAATAACAATACATAAAAACATCGAAACAACAATAAAACAAACAATAAAAGAGAAAGATAGTAAAAAAGCCTGGCCTAATGATCGTGCTATCCGGAGTTAAAAGCTAATGTGAAAAGATGGGTTTTTAAAAGAGATTTAAAATCATTCAAGGCTCTGGCCTACCTCACAGAAAAAGGGAGATCATTACAAAGTGTAGGGGCTACTGAGGAAAAAGCTCTGTCTCCTCGAGTCACGAGTCGAGTCCTAGGGACTACTATATTATCTTCTGACCTCAGAGCCCTACAGGGACGGTGGTGGTGCGGAAGCTCGGACAGATAGGGAGGAGCCAACCCATTTAAACTTTTAAAAGTCAAAAGTAAAATTTTAAAAGAAATTATAAAGGAGACAGGCAGCCAGTGAAGGGAGTGCAGAACAGGAGTGATGTGCTCCCACCGTCTGGTCCCAGTTAGGCAGCTGAGTTCTGGATCAACTGTTGACGGTGGAGGAGAGACTGGTCAATCCCAGAATAAAGGGAGTTGCAGAAGTCCAGTCTAGAAAAGATAAAAGCGTGAATGTTAACTTCAGTAAGTGGGAAGCTGTGTTGATAAATTTTACAAGTGTTATTCATTGTCATGGTTTTTCTTGTAAAAAACAAAAACAAAACAAAATCAAATAAATAAATTATAAATAAAACTTAAAAAAGGGATGTGGTTATAAAAGGGAAAATCACACAAACATACAAATGTCAATCAAATTCAAATCCAGATAAGACAAATGGAGTAAAAACACATACTAGATGTTTTGCAAGTAACTATAGAAATGAACACAACAAAAAAGTATATTAGTTGATTAACTTAAGTCATATTCACTTGATGTGGACCCAAAAGGCAAGGCAAGTTTATTTGTATAGCACATTTGATGTACAAGACATTTCTAGGTGATTTACATAAAACATTAAAAGCATTACAGCGGGGGCAGGAAGCAATAAAAAGTACATTAAAAAAAACTTTTAAAAGAAGTAAAATTAATTAAATAAAAACAGAAAAAGCTAGAATAAAATAGATGAAAATACAAGAAATAAAAGTTCCAGAAGAATTTTTGTTGTTTTGATAAAAGGCAGCAAAAAAAAACAAAAAACAAAAAAAAAATGTTTTAACCCGGATATAAAACAGCTGAGAGAATCAGCAGACCTGCAGTTTTCTGGGAGTTTGTTCCACATGTGAGGATTGTTAAAGCTGAACGCTGCTTCTCCATGTTTAGTTCAGACTCTGTGAACAGAAAGTGGAATTGACCCTGATGACCTGAGGGATCTGGTTGGTCCATAACAAGCCAGAAGATCCTGAATGTATTATGGTCCTAAACCATTCAGTGCTTTGTAAACTAACAGCAGGGTTTTTAGGTCAGTTCTTTGAGAGACAGAAAGCCAGTGCAAAGATCTAAGGACTGGAGTTATATGGTCCACTTTCTTGGTCTTAGTGAGGACAGCGGCAGCAGCGTTCTGGACTAAATGTAGCTGTCTAATGGACTTTTTAGGGAGACCTGTGATGACAGCATTACAGTAGTCCAGTCTACTAAAGATAAATGCATGGACAAGTTTTTCTAAATCCTGCTGAGTCATCAGTCATTTAATCCTCAATATGTTCTTTAAGTGATAACAGGCTGATTTCACAAAGAGAAATCATATACTTAATTTGACTTAAACAAAACATTATGACTGAAAAAAAATGTGAGGAGCCTTCTGCATTTAGACCTATGTTCATCTTTTTAGGTTGAAGCTCTAAAAGGGATGTTATTGAGTGAAAGGATGGTGATGTGGACACTTGGTTGTTGGTTACATAGATCTGCCCAGTTTGTTCAAGCTACTTTTTAAAAATTAATCAGAAGCTAAATGCAAATTACACATTACCATAATTGATTTTACTATAAAAAGTATAACCTTACACCAAAGAATTAAAGCAGATTTTTTTTTTTATTGCTGTCCAACAGTCAAATGACTGGGAAATGATCAGAGGGTGCTTTATGTCAGCTGACTTTGAAGGAGATGCAGAAATGGGGAAGAAGGGAAATGTAAAAAGCATAACAAAGGCTGAATCTTCCAGGTTAAACTTAATTAGGGAGTCCTAAGGTCACACATCTCTATGTTCATTTGAATGCACACAGATTTTATTTTTTTTTCTGTGTGAAGATTTAATTAGTTACTCTTAATAATGACTGACAGGTCAATTGTCTGATTTTCTTTGCATAGTGAAACATAAAAATTGAGTAAAACACACTACTTGACCCTGAATTTAAAACATAAAAAAATAAATCCACATCATCCAGTATTATTCAGATATTTAAACAGCAGACATTATGGAGTTTTTGGCAGTTTTGCATTTTGGTGAAATTTGCAAAATGGTAAGAAAAGTTAAATTAGGGAAGGGGTCGTACTAAAAAGCACTAGCACAAATATTATTCTGGTGTTGAATTGTCCCAATAAAATCAGTATCTTTCAGTTGTTTTGATATTGTGATTTCTTATTGGAAAGAGTTGCTTCTACATTAAATGTCCACTTCAAAATGTGTAAATTAACATAGTCCATTATTCCAACTGAAACACAGGATGGTGCCAGAGAGCCACAGTGAAATAAACATGTTCTTATAATGGCATGCAATACGTGACAGTGAGAGTCATATAACATGCTGCTAATGGAATCACGCAGACTAAATCTTAAACAGTCAAAGCAGGACTCACCCTAAGAAGATTTTAAGGAAACAGCACGAAGAATAATTAGCATATCTCTAAATAGATTTAAATCTTATCTATTATCATTTTTCTTTTCATGTGGAGTTTGAGCTTCAGCCCTTTCAGATTCAACATAGTGATGTGTATAATAGCCAATAATTCACTCTCATCTAAATTAAATAATCAGGTAAAACATCTTTCAAAGGGGGTGAAATTAAGCAATTGTTAATATGTGGATGGAGAAATGCATCCACTTTCTTGACAGTTCAGAAAATTTTGCACAAATCTACTCTGCATAATGTTATATAGCAACATGTGTTGGCTAAATAATAGAGGCCTTTTCACATTTTTAATTGAGGCCACTTCAGTTACATTAACAAAGAATGGAGCTCAGCATCCTAGAAACTGGTGCAAAGCAACTAATTTAAATGTTTTTGCTTGTGTTTTAATGATATGTAATGTGACGAGCCTTTGAGCAAGCCCTGCTGGGCTTTTGCGGTTCCTTCTCCATATTCATGATAGTTTTTTTTTGTTGTTTTTTTTGTTTTGTTTTTTGACAAGCTCAATCCAGATTCTACCCTATATAACATATAACCTGAAGAAGAGAAAACAGACTGTGAACTTTGATGATTCATTCATTTCTGAGCCATCCCTACAAATCTGTATGTTCCAGTGTAGCCCATTCACAATGTCTCATAATGAATTTCTAGTGTATTGTCCTTTTTTTCAACTGATTGTCTATAAAAAACTCTAACTACAACTGAATTGTCATTTTAAAAAATATTTTGCACTAAAACTGGATGATCTCACTTTCGTGCCTCTCTAGTCTCATTTAAATTGTCTAACCGTTTTCTTGGTGCTTTATGTTATTGGTATTTTTTGTACCAATTTAAAAACATTACATTTTCTTATTGTGGAAACCAGAAAGGATAAAATGCCCTTTTTACAATATATTCCAAGCATAGTGTTGTTGTTGTTTTTTCTTTGTAAAATATGTCTTTTATTGTCACATTGACACCACACACATTTTTAGAGGCAGATCAGGCAGATGCAGTGGCTGTAGACAATAGGAGGGGGGCAGTGTTGCTGTTTCTCTTGGCTTTTTTGGTTCAGTGGAATGACTGGCCCTCACAGCTTGCACTCCACCAAATATGCCATGAAATAGTCTAGGATTGGACATCTTTGTACTTTAACTGTCACCATTTCAAATCTCAAGCATGCCAAGAAGTGACTGACAGAATATACAGTGGGCTGGGTGGTATGCAGTCGTGTAAAATGAGTAGCCTGTATAGAGTTATAATCCTCTTTAAGACTCCTATCCATCTCCAAATTAATATCTGGGGGCCACATATCCCTCTGCACTAGTTTGTAGTCGTTTAACCCACTTCTCTAGCAAACTGATCAAATTATTCACTGGAAAATAAGATTAATAGTTATGCTGCGAAACATGCTTTAGGTCAATTATTTGGGAGATTCTGACGATATTCTCATTACACTGTAAAGCCAATTCAAGGACAAGCAGCATGAAGAAGTGTCTTGTAGATTAATTGCCATTAAAGGTCAACATGCGTTCAAATTGACGAAGATGCTATCCATTTTCATCAGTATGAGTCGCACAGTATATGGGAAACCTATAATGCTCATTACATGCATTTAAATGGGCTCGTCCTAATTACTAATCAGTCTCCTGTACTATTAGAGATGGAAATTAGAAATACAAAACAGACCCCTGGGCATCATTCACTTAGAATATATTAGAGTTTCCTTTTATTATTAGTGTTGGCATTTTGAAAATTAAAACTCTACAAACTTCGTTGAATGTACTGATAGGCTAAAAGCAAAAGCTTGCTTTTAATTACTTAAATGAACATCTCTGCTTCAATTGTGACTATATAAGAGTAGTGTGATATATTTTTGTTCAGATGGATTCTAAAACACAAAACTATTCTGTTTATTTTGCTATGCCCCAATCAGAATATTGGCTAAACCCTACAGTGATTCTTTCTTCAGTGATTCCCGCCCACCTCTCTGGCAGCTTACCGATTTACATTTGAGCATAATGCAAGCATTAGAGGAGGCACAAGGCAGCCCTGATAAGTTACAAAGTGCTCCAGGGGTAAACCTCGTAAGAGAGGGTTTGGAGTTATTTACAGCGTTCAAATCCTTCAAAAATTCATGTCTGGAGGATGAGATTGGTTTTGCAGCTGATGCTTTGCACACAAAGCAAACACAATGCATGTAGAGGGTGTTTAGCTGTAAATGACCAGATGACATTAATTCTAATTGACTGATCTCATCCCATGCTAAGGACCAGTGTGTATGATACTGCTCAGGACACAAGGTTTCTGTTGAGGCACAATGTTACACACAAAGCAACAAAACAGCAACAATGAGACTGGCTTAAGCACTGAGGAACACAGCAGACCAAAAATTATTTTTAAGCGCAATTTAATTTTCAATGAAGCACTACTTACTTGTTGTATAGTATTTTCTATTCAAAGATGTGTTTTGATTGTGTAGTTCTCATAATAAGAGTGCTAGGAAATTGCAAAGCCATTACAAAGGAGGTTAAAGGCAATGGAATTCCTTCTTATCAGAAATGCTTTCTGTACAGTTGTTCCATTTGAAATGCATTTAATTGCAAATAGAAAAGAAGAGAGAGAAGGCCAACAAAGCGCGAGGCTGAAGCATTTTCCTCATCTACTTTGAGTGCACGTATTCAAATCTAAGCAGGCAGACAATGAAGGAAAGGAATCGTGCTCTGAATAACCTTCCTCTCTGTCTTTTTCATTTCCAGGCCAATCCACAGTTTTCTTCTTGTCTGGTGTGAGGGGCGGGCTTTACACTTACAAATCAAACTTCTTTGCCACTGTAGAACAACACATCCACTTGATAGCAAAACAGTGCCACACATGTCCAGTGAGACCTTTGTGAGAGTACTTATATATCGTCTGTGTCTATCTATGTTTCTGCTGCAGATCACGGCTTACATCAGCCTTCGTCAGGTCCTTCCTCTAACGTCATGGCAAAGCCTTTACCCAGGATCTTCTCCCCGTTCATTCCACTGAGGGGAGGAGTATCTGTGGATCATGGGGCACAAAGTGCTCGAAGCCTGTGCCTTTGTTGGGGCAAGCTGGTAGAGAGCACCTTCAGCAGATATGCTGACAGTTTCACAGGCACAGAAGAAGAAGTTGAAGGAAAAAAGTGCACCCTTCAAACTTTCCAGTGCAGTGCTAGGAATTCTATTTTTTCTCAACAAAGATTTATACATATTTATACAAACCCAAATACTGATAGGAGGGTGGTAGAAGAAAATCTTGGAATTGCAGAGGTAAACTATATGTAAATGCCATAAAGTAATAGACTTGTAGTGCAAATCACACCATTTTATCTTTAATTTTGCTTTCGTACCCTCCCCACTCCCCCCCCATCCTCTTTCCTCTGGCTTAAAGGTGCATCAGAGATATGCATTTAAGCATATTCAGAACACGGGGCGTGAAATTAAATGTGTGGCAGAGTGAGAAAAATATACAGACGCTGGAGATGCCTTAAAAATAGTCATTTATGCAGATGGAGAGGAGTGAAATCATTTGCAATGGGATGACCCTCTCTCCGAGCATTTCTCCCCTCACTGTTCTTCCCTAATCTTGCACTGTATCTTCATTTTTCATTGAACTCGCCAGTTTGCTGCTAAGCAGCCTTGTAGATAAGGCAAAGTGCTAAAAGGAGACGACAGAAGGAGCTCAGTGGGCCCGTTTCTATTGCACTTTCACCCAAGGCAATGGGCAGAATTTAACGGATTCCTTCCAACATATGTTTTTGCCAGATAAGTAAACAGTGTGTGTCGGAAATGAAAAAAAAGCATTTGCAATTTAATGACATTACAGCTCCCAGCTTAGCCCGCCGTGCTGCGAGGCGAGGAGCAGAGAAAGGGGAGAGCGGAAGAATGGAACCGGGTGTCATCAATGTTTTTTTTTTCTTTTCCCTTGCAAGAAGCAGCACTGAATTCTTCTTATTCTTTTCAAACCCCTTCCCTTCTCCATCCCTTCCTGCTATTTTGTTTCTTGCCCATAGTTTTCTTGCCTTTGTCGCATTGAAATTATCTATTATTTTATTCAGCAAACTTGCCATCCCCTACCATTCCACGCTCTTCAGCATCTGATTCACTCAGATTGTCTGAGCTAAAACACACATGCCCTGGCCAAGGGTGCTCTTTCCCCTCCTACCCCCAACCCCCTTATCCTCTTTTGTCTGGTTTCATCAAAGTGCAATAGATGCTTGGCACAATAAAGAAGAACAACCCTCCATGTTGTAATAACATTCAGACCTAATGTGAGGACCAGTGATGACTTGGAGGGAGAATCACCTCAGTGCCTGTATTTCAGTGGCAGGAAGCGATCCATCCATCCCATGTAAAGCTCAATGATTTTCCTCTTTTCTCCCCACCGGCTAAGACAGCTGCCTTATTATAGAAGGCTAATTGTGCAGGAAAGCAGATTATGAGAGTGGTAGGATGTACTCCTTGACCATGTGCTAATGTGATGACAAGTTTGGGGTACCCTCTAAGCAAAAGGCGTCGCACGCCAGGGCACTTTTGGCACTGGCTATAATCTGCCTTTGGTATTAACTCAGCAACCCGGCTTGTTTGAGTATGGATCAATCGCTCGCTCATTATTTTTACAAGAAAGCTTTATATTCAAGGCGCTTTCCTGGTGTTGATCTCTCATTAACCATGCTATGTAAATGCACTGGCAATCCCTGTGTAAGGGATACGTCACCCCAGGGCCCATACTTGCAGAAGCATGTTAAGGAGAAGAAGGGGCAGGAAATTTGGGTCAGTTGCCTTCGCCAAAACTTGAATTTCAGGTTTTGCTTAAAGCCCCCTGCTCAGCTTTTCTCCTCTAATGTGTTTTTGTTTGGTGATGTTATGTTTTAAATGTCAGCCCTGGAGCTGTCCAGCAATTTAGAACACACAAAAAGCCCTATTTCAGTACGGCTTCCAAGTCTTCATGTTACCTCTGTAATCGCTGCTGGCTGCAACATTACACACACTCCATTTACTCGCAGTCTTTTATCACCTATGAGCGTATTGACTGTACAGGGAAAAGGTTAGATAGGGTCAGAGGGAAGTGATAATGTTACAGGACAAATAGAAACACCTGATTTGTTGTGAGTGTTGATATAGAGTTATTACCAACATGCTACTAAACTAACTTATCTATCTGAGCAGAAGGGACCTGACACATGACACTAGATCTTTAGCTGAATTAGCTGTCAGGATGCATTGTGCATCAAATTAAAAGGGGGAATATTTCAACTTGTTTACTCATTTCTTACACACAAACATCCAACAATTCATGGCACTCAGACATCTGTTTGCCTGACAAGAGATCACGCGGCGCGTGGTTTGAGAAACGGAGGCTTCTGCCATATTTGGCTTCAGCGTGAACTGGCATGGTGAATGACGCAACAGGAAAACGAACCTGACAGCACCAGGCATCAGCTTGGCGTTTCTTTTGCGCCCTACATACATAAATCTCTTATTATTGCTGTGTGTTCGCTCTGTATATTTTTACACCTGTCTGCGCAAATATCAAAGAGCAGTGGTTTGCTTGTAGACATTCAACTTCATTTGTGTCTCCTGTACAAGTTTATATGTGGAAGAGAGAAAATACGGTGCAATGCCAAGGCTTCATTCCAGTTTAGCAAAGGACTGTCAAAGAGCACTGTTCCACTTGACCCATTTTATTTTTTTATACCAACAACTTCAGTGTGCTTGAATGAGCATGCTGAAAGTTCTATATTTTTTCTTGAGCATGTCACACATCACAGCACTAGGTGCTCACTTTATCTACTCCATATTTATCTATTTCATATTTTTAATTGCTGTTGGTATCTAAGCTTGTAAAAGAAGAGGCTAACTAAAACTTGGTGTCTGACATATGCAACAAAAGTGAAAAATATTCAGACAGGAGGACCTCTACACGCCTCAATCTATCTCTATCTGCAGGTACTTCAGCAGCTTCTGGCCTTGGATCATCTTTATTTGCAGCTCGTCAAGAGTGAAGGCCAGACTTTGTTTTGCTTTCCCATCCTTTCATAGAGGTCTTTTCTTCCCACACACAAACAAATCAAGTATAAACACTTTGTTTAAAAGCCAATACCCTCAATTTAACCCTTTTTTGTGGTAACAAAGAACAAGGAAAATTTGAATAGACACAGTGTGGTGTGGCTAAAGTGTATGGGATGTCTGTAGTGCCCCTGTATGTGATGTCTGCTTGGACCATACATAATAGATTTGTTCTGAGGACCTTCACATTACTTCCAAATTAAGGTATGAAGTCATGCTCCTTCATCAGTATAACTAATGGCACGTTTCACGAGCTAGCCATGTTTTGAGATTAAAGAGCTGTTTTCTGCTGAATGTGATAAGGTGCACACACAAATTATTGCTTTACTGTCATCAATGTGCATACACTCTCTTTACATTCTTTATACTGTCATTAGTAAGGCATCTATATAGTTGTTCCAGTCTGTTACACCATGGCTACAAAGCTGTGAATGAAAAAAAAATAAATAAAGCAATCTGACAGCAGCAATGTCAGCTATATTAAACCAGCTTCACTAAAATTTTTACTAAAATAAACATTTGGAAAAATCATCTCTTTTACATGACTGGAGTTCGGGAGAAAAAAGGGTAATAAGCAAAATGACTAAATCCAAGTTTCCATCCAATAAACACATTCTTCAGGACTCCAACATTTCAATATGCAAAGATTAGCTCTGGAGCAACGTATCATTTGGAAATGATCTATTTTGCCACTGTTAATTACAACAAGTCTGCAGAATTTGACTGCTAAACCATGATATCACAATGCAGGGTATGAATCCCAAATCAAGCTTTGCACACCATAATCCTGTTAAAATGTAATAAATAATCCCTGCGTGTTAATGTTGGCAATATTTCATTTTAATAAGTTCTCGTAAAATTGAGAGAGAGGGAAAATTGATGGCATTACAGCTCACTCACTTTGAGTGTGGCCATGAGTGTGCAGGAGGAAATCATTCCTTCTCATTAAAGGTGCAATCTTCGAGCCCCGAAGATCTTTGTTGTAATAACTGGGGAAAATAATCTCTTTTATTGATAGGCACATGTAGCTGAGAGTATGCCAACTGACAGGTACTTATCTTTTTGCCTGTGTCCTGTGTTAAAGAAAGATATAATTCTTTATGACTGTTCCTCAGGGCATCAGCTCTTCAACTTCATTATTTCTACTTATGATAGATATATTTTTCCTTGGAAACCTGAGAATTAATACGAGAGTCGGCAATCTCAGCCAGCGGTCATTTGGAAATGGAACAAAAAATGTCACGTCAGTTTAAAGAACATTTGTTAAGGCTGCTCACTGACATTATTCAAATTTATTGATGGATATATAGTGTAATCCTTTGCCTCATGTTTTAGGTTATTAACTTAATAATTTCAGGGACTATCTGGGATTCTTCTTGAAAAATTCTAATCTTATCAAAAGTTTAATTGTGTCACCCCAAACATTAAAAAAAAAAATCTTTTTTTATTTCTAGTGTATTATGTTAGTGTTTGTGAGGTATTCTCAAAATGAACAATTTCAGAGAAGCTTGTGTGATGTTCAGTTTTGACATGTAACGCTCATTCTTATAATATGGATTGAAAATCATAGGATAGTGCAGTGACTTGCTTTAGACAGCAGTGGGTGCTTTAGAGTCAAACAACATGGAGAGAGAGAAGTGTGTTTCTCACTTCTTGTGTTTTAGGGCCAACACAAACCCAAAACACACTTTTATGTCAGATCTTGTATATTAGTACACCCAACAATAGTTTCTTTTTATTAGACAGCAGACTATTTTCATATGAAGAAATGTGCCAAAGAAATTCTTCTCTTCTTCTTCTTCTTCTTCTCATTTTTTTTGAGGATGATTATCTCCTCTGCATTTATTCAATTTCATAATTCACAATCTGCCCAGAATTATCAGTTTTCATGATAGGTGTTGCTTTCTTATTGTTTGTCATTTCTAAGATATAAGTGCTCTAAAAATAATATCAGAATTTGTTAAATTAATTTTCTCCCCTTAAATTTAGTTATGTTTTACTTTTAATTTATTTTTCTTTTACTCTGATGTTAAAGGACTAAGCTAACTGAATGAAAAGGAGCATCTTATCACTGGTTTCACTCTGGTTTCACATAAATGCAAAAAGTAAAATGTAGTTTTTGTGAAAAAAAAAAGAAAATATTTAATGTTTGTACCTTAGGATGGCTATAAAAAATATATTTTTTTTTTTTCTGAATGAAAAATTATATATTGTATATTTATAACATTCTATGTCCATCTTATAAACCAGAAAGTAACTTCCTGCAATTTAAATCACATATCTTGTGCTTAGCGTTGCATTTTCCATCAGACCTCAACAAAAGTAATAGAAATCTTAAAGAAACTGCTTGATGTCCATGTTTGGAGAGGAGCACAAAATGAAAAGATGTGGAGCAAGCACTTTTTTCTGCATTTAACTTAATATCTAGTTGTTGTTTCTCTGAAACCTCAAATAAAACTAGCATGCTTTTCAAAGTTTTTCAAAGAATAAAAAGAAATTGTGTATTAGCCTTTAAAAAAAATCAGACACGCATTTTAGGTTATTACAAATTCTTTATGATTTTCCAAACAATAAATCTGCAGGTTGTGCAGTATGGTGTGTATTCCCATCAGCAATGAGGCTGCTTTACACACAGGGAAGCATCAAAACAGGATTTACTCAGGTTCAGTCAGGGTATACAAATTAAACATATCTCCCACTGATATAAAATGTAGCCCTAAAATATATGGAAACATGCTGTGATAAATAGGGTCGAATATTGTATTTATAGAGATGTTCTTCAAAACCCTAATGCCAGACATTTACTCATTTCACCCAAAAACTCACCTCAGCTACCGATCCCCTCCACTTGCCCTCAACCTAATTCAAGCATTCCCCCTCTCTGAACTCCAGCAGGGGCCCATCGACTTATTGCATTATGTACTATTAAACAAACTTGGACTTCTTTAAAGCAGAGTCAGACTTCAGAGGCTGTGTGGCATGTTTATAGGGATGGACTGTACAGTACACAGAGATTTCTCATTTCTTTCGGTGACCTTGGGCACAGCGACATGTACGGTTTTGAGGCTTTGATTTGCCATGTTGAGGTGTTGCGGAAAAGGTGCAATGCAAGATAATTTTCGTATTTTTTCCCTCCTGGGAGCATAGAGAAGTAAGAAATACAGCAGTTCATACTCGGGAGATTACAGGTAATATGACACACAGCCTTCATAAACATTCTTGACCCAACCTGATGATAGAGATATTGCTTCAGGAGAGACTTTTCACACTTTGATTTCCCTAAAATGAGATGGAGAAGTCAGTGATCAGACTCTTTGAGGTTCCTCGCAGAGAGGCCAGCACTGGCTGAATATATCTCCCAGCGTTGCACAAGGCACATGCATGCTATGACAACCAGGTGAGCAAGAAGCAGACTCCTGCAAACAAATTGAGAAAATATCCTCAAACATATGATATTAATGTATTATTCATGTTAAAAAAAAATACTAAAATGATCCATCTCAAGCTATTGAAGCCAGGTGATAATCCACATGCTTGTGGGACAGCCCTTGGCGAATTAGAGATGAGCTAACCATTGTGCATCCCTCTAAGGTCAACATGGTTGAACTGGTGATACATATGTATGCTAATTTGCCTAATCTCACTTCGACAAATGTCTTACAGGCACATAAAGGGTTTAACACTCAGACATAATGATATCAGGGCATCAGGCGGGCGGCTTATGAAAACATGAGGCAGCCGTGGCTTTAAATCTTATGTAAAAAAACCTTTATATTGACTATCAACAGTGAAAGACCAAGACGTGTACTGTTAAAATGTTTCATTTCTTTTTTAACATTTACTAGATTCCTAAAAATTGGTTACACTCATAATGATAACGTCTGATGTATAAGCACATTCAGAAATCCTTATCAGTCATTTCTTTATTCATTCAGGCTTCATGAAACTCTTCATGAACATTTAGTATCATTCACATCACAGCTTTCAACAAAGCTTTAAAGTATTTTAAGTGCTGGACATGACGTGGTATTAATTTGGTATTCTGGCATTTTATGTGCCTCCAATATGACAACAGTGTATAGTTGACAAACTGCAATTATTGCAAAGTTTTATAAGTGCATTATGATGACTAATGCACATTTTTACCATGCATTATTGAAATGCACATTTTTGTTCACTTTTTCTTTTTAAATTACCCTAACTGTCAATAGTTTGGATGAATTAAGGATTTGATTTATCCTTGACATTGGAAAATACTGGACATTAGGCAAGTCTTCTTATGTTTGACTGTGTTTAATAAACAAAACGTTAATGTGTTGTTTATAGATCTGGAAAAGCCTGTTTGCTCTGTTTAACAAACATCAGTACAGTCTGCTGTTAAGAAGTCCTTATCTCATGTAAAGATTTTTAATTAAATCAGCTAAATTTCTTTTAGCATGGTTACACTCTCATGGTGCCTAAAACAAGGCAGTGTAACAGATACAAGATACACTAAGGTACCTCAGCTTAGCTGAACGTTAAATGAAAGTATTTGTTTTATATGAGCAGCTACTTCTTGGTTTCATCCAGTGTGTGCTCACATTTTACTCCATGAAAGAAATGATGCTTATTACTATGAGACTACATCTATTTGCTTACTCCCAACTTTTAATCCCAACTAATTTTAGATGAATTTAAGTTAAAACTGATTTAAAATTATTAAAGGCCTTGATGGGGGAGAGAAGTTAAAATCTAAGAAAACCAATGTGTGAGTATGTTAATTTAATTTGACTTGAAATAAGCTTTCATCAAAGTCATCACAAAATTATTTAAATCATGAATTGAATCTGATTTTATTTTTCTCTGTTTATTTTTTATTTTTATTCTGAGTGAAAAAGCAAGTTCTAATCAAAAGTTTTCTTACTTTTTTTCCATAGTTGCATCTCCACCTTCCCTTTCAGCTCCCATCTTAGTCCTAAAAAAAAAAAACAGGCTATCTATTCAAAAGGCATTTAGTCCATTTCTTTCTTGGCCGGTAAACCTATTCATCAATTGTTCTGGCTTGTAGATTGCATTCTAATGCTAATCTAGCGTGTTAAATATCTTTTTGTTCCCCTTTCACCGTTTTGTCATTCAGTTTATCCAGTTTTGGCCACCCATTTTATTTATTTATGCGCCTGCTTCCATTCATGCGCTCATGTATTTTTTATTATGTTGTTTCACTGTCATGCAGTGTCAACTCACTCTATTCAATGTGGGCTACTTGAAGGGCTTGGAGGGACAAAGCGTGTACACATTGCACCGCTATTCACTCCAGCCAGCTGGATCGACTGGAAAAAAAAACCTTGTGAAAAGAAATCCTCCACAATGGACACAGAAGAAGTGCACAATGCTAACAGTTTTCCAAATACCACTGATTGCTTTCATTACAATGAGGGAAAGCAGCCGCTTTGCTGAGCTCCACTTCAACAAACAACACTCTCACAAAACCTCCCAACCCACGTTTTGTTCCCACACAAAACCTCCTCGACCGTCTAAACGCTCTCAGAGTTGAAAAAAAGTTCTTTCAGCTTTCTTCCCTCTTTTCTTCAAGAAAAATAAAATGGAAAAAGGCCGAGGAAAAAGAAAGCAATGGCCACTGAACTCGTAATGCAAATTCTTTGACAGAAGAAGACAGAAGACTTTGTGTTTTGATCAGCTTCTTTTTGGTGAATGTCTGCAAAAAAGTGGATTTTTTTTTAATGACTCAATAAAACTAAATAAAATAAACACAATATAATAAAATAACAATGCTTCGGCTTGTTGCCTCGGAATAGCAAGATAATAAAACGAATTCTGATGGAAATAGGCAAACACCTTTCTTTTCTTGTTTTCGAGACTACACATGAAACACAAAGATGAGTATGGCGTGTTACTCTCGGGGGCCAAGAAGGAAGTTCTGTGGAGAGAAGTGATCGAGGTGCTACAATAGAGAGCATAGTACTGAAAAGGTTTAATTAACCGTGACGGAGATAATTATCCCTGGACTGTCCAAATTAGTTTTGCATAATCGCTCTGATCCTTATGAATTAATCTCTTGCTGTAATCTAGAAGAAGCGCCATTGCTTCAGTTTGGTACTTTCTGTTACAGATTAATAAGAACTAAATGATTTATAGTGGAGTAGCTCACACCAGCCTTACACACATATGCACACTAGTATGCTTTTCCCCAGTCAAACATGTCAAACTTTTTATTTAAATAACGTACTTTGTTTTTCTTCCCACACTTGGGAGCGTAATACACTCAGCTCAGGTTGTTTCAGAGCATCAAAGGCGAGATTGTTCTGCAGCCTAAAAAGCAGCACTTTGCCTTCTTTTCCCTTTTTTTCTCTATGTCCATGGGAAAAGAAAACTCATAGTACCACTGCTTTATCTTCTTTCCTATTCACGATTAAAATTGCGATAAATAAGGTTTTGGCTCTTGATAACAATGGGCTGATTTAGATTTCTCCCCCAGTAATGCCATTCAAAGCGCAGACAAAAGCGGTCTTTGGAGGATACGTTACACTTCACCTGGACTGAGGAGCAGGAAAAGAAAAGATACCAATCTTGTTCATCTCATCAAGAACTGCAGCCTCGATTCTCTTCTGTTTAATCCGAATAGGCTTTATTGTAGTCCTTATGCTCAACAAGTGAACAGTAGCAATAGTTTGCAATACATAACGGAGGTTAAAGAAAACACAAAACATACAAATTCCATAAGAGTTAGTTAAAAAGGCTTTTTTTCTGCTGCACATGACAGGAGTGGGGGTTAATAAACATCCATCTCCATTTAAATTCGGACTTATTTTTTTCCTCTTTAATGGCAAAAAAAAGGTTTGGTGAATCAAACCCGAATTGAATAACACCTTGAAAATAAATTACATCTTCTACGTTTCATGTGCAAAAACCTTGTCCTTTTTAAAAATTGTCTGGGTCACCATAGATTCCACTAAACAATAAATATTACAGACATCTATAAAACGGTTTAAAAACTCAAAATATACAGCGGGTTTCTAGTGAAATACGTAGCATTCTTGCCCTATCTCAAACACTACGCCTGTAACAGCAAATAAACTAAAGTAATTTTTTTTCTGTACACATTTACAATGTTTTGACAATCCTCCTTGATCCATGAATTATGACCCCCACAGCAAGTGATCTGAGGGAAAACGATGTGGTCCTGATATGGGGTCATTCGTGTTGGCCGCCCTTGATTCCAACAGGTTGGTCAACCAGGAGCAGAAGACAGAAACTGAACAGGATACCTTTCAAAAAGAGTTTTGACAAGGGCAAGCTCTGATACCCAAACATCTGTGCACGCTTGCCATCCATCAGTCATTTTCGGGATGTTGCGTCAGGTGATGGTTGAGTAATAATAGATTAGAGTTCTCTAAATAAGCATTACCTTTGATAAAGGCATTATTCAATGTACATACACATGTGATCGACGACGAGCACTTCATCACATGTACAAGTTTGTGCATGCATAATAAAACTCTTGCATGAATAGCTTTTGTTTGATTTCATTTCACATTTCATTTTCTTAGAAGTCCAAAGTGGGCCTATCATAACGCCGCAGCATATGCAGGGTACGGTTCAAGTTGAGGTTTTCCCATCCCGGGGAGCAGGATGTATGCTAAGGGCGGCTGGAGTCCCGCTGAGGGCCAGGCCGTACAGTTACATGGGATCATGTAGCCTGGGTTTCCCGGGGAAGGATGTGAGTGAGTGTGGGTCCCACCACCTACGCTGCCAGTCCCGGTGAAAGCCGTAGCGCCTCCCGGCGGGTAACCCAAAGGAGAGGCGTACGGAAACGAAGGTGGGGAAAGCTCAGTCATCTTGGATCCCAGATCGAAAAATGAATAGGGGTTCGTGGACATGGATGGATTGAAGAATACCCTTGCTGCAGCAGCCGCAGCAGCAGCTGCTGCTTTATCTGGATTCCCAATGATAGACTCGGAAAGTGCTCCAGCGGAAAGTCCGTTAACTTTGAGTGCGTCGTGCTCTCCGAGATTGTAGGGCAAAGGGAAAGAAAACTTATCTTTTTTCATCAGCGTCTTGGGTTTCCGCCTTGGTCTGTATTTATAGTCTGGGTGTTCCTTCATGTGCATCGCTCTCAGTCGTTTAGCTTCGTCGATGAATGGCCTTTTCTCAGACTCGGTGAGAAGTTTCCACTCCGCTCCCAATCTCTTGCTGATTTCGGAGTTGTGCATTTTTGGGTTCTCCTGAGCCATTTTTCTGCGCTGGGCTCTGGACCAAACCATGAAAGCATTCATCGGACGTTTAACGTGATCCATTGGTTTAGACATGCTAGCACACACACACACTCTGAAATATAAAAGAAAAAAACGAAGCAAGGAATAAACAACTTGCCAGGTGGATATAAAAACACATGAAAATGATTTTAGAATATTGAAACATGCTATATATATATATATATTAATTCCAGATTTAGAGCAACTGCTATCCATGCGTTTAATTACTTACTTGAAACTTCAATTCTTCATCCCACCGTTGATTTTCTTCAAAAATGCACAAGTTGCAGCGTCCTTATGAGCGCTCAAATGTTTTCTGCGTCATGCTGGCATCCATCAGAGATACGCCTTTAGTAAAGAAGACGGACGAAAGAAAAGGTGTCTTGTTTTCCGCTTGTCGTCTGAGAGTGCCAACCTATTCTCAACGGCAGCATACGCAAGTGGACGATAACTCCCGCTTGCCTCATGTGAAATACCGGGTTGTGTGGCAGGTAGTGAAAGTGTCACTGGCGCATGCGCGCTAGCGTCGAGCGCGCAGAATGTTGAATGGGCTTTAAAAAAAAGAAAGAAAAAAGCTTCCGCCAAGTTTTAACGAAAATGAACCTCGTGTTTTAACATCTTTATTGTCAAATTAAACTTTTTTGTGTAATCCGTGTTATTAGACTTAATTTGTTTAGTTATGTTTATTTCAACCCGCAAAGTGTCATGCGTAAAAGTAATTCGCGTACTTGAAATATGCTACCTGGGGATAACATGTATGAGACCCTTTATAACTGTCAGATTTGGAGAGATTGACAGAAGATAGACAGGTGCATGTATGTTTCAAAAGTTTTCTGAGCCATCAGATACAACAAAACTCACCGTCTTTTTGTTAAAAGTCTAACTGCACTCTTAATTACATCTTCCTCTCAGTGCTGTTTTGATTACTCGGCAAATCTGCCGGTGTCTTACTCTCTCACCTTCCTTCCTCACCGGAGTGTCCCTGCCTGTCCCTTCGCTTCCCCACGGGTGGCACTGCCCCTAAAAAGTAGAGCGCAAGGGGCGACAAGAAAGGTAAAGAATGCGCTCTTTAATTTTCTGATATTGTCCCATTTTTCTCGGTAAATAAGCAAATGTTGAGGAGGTCTGAAGTGTTTCTAATCGTGCTCGGTGAAATTAATTACTTTCCTGAAATCCCCCTCTTCACTTTCACTTCAAAGGACCTTCCCAAGGGCAGCGAATCGACAACTGAAATTAGGTTGTCCAATATTCAGCTAAGCAATTACAGCTATCTGCAGGACCTGTTGAGTAAATTGTAGGTTTAAGTGGCTTGTTTTGACAGTTTTTTCCCGTTGTACAGAATTATATATGTACAAAAAAGGGAAACAGAGAAGCGGTTTTGAGCAATATTAATAATGATGAATTAGGCTGTAGGTCGAGCTTTTAAATTAGGATATAAATGGAAGTAAATTAAATTCACTTTCCTGTTGTCCCTTTAACTGTCTAGCCTAATCTACATTCCACACAATATATAGTGTAGTATTATTATTATTATTATTATTATTATTATTCTTATTATTATTATTATTATTATTCTT
>JBAMHW010000014.1:15188129-15207736 GCA_037177495.1 Rhadinocentrus ornatus
AAAGCAGAATTGCTTCAGCCTGGTCAGTGCAGGGAGCAGTTTGTCTAATCAGAGTGCAAATAAGGTTTGATCACTGTCCAGCATAATCTGGCCCACAAGCAGCATTTACAACATTAAATCAAGCGTCGAGGAAGCTGCAGGTGCTGCCTCACAGACAGGCCTCCCCCTGGGGGCCCTGTGCTGGGGAATAAACAGCAAATAAATGGCAGTGCTGGGAGAGCGATGAGCTGATTAACTCACTGCGGGGCAGTTTCTCATTATCCCCTTAACCCAGACAGAGACCTTCCCAATCTTACACCCTGTCTCACTTACAGTAGGGCTTCATCTTACGCCAACCACGCTGACATTGTCTGGCTAACATTTTCAGTGAGATAGGGTCTGTGTGGATGATATATAAAAAAGTGAGCATGTGTGTGCATGGCGTGCCTGTGTGGTTCATCTCTGGGGAGACTGCTAATGTGTCAGCTCCATGGCTCATTTCTTTCAATTACAGTGGCTGGACTAAGAGAGCCCACCAGCGGTCCACTGACAGCTCCATATGGGTCCCATCACTGCTTATCACGGACCAGTTGGGGATTATTCATTTATCCTTCATTGAATGTGATATATTGCTATCAACAAAAGCAGTTACATATCTCACCATTCACACGTTGTTAATTAAGAGCAGTTTATCATGACTGTCATTTTAGATGCAAAATTATTCTTTTCAAGAAAAGTCATAATATTTTATCAATTACTTTAGATCATTTAAAAAATGTTCAAATTGGCATTTCTAATACAAAGTTTACTTTACAGTAATCAAAACTTGGCAAATAAAGGAGTTAAATTCAATTAAGGAAAGCCACTTTTGACTGTTTCTGGCACTCATGAGGAAAAATGGGAATTTTCTTTTGTACAGTGTTGATTTAGCATGTCACCTGAATATAAAGCATCATCAGACATACTTTGAAATGAGCTCCGCTGTTTTCCATTGTGCCTTCCCCTGTGGTTTCAAAGCGAATTAATTAACATGATACAGAAATGGGTAGAATGCAAATGTTGGAGCCCTCACTTTATGCCTGGGTATCCTTTTGTTCCCCCATATTGTACCAAATTATTTAATTGGGTCTCTCTGATTGTGCACAGACACAGGAAGGAACACAGGCCATTGTTAGCTTCCATACAAGCCACAATACGGTATCAAATTCAATTCCCATCAAAACGGCGGGCTGCTGTAGAGCCTACAGTGGCCCTGGAGATTAATGAAGATCTGCATCAAGGCAAAGCGCTGGTCTGAGATGGGAGATTTCTCCCAAATAAAAGACCCCTTCACCAAGAACAAAAGGGGCCCTGAAAAGCATCAGGATGTTCTGAGTGGATGAAATAATTCAAAACAAAGACAAGAGTTTGAGGTGGGGAGGGGAACGCGATAAAATAAACCTCTTTCTTTCTTTTTATTTGATTTACTTGATTTGGCCAACAAGTTGATATACTTCAAAAAAGAAGCTTGATCTCTCTGTAGCGGACAAAACAAGCAATTTTTCGATTTATTTAATTAATAATTAGGAGTTTTGTTTTTAAATCCTTAAAAAAATCAAAAAATTTATTTAATAATTTATTTTAAAGGTATTTTTTGTCATTAATCACATCTCATCTTTAAAATAACATTGTGTCAGTATGAATAGGTTGTCAAGAAAAACATGTTACTCACTTCCTTAGAAAACAAAAAGGCATGGTTCACCTTGACTGATGTTCTCTAAAACACAAAGAACAAACTGTGTAGTGAAAGCAGTGAATTTCAGGATCTGAAGTGAAATAAAACACAGATTTTCTGTTTTGTTTTAACAGTCATCTGAGGAGAAACGCACTTCAGCTGTATTCAGTGTGTGTGAATGGATTTCTTCTTGTATGAGCTGCACTTGTTCTCTGAAAGCAGTGTTTCGACAGGTGCTCTTTCAGCTCAGCTTAGCACAACACTTGTTTGGTTTTTGCCTGATAGATTTCAGGCAGTTGGACTCACATTATCTCATGAGCAGAAAACATTAATTCATGAAGCAGAAATTCAGCTTTCATTTCTGATTTTTGTCTGAACTATATGCACTCAAGCAATTTAGGCATTTAGGTTTTTTTGTTACAAATCCATACATACGTAATTGTTAAACTATTAGCACTATTAGCTATCCTTTAAAGGGCAGCAAGACAGCTACAAAGAAAAGAGTTTAAGTTTTTTTAGCCATTGCCACCTTAACACTGCACCTCCACTCTTTCACATTCACCACATGGCGTGTCCCAGCCTTCCATATTTACTTCATTTCCCCCGATTCATAGATGCTGCTCACTGGACCAGAACATTCCAGCTGCCACCTCAACATCTCATTATTTTTTTTTAAATATCAAGCTTGTATCTTCTTGATAAATAATTCGCAGTAGTATAATGTATCAGACTAAAACATATTTTCAGAGGGGCATGGAGGTTAAAGTGCCAATCTCACCTTTTTAATTTTTTTTCGCCCTGAAGACAGAGATTTCCATATATAGAGTGACCATGGTTTGTGTTCAACACGAGCAATCGGGATGAAGCGCACAGCGACACATATTGCTGTCAGAGATTGGAAATGAGGCCTGCTAACCTGTAGGCAGCCTGCCCACACCAATCAGCTTTACACATTCCCAATGCATTTGCCGGCTCTAAAAAGAATTGTGACTGTGAAGTTTTTATCGGAATAGTTGACAAACATTACTCTTTAATGCAGTTTTGTAGAAATGCATTCTTATCCCTCTTGGAAGGCATTTATCTACTTGAAACCTGCAAAACGGTTGCCACAGGGAAGGATTTCTTTTAATAGACTACAATAGGCTCAGTATGGGACACATTCTGATTTTTGTGATAGATAGGAGGCCCAGCCATATATTCATGGGAAATTGTTTATCTTCAAGCCAGGCGAGTGAAAGGCAATTTTTACAATGATGAAAGCATTTCAAGTTTCATCTGAAATGATTCCTTTCACTCGTATAAATTGTGCTGTAGAATTTCAGACAGATGCTTTTCATAAAAAAGCATTCATCTGCAAAAGGAGACGTCACAAAGCTTGAATGCAAAATCCACTGACAGAAGAAAAATGGGTTTTATTAATATAAATTTTTTATATATATATATTTTTCTCATTTTTATACCTTAGTTAAATATCAATCTTATCTTGATTAAAATACTGTTAACACCATGATTTAATGGGTTTCTCATCTAAAACGCCAAGAACAGTTTCAGTGGAAAATAGAGGGGATAAAAAGGCATCCGTGGGAGGTGAACATCCCACAGCGTCTGCTATTTAGATGGAGATACACTGAGCTGCGACGCCGTCTTTCAGGCCTTCACTTGCCTTTATCTCTCTCTCTCTCTCTCTCTCTCTCTTGTTTTTTTTTTCTATGTGGGGTCCTTGTTGCTTGGACAGGGCCTTTCCCTGGCCTACTTCTCAGCAACAGAAGCCAGCAACTAGATTGCAGTTGTAAGAGCTTGCTTCCACTTTGCCTGAGGATGAAGATTGGGGTTAAAGTTGGGAGGCTCGGGTGCTCTTAAGCAGTCTCAGGAAGCTGGGACAATTAATCAATAGACTGTCCCTCTCCAGTAGGGGCCAAATGTAAACAAATTGAAAAGGATGACGAACAAAGCAGACTGCTGACTGAAACAGACATACTCAATAGGGGCACTGCTGCAAATGAAATGCCTTTGTGACTGACGCCCCTACAGATTCCAGCCTTCACCTCCATGTGTGCCACATGTCATAATCGTGAGCGTAACCAACTTCAGATTTTGAGAAGAGAACAGGTGCAAAGAATCTTGTGAAATTCTTTATATTAAGTATATTCATTCATCAGTAAAGGTTTCAATGTGAACCTGTGAAATGCAGTGAAGGGTATTCAGCGTTGCAGGTAGTCTAATTTATTAGTGTGCACGTTCTGAAAGACCTATGTCGATGAGGAACAGCAGCATCTAACACTCTATAACACACAGCGCTCGAGGGCACAAACACAGAACTCCGTACATGTCAGAGCTGCATGCCACAAGTTAAATTAATGAATCTTTAAAGGTTTTTTTTTCTTTTTTTAATGAGAGAATCTGTTGTAGCTTTTTATCAAGCCTCTTCATATTTCACTGAGGTGGAATGGTGCACCACATTTGCGAGGCAGAACTAATGCTATATAAATCTCAAGTATTAAGCAGGCCCTGGGGACATCATCTAAATGAAGATTTTACACCAATTTAAACCTGCCTGCAATTTGATTCCTGCCTTAAGTGTATTTGTTTAACAGGTGCTGGAGATGCAAGCGCTTCCCCTCTAAAGTGTCACTATGTCTCTTTTATTAATTTCTGGATTGCAAGTGGGCGGGAGAGTATGAAGAGAAAATGGGAGTTGACAAACACTAATCAAAGGTTGAGAGTGGGCTGATTCCACCATAGATCCAATGTACTTTTGCTTCATTTGCAAACTAATGATTTAAACCCCCACAATCTGTTTGAGGTCAGCTCCTGTGTATTTTGGATACGCTTGGCTATTAGTATCAGTGAAAGCTTCAGATGTGTCAAGCCTGCTCCCCGTCTAGTGATAGTCACCTACTTTAATTTCCCTGCAGGCCTCAGAGGGGGATGAATTCAACTAAAATCACAAGCTGTTTTGTTGGCAGTCCTTTGTGGCCTATAATGAATCTAATGAATATAAAGAGAGGAGAAGTGAGGGAGGGGGGAGAGGGATGGAGGTGAATACATTTCAACCACGCTGTGTTGCTTTTACTTGACGATTTGTGACCCTCAACAATGGGACAATAGCAAGTGTTTTTGTACCCTTAATTTGCCTTTGTGTTTCAGCTTCAACTCTTTCACCACCAAACACTGAAAGTTGCCAGTTGAAGAATAACTGCTGACTCCATGGTCTGTCAGACAAAAGGGAGGTTTAAGATGAATCCCCAACTATCAGCTCTTTCCTCAAATGCACCACAAACAGCACATCTACTTCTTAAAAGCTGATTAGCATTTGCATTTATCTTCATAGAAGTGTTACATCTGATAAGAGTGGATGTTAGTGGAGGTAGAAGCGGAAGAAGTGAAGTTGTTTCTACAGCTGATTCTACAGACTCCTCAGGTGGCCAGCTTGTATCAATAGCTTTGTTGTTTTCAGCTATTATTTATGTCAAGATGTAAAGTTATGGACTTTCTTTGTTCAAGAGAGATGCAGAAAAACAAAACACAAATCAAGCACAAAATGACCACAGCAAAACTAACGCCATCATGTACTAAACATTTGGGCACATGAACTTTTAAGTGCTGCAGTGTGCAGTGGGGAGATCATAAAAAAGTTCTATGTCATTGGTCCATGCCGGTATGCTCCCCAGTCCCTGTAATGATTTCTATTCATAAACATGGAGTGTGCTATCCTCCACCTGGCAGCTGCCTCTGTGCATATGAGATTACTATTATGCATCTTCCAATCCCAAGGATAAACATCTCTCCACTTTTGAAGTTTGCAAGCATGAGGCATATTTTAGTGCCATATGACTTAAGCATCCCTTCAGGTATCACTTGCAATCTTTTCGCATTCTATATACATTGTTCACCTTTAATGGGTATCTAATTTGTGTTATCAGCTTACAGGGCAGTAAGTAATAATTTGCATGGCTGCCCTAAGCAAATATGCTTCCATAAGCATTTCCGTAGTATAGACACTTGAATGGATTAACCTCCATATTGGCTATGCCCTGACGGTCAATGTTTTTTTGGTGTTTTTTTAAGTTTGGTTATTGTGTGGATTAACTGTAAACCTTTCTATATTTAGATAAACTTATAGAAGTAGTGAAATGGCATTTAAGGATAATTTATAAAGACCCCTTTACTGGAACAAACACATGACATAACTTTGCATTTGATATACTCCAAATGCCAGTGGAGACATGCAGTCTTTGTTCTCTTAAAAATTTATCTGTCCTCTGCCTGTATAACAAATAAAATTATTCAGTATTGTACGTGTTGTCTTTCTTTGTTTCAGCAGTTTTCACAGCACTCAGGCAGTTTTTTCTTCAGACGTATTCTTGTTAAAGCAGTGATAATAAAACTGTGCAGTCTGAAGGACATGATCTTAGCTTTTGTACTCAGCAGAGGCTTTAACAGCTGATATGTTCAGTCCTCAAGACGCTCAGAAAAGCCCCTTGAATTTGTCCAAGAGCCCCTCCCCACCACCCCCTACAAGGTCTCGGTAGTTTCTCACATGTATTTCAAAAGGCAGTTGCACTCCAACATACAGTAAACCCCCATATCTATGTTGGTTAGAGTACAGCTGCTCGGTCCACAGCCGCAGGTTAGTCATGTGGATTGCGTGTTCATGGTGGTAGTACAGGGTAAACAGGGATGCCTCAAATGGAATGGCATGATATTCTACTGGCTTGCATCAGGCATGTGTGTTACGCTTGTTAGCTTAGTAGACAGTTAATTGCTATGGTGGGTGGTTAGAGTGCTAGAAGCCTGATCTTAGGAATATGTCATATTTGTTAATTGGACATGCAGATGCAAATATTGTATGACAGACTGTGACCAACAGAACCGCAGCATAAATACTGTTGAGTTCAGAAATGTTCTTGGCCCAGAGATTTTACTGCATAAAGGCTATAAAGACAACCCATTGTTTATCTATTTATTTATTTTGTTTAGCTATTTCAATTCATGAGTCGATGTGACAAAAGAAAGGTGGGAACACAAAAAAATGCTAAATCAGGATTGGTTTTTGAGTCTGTGTACAACAGTACCACTCTAGTTGGGAATTGTTGGCTCGATTGCGTTATCTGCTGCTAGAATTCCTGTCAACCATGTGCAATCTGAACTGTGAACACCATGAATGCAAGGAGCACTCAAGTTGCACAAACTCATTGATATTCCTAGTAGGATTTGTAATTTGCAAAACACATCAGATAGCTGACAGTGGGGCACAGCCTCTTTAAAACTATCTATTCAAACTAGCACATAGTTTGAAAAGCTTATCCATAGATTGATTAAAGTTGTAAAGATTTTACATCAAAAGAACTTCTGATTAAAGCTGTATGCGACCAAGAAGCTACTCTTTTGTATCAGTTCTGCAATCTGCCTCACTTGGTTTAAATTGTTGTTAATGCAGAAATAATATCAATGCAAACTATATTAATAACCATGATGGGAGAAGCTGGGAGTAATGTCATTTAATCAATGAAAACAAATCATGTGCACCTTGCTATGATTATCAGGAGAAGTGTGAATATTAATGTGTAGGTCTGAATCAATGTTAGGGGTTGCATATATTGCCACCTGTGTTTACTCATAGTTAAGACATTTCTTTCTTTTATGTTTCTGCTGCATCCCTGAAAACAATCAATGAAACACTAAATAGAGATATGATACCAGCCAATATAGTATTTCAGAAACACTTACAAAACACAAGCAATTGTATTATTGCAAACTGTAAATATGGGATGTTCAAATTTCAATTAACTTTGGTTTGTACTTGCTGATATTAATTAAGAGGGCTTGCAGAAGGACACAAAAGAGACATGTTTATTGTCTCAAATTATTCTCATGAAAGTAGCATTAGTATGTGGCACAGCACTACCTAATTAACTAGCATGGGAGGCGAGACATTACACTTGAAACCTTTTGATTTGTGGGCGGTAATAGCATTGGGCAAGAAACAGATTCTTTATTTCATTATTTGATAAGGAGGCCTTTAATGAAAATATCAGCCCAGGAGCAAAGCAAGTCAACATTACTACTTTAGTGTAAAAAAAAAAAAAATCATGCTTCAAGGAGTACTTTTGCAGGGGATGAATTACCTCATGACTACAGTTCGTTAAATAAAATGTGAAACACACCTGGTGGGCTAATGGAGGGCAAATGTATAAGTAGCAGCATGGTCGTAAGGAGATGTGGCAATCAAAGACAAAGCAGCATCCAGGCTCTCTTTGACAGGTTAATGAAATACCGGTTGCTAAGTGTTCGTGTTGTGAGACTCGGATCAGTCGCAGTGAAGCTTCTCTGGAGACGGTGATGTGACAGTGTTGAATCAGTGTCACCACCAGCAATCATAACATCCCTATCCTCCAAGTCCAAATGTTGTTTTAAAGTCCCTTGGCAGCAGTAATGCTTTAGGGGGTCAAACACACCAAATCTCTGAACAATAACAGGCCAACTATCAGTTACATCTCTCACCTGTAATCACCAGCCGGCATTAAAAGCACTTTTTTTCTCTTCTGCATACTTTGACTGTGAATGCTTTTGAAATGAGTATAATGTAATCTGTGCCGCAGATATCTTCTGCTTTTGTGCATCTATCCAAGCAGTGAATGGTTGGGCCTATCCGTTACACTCTGGAGGTGATGTATGCACTCCCTAGAACAAAGATACAAAACAGATGAAGGATATAATATACTGCCTATTCTAACTCTCTCATTTTTCAGGGATATTTGGCTTTTGGGAAAACACTTTAGGTGCCACCATTTTTCTTTTCTAGAAGAAGATGTGCTTTTTTTTCTTTCTTTTTTTTTTTAATTATTAAACTTAATTCACTCACAAAAGCCACAATTTCCCAGTAACAGCTATGTTATCCAACAGTTTAGATGTTTACTATTATAGTTTAGCCAAACCTGCCAGGGTTGTTTTATTTACACACAATATGTACTTTGAAATATAAATCCACACACATACACATGGCTCTATTTACACAATGCAAACTTTTTACAAATAAACTTAAAGTTGTGCAATAAAACAGAAAGTGCAACATATTAAACTGATGGGACATAAAATTTCCATTACCAGACAAACAGCATCATTTTGACATTATCTTCAAGATATAAAAGTTTTTATTCTCTGACTGTGATGTGTCAGATTATCCACCCAGCTGTCCATCTGTATTACTCTTTCACTTCCACGCTGACAGTTTCAAGAATAAAGACACATGGTTTAAATGCATTTCCCCACTGAACAGACATTCTTTATCAGCTGTGCAACAGATAAACTCAGTTTAATCTTCCAACGCAACAGCAGCAACATTACTATGTTTCTATTGAATAAAACAGACAGCAGAATTTAAACCAACTTTGGGGTTAAGTGTAACTCGTTTTTCCAAACTTTCTTTTGATTGGAATCTGTATTATTTCAACAGATTCTTTTGGGTGAAACAGCATGAAGAAACACAATTATGTCTTCAAAAAGTAAATCAGTGTGAGTTTTAGCAGAGTACATGTTCAACACGATGCAACCCTTGTGTTTAAAATAGATACATACAAAGCAAAGGAAGAAGCCATTTGAGCAATTACACAGAGACATAAATGGTCTAGTTCAAATACTCTGCCCCACTTTATCAGACATCTCCAGTATTGTCCATAGGGAGTTAACTTTTAGACTGTTTACTGGCTCAAAGGCCATGCATGCATCTGACGCCACATAGGAAAGATAATGTATCCCAGGCTACAAAAGCAGGCAAATCACTGTGCATTAGGACTGGACACACAATAGACAACAATGCCTTGCATAAACACTATTTAGAACTATTCACATGGCATTGAAGAGATGGGCGTCAACTCACTATTGCTGCAAAGCCGGCGCATTGTGCAGAGGTGAAAAGAAGTCTAATGAACAGGAAGCCTTATTTGAGAGAGCTGACAGTAACCATACAACAGCCGCATTGTGTGCTTGCCACCAACCCTGTGGGTCTCTACATTAGGAGAAATGATGAGAAAGTAACCCGAAAAGACACAGTGGGCCCTTGGACCCACGTAAATGCAACCAGACAATAGTGGGGGACACAAGCTGTCCCCACCTTTACCCAAAGCTGCACGTTTACATGCACTGAACATCAACCGCTCTCATGGCCAAGGATAAAAGCCCCCTGGCCAGAAGGAACTTTGAAGTACATTTGGGTTAGTTTACCACCAAAGACTGCAATTTTAGTGCTGCAGCAGTTAAAATATATGTCATACATTTTAAATTAAATCAAACTCTGCAGGGAGAAAGTTGGAAACTCTAAAGTTTGCAGCACAAGGACTCTCTCTCTCTCTCTCTCTACACACACACACACACATTCACATTATGCCCCCTGCCTCAAGCTTCATCAATCTCTAATAAAAGAATGACATCACCAATAAGCATAGCCTTTCATAGCTTTAAGCAATAAGCCCTATTTATTGATGAGATAAGCCCTCGCCTATTGTCTACCATCCACTTTACAAGTTGAACACAATTCTGTAACACGAGTTACAGAAATGCAATCTTCTTTGAAAACATGCTATTTCATATCAGTGACTTTTTATGAATAAATAAAAGATTGTGTTTTGGGTTCTTTTTTGTGCAAATGTAACTTGCATAATCTTTGGAAATGATACGCCTACTCTAAATTTTGAAACACACCACAGCCTGGATAATTTCCAAAACAAAATCATCCATTACTTATGGGACCTGTAATTACAGTGTTACTCAGCCAGTCCAGAAAGCCAAGACGGGGTAGTCACTAAACTGCTGAGGCACCATGATACAGTATTCTTTATTAAAGCCTCACCTGCTCATGCTGGCAGGAACTTCTAGAAGTTCCTGTTTGTTTATGATGTTTTCTCTACTTTCATAAAGTCAGTCAGGAAAACTTGGTCTAACTAGGTTGTTGTGAGGATATAGAAAGTATAGCATCAACACGTTCTAAATTGAGTGCCTATTTTTAACAGGATAAAAAGTCATTTCCTAACACACTACATCCAGTGTCACCGCATACATCTTAAAATGTGCCATTTGTTGTTTGTTTTTCTGAGCGCTACACAGAGTCGCATCAGGCCTTGGGAACTTGTCAGATATTCAGTTTGTAGTCACTTTAGAAAGGCTGAGCTCAGAGTCTCTGGGGAATCGCTCCAGTCTCCCCATCTCCCCCACCCCATGTCACCAGCCAGGAACAAAGCCGCCATAGTCAATTCTCCTAATTTCACTTCAGCCTGTCGAAATCCTGTTCTCCTTTTCTCCTGCTCTTCAACAAGCACTTTATGTTGGGATCAGTCAGGTCTGAGTCGCCCACAAAAACCTGAGGCTCTCGCTTCATCGTCTTTCAGCGCCGGGTTTGACACTCCCCAGCTCCCTGCCATTCAGACGCCTTCACCATGCAATTTGTTTCCATTTGTCAAACAGCAGTATCCATCACAAAGGAAAATGCTGGCACAACAGAAAGTTTGTACAAAAAACATTGTCTCCTAAACCCAAAATGGCCCTCTGACTACCTGCTTATTGGCCCGTAACAAAACAACCTTAAACAATTTACAGCACTTTCACTTGTTACAGATACTTGTTACATTATTCTTCTCTCAACTGACAATAAAACATCTTTAACTGAATACAGCAGATATCATACCCTCAAATCAGCACCAGCAGATCACTTCTCTCTCTCTCAAAGTGTGAATGCTACAGTTTGAATTTGTCATTTTATTCTCTGCCTCCACATTGTGCTGACTCCTATTTTGTGTTTTATTTCTTTGGGATTAAACTTCATTGTGTGGACAGCCAGGTTTCTCATACATTTGTTTATTAAAGCTATATCAGCACTATGTTGACAGACTAGCTATTTGCACACCTATTCAAAGATGTCTTAAAATGGTGCCATTATTGGGGAACGTAGGAAGGTATCTGCTTAATAATACTTATTGTGCAAACTTTGTCGTCACCATTCTTGCGCTGGCTGTTATCGGGGGGAGAGCAGAGAGGATATATATGCTGACTCTGATGTAGATAGGAGCACGAGTATTTCTATTGTGGCAGCAGCCGTGCGGCGAAGTCCTCCGGGTTTCGAATGTTGTCAATGCTGTGTCAGGTGCATTAGCACCTCAGAGACCCATGATGCTCCAGCTGCTGTGTGCCTATGTCTCCCCGGGACCTGGCCGCCAGCCTGACACCCGACACAAAGTAATCACAGATCACAGTATTTAATCACTGAAACAAGCACTCCAGAGGACCCCACTGTCAATATCCCACTCTCTCATTATCTGTTTGGATTGCACATCCACACTGTCAGATAAACAGAGTGGAAAATTAAGATTAAAAATATGGTAATTTCATTTCAGGCAGCAGGCTCCTCTCACTGCCCCATTATGCTATTGATTACCTCTGAATTCAATTTTTCTTTTCAATGTAAACTTTAATCTATTCGCAAGCCAACAATCTAGCTCTCAAGGGGCTATTTGAGAGTAAGTAACCATTTAATATGACTTTGGCTGAAGATTCATTGGCTTTAATGAATTGTGTAAATCACTCAGCTTTTAAAGGAGCTGATGTCCCGCAGTTCACGACCCAAATTTAGTCCTGGTTAAATATGCCCTTTTGAACCAAGCTAAGTGTTTACTGACAAGAATCTGAATGTGTAATCATCGACTCCGCTCGTGTCTGTATGAAGCCAAATTAAACAGCTCTTTTTAAATGGAGCTGGTGATTAAAATGTTAAAATAATAAGAGGGGACAGCTGCAGCATTTTTCACTGAAACACACTTTAAAAGATCACTTGACTCAACACAATAATCACTAGGTTGTTTTCTGCAACCACTTACCAATTGTAGCATCATGTCCAAAACCAGTTGTAACCGCTGACTGGAGGCAAACACACCATTCAGAGATGTGAAGGAAGGAAACATTTGAGTCAGTGGTCTCATGGAGCATTGTGATGACAGAACTGAAACATTTAAGCAACAAACCTTTATTAAATTAGATTTTAATATAATCTTCTGTAGCCTATAAGTATTTTTTTATCATTTATGATAAAACTCAGACAAATTCTGCTATCAATATGACAAAATCTGTGTTAAAACTGCTAAACATCAATATCAAAGGAAAGTTCTACATTCTTCAAACGACAGTAGTACAACTAACAAAAGTGTAAAGACAGAAAGTTAACATTGCACTGGAGAAAACTCTTCAGAGGTATTAAAGATCTGTCCCACATTCCCCAGTGTTAGATACCGTTGCCAAATGTTACTTATTTGCTGACAAGAGCTGAGGTAGACATCCTGTAAAACTACTACAGTCAAAGTGCAGGAAAATCATTCAATTAAAACAGTGCAATTACTAAGAATCAATAGTCTGATGAAGGCACAATAATTACTGCAAACACACACTTGTGTCTCCTCTCAGGGTCTCCTTGTCTTTCCAAATCATGAAAAGACTTCAGTCCAACAAAACAAGGTTTACCTTAAAACAAATTATTCAAACCACCAATAATTTATTGCACTCGATTAAATGCATCCAATATGTGAACTCTTTTGAGCACCAGTGCAGAATTGAAGATACCCAGGAGGCCAGAACACACATACATAAACACAGGAGAGTGTAATCAATAAATAGCCATGCAGTAATATGTGGTCACACAGCCTGCTTCAGATTCTTGAGTCTTCTCAGTTCCAGGCCATCTTTGCAAATGAAACGCAACGCATACTACAGCTACGATGCCTTTCTGGAAGTCTGAAGATGTTTGAATGGACATCAAGAGATTTAAGTGTATCTGGTAGAAGATTTGGCCATTGATGGCTAGCATGAGAGGACCGCGGCGAGTCTCCAAACCATCAAAGGGACGTCTCAAAGATGACACAGACGTCCTCGGCACAGCGCGTGTTAGTCACTCGCTTTTTGTCCGTGTAAACCTGAAAGCGGATCAGGGAAGCAGTGTCAAATCACAGAATGCAAACACACTGTCCAATCTATGCTACGATCTGTTAATGTGTGATTTATGACAGATCCAGTCAGAGCGCGGTGAAGGGATTTAGCATCTGCTGAAGCATGCAAAAGTGGCTTATTTAGCTTTAATAAACAACTGTGAAATTCAAGGGAGGATATCTGAGATAATCAGGGGAATTATTTGTAGAGTTAATTTTCTCTAGCAGTGGCTTCAGAGCTGAGAAACTGGATTGCAATGTTTGCTGAAAATGTCGACAAAATGTGTGACTTCTTTATACAAAGAAGCTCTGACAGAGAACAATCTCAGTAAAGAAAGTTTTGTGAAAAGGAGGCAAAAAGCTTGAGATGTACTGTCTACTCTAGGGTTCGCTTTCAATATGTACAAAGGAGCTAGAGGTTGATATCAGATTATTGAATGTATTTAAACCTTGACTGACAACTATAGAAACTTGACACACAACATGCGGACCATCTCAGTATTTAATAAGTGGCGCTTGACAGTTTTGGATGCTGAAGTAATCTGATCTAAGGAGACAACCCTACAATAAAGAAAAGAAAACGTAAGGGCTTGAACAATGTCGTTACCAATCCTCCAGTGTGCAGGGTAAGATGATACCAAATAATACCACAGTGTGCTGAGTCTTTGAAATCGGTATTTTACTCATTTCACTCCTCTGGCTGGGAAGATACAGTTCCGCTGATAAATTTGTGCGAGGGACAGAGAGAAAATGAAATGATGCCTACTTTTTCTTATTTCACAAAGACCTGTTTGAAGTTGCAATATGGTATCTGTGGTCCCAGACAGATGCACATAAAATGGAATTGAACAATGAATAGCCAGCTCTTATCTGTGCAGTGTCTGAAGGGGAAATACATCACAAATGAATTTCACAGGGAAAAAATACGAGCATTCTCTATTACAGTAATCCCCATAGAAAGTTTATCCCAAATGGCGATGAAGTTAAACCCAATATTTCAAAATAGATACAGTGCAAAGAAAGCTGCTTTTCTAGAATCATCGCTTAAAATTATCTCAAAATTACATGATGAGGAGAAAAAAAAGATTATAAGGAGAGTTTTGTTGATAATATCAGTGGATATAAATCTACAAAGCGACAATTTCTTTCTTGAAATTAATATTATGGTGTCAAAAAGTTCCAAGTAAGCTTTGAATTAAAATGGTAATCAAGTGTCTTTGCATTGTCAGGGTTATGCACGTCCTCTGTTGCTTAGCTGTATTATTTTGAAGGTGAGCAATCAAGTCTGGAGTTAGAAGGGCAGTCTGGGATTACGGCACTATGGATGCTGTCTTATTTAGTGACAGACCTTTTCCAGGACAAAGGTAAATGGAGCTACCTGTTTGGCTGTTAGCAGCAGTGACGCAGCCTCAGCTCTGCCTGTCTGTTGGACCATCTGGAAGAAGAGCCCATCTTGGTTCTGAAGCAGCACATAAGGCTCGTCATACTCTTGGATCCTACCAGCATCAAGAACCTGCAATCATGCAAACAGTACAATAGTGGGTGGGTATGTGTGTTACCGTCTGTATACTTTAAGAAAAACTGACATTCAGCTGTTTCACTGCTGAGTGATGCATGCAGACAGTGCAAGTTCAATGGGGGAAACAGTAGTTGGGTGCACATAGGAACCATCTATTTCATGTGACTCATACAACAGCTAACACCAGAGCCTCTTTCTGCTGAAAAGGTACATCTGACAATGAGTGTCCTGGTAGGAGTTCGAAAGTCTGGTACGCTGACTCTGACAGACAGGAGATCAGTGATTTATCCATGTATTTACCTGGGCATTGCAGAGGCCCAGGGGTGGTCCTCAGTCAAATCCAACAATCACACCTTTAAGACACTCTGGAAAATTATCATCCTCTCTGTCATCACATGCCATGGAAAGCACACAAGGAACAGTGCCAATTCAAGCAGTTTGGAAAACACTACAATTATATCACAGACAAATTTTAACAAACCCAATCCCCTTACAGAAGTAATCATCAGTTTGATATCAGTAAATCCCAGTTTCAAGGAGTGTTTAATATGAAAGGGAGACTCCTGTAGTGGCTGTCATATTCAAAAGTTTAGAAACAGGTGAGCAAGAGACACTTTGTATGGTGCAAAATGCTCCACACTTGGACAAGGCTAGTCACATGGGTCCAAATTTAGTTCTCCCTGAGAGTGGGGGCATTTAACACAAGTGTAGGTGTGAAACGGTCCCCACTGTGTGATAGTTGGCTTTTCTCAGCAACCCTCTCAGTGTCCAAGCAGCCACTAGGTCGTGCCCTGTCCTCCATAGAGGATTAACAAATGCTGCCACAAATGGCACTAATTGGCACCTCTGCAGGCAGTAACAGGAAAGGGCCAAAGATCAAGTGGCACAAGAGGAGGTTCAATCAAAGGGAAAGCTGTGAGGGTGAAATCAGCCCAGCTGTTGCAAAATAGGTGAATTTATTCTGCAATGTGGCATTGATTATAAAGCAAAGAGCTCTGGATTCATGTGTGTTTGGCAAACAACAATAGATGCCAACATGAGGGGCATCTGTTTGCAGGCGAATTAAAGTTCCACCAAAAACCTTAATATGATAAAACGTCCAATAATAACAACTGATGAGAAAGAAGGAAGGTGTCTTATAAAAAATGGCCAAAAAGCACCAAACAGAAAGGCAGGTTTTTCAAACAGCTTTTTTTTCTCTCGGTCATGAACTTTTCCAAGGACAACACTCTAATTTTCAAAATACTTTCTAAAATGCTGCATAATGGAAATTTACTGCATCCTTGCTTACCAGTATTCTGTCACAGTCAATGATAGTGTTGAGCCTGTGAGCAATGGTGAGGACTGTGCACGCCTGAAACTTGTCCCGGATAGTCTGCTGGATGAGGCTGTCAGTTCTAAAGGAGAGGGGAACACAACACCTGAGAACAGAATGAAGCTCTCTTCCTACAGAGCCTTGGGCAGGGATTTTACGCAGCCCAGAACAATGGCTCATCAGCACCAAAATATGTGCAGTACTGAACTGAAAAAATAACTTTAAGCCATCCTTAGCTTTGCAGAGATAAGTTAAGCATTCATTGCTGTGTATTATTTGTCACAATGATTATCTGGTTGAACCCCACACCATCATACTAATAACATAATATACCAGCTATTTCCTACAGAAATCTCTTTATAAATTAGTCCCTATAGAGCACTTGTGCGATAATCAATCTGACTAGCAGACTCCCACTGAGACTTGACTGGATCCAAATACTTAATTCTTGGAATTCTCAGAGTCAGTACAAGGCAATGTATGTTATCATTTTCAGGCTTTAAAAAGGTAGTTTTAACAGTTTTAATTTCATTAATGCAACAGAGTCCAAAATGGTTTAGATTGTTTTAGAATTTTTATCATCTTGGGTCACCACAGTAGATTGTAAATGAAGCTGTTGAGTTGTGACTTTCAGCTTTAATTCCAGGTGTTTTACAATTATATTAAATTAACTATCAAAGTTACTGTTTTTACATGCTGCAGTCACATGCTCAGAGAAGATCAGACAAATGACAAAAGAGCAGTTTCCTGGGTAGGTGTGACGTGTTACTGCCCAGTCCCAAAGCATGTGCCAATGCAAGGTGATACAAACTCATCAAAAATTCCAGAAACCTTCTGAGACAAAAACCACCAACAGAAAACATTGGAAGAAAACTTGCAGAGAACAACAATAAGTAAAGCAGGCCATGAAACAGTCAAACATCCAAGAACTTTTAAACACTGAAAAAACCCAGAAATGATGTAAAATTGTCTGCATTTCCTAAGTAAACAATTAATGCAATATTTTTCTTAAATCCCCTCAAATGAAAGCTGAAAGACAAATCAATCACATATTAATAGCTTCTTTTTAAATCCAGCAGTGGCGATACACAAAGGTAAGATTATGTTATTTCAACCAGTTTCAAAATACGTGTGGACCCAATGGGACATAGGCAGATACTGAACTAGCTACTATATTTTTAAACCAGCTAAAATGATTTTTAGATGCTCCAGTTTACATTGAACCTAAACACAGAATAAGCTATTCCCATCCCACAGTTATGTATTTTTAATTGAAGAGTGTGCCCTAACCTTGGGTCTACATTGGCTGTGGCTTCGTCGATAATGAGAATACGATTTTTCCGTAGGATGGCCCTGGCCAGACACACCAGCTGCCTCTGGCCCACGCTGAAGTTAGAGCCTGATTCAGTCAGCACGGTTTCCAGCTTATTGGGTAGCTCTTCTACCACAGCCTTCATCTGCACCTGCAGAGAGGGAGAGCACAGCCCCAACCCTTCATTACTCCAGCATAAAGGCACCCTTTGGAGATGTCTTTAAAGAGCCATCCAAACACACCCATTAACTGGCTGGCACAATGGAGAGCCAGGTCCACTGATGACCTTGGCCAGTGCTCTCTTGTGGCCAGCCTCTAGCTTTAATCCAGGCCACCAAACCCATTCAGAGGCAGGACCAGGAGCTGAAGCCCTTCACTGTGGGGGGAGCCTTCATCCTGGTTGCCCTGACTGCCCAAACACATCTCCCCCTGCACTGTCAATGCCTCCCCGTTACAAGCCGCACATTGAGCTGGGCCTCATGGCCCTAATGGGATTTCCCCCCATGACTTGTGGCGAGCAGGGAGGCTGAATGGCAGCATTGTACAGGGGGACAGAGGGATCCCCCCCTGGGCCGGTGAGGGGGAATCATTTAGAGCCACGCTGGAGTACCTCTTGGAGTGCATTCCACAGGTCCTCATCTGTGTGCTGCCTGAAAGGGTCCAGATTCTTCCTCATGGTGCCCGTGAAGAGAACTGGGTCCTGCGGATAGATGGATATAGAAAGAGAAGGCCGTGGCCGTTAAGATAATGACAAGGGGGATGATGTATAAAAGCGTTAAGACAGGATTTATAGAAGACCGCTAGGCAATGTGTGAGGGGAAGATGTTCACAAAGGGCTGGCTCCTTGCTGGAGCTCTATACAATGCTCTCACCAACTATGCTTCAATACATTGATCTTTTTACTTGGAAAAGAAGAGCTTGTGGACTGGTGCTGGCAGACAAAAGTTGTGCATCTATGTATATAATAAGAAACAAAAATGCAACCACAGCAGTTTTGAAAAACTGTAGGAAGTGGCTGCATGTAAAACAAAATAAAATATTAGTCAAATGTAGGAGTATCTGTCAATAAGAGTAAAATCAAAATCAAAATCATTTTCTGTACCGCTTGTTCCCATTAGGGGTCGCAGGGTGAGCTGGAGCCTATCCCAGCAGTGTTTCAGGTGAAAGGCAGGGTACACCCTGGACAGGTCACCAGTCCATCGCAGCCAATAAGAGTAATAACATTATATCATCATTTTAAAGGCCAGCAGAAGATCTCAAACAGCTAGGATGTACAAGACGTGTAATCATGGCAAGCCATGAACCTGTATGAATGTTCAACCACACAGTCTTCTTTAGAAGAGTAAATATAGCTCTTTATTACAGTGTAAAGCAAAGAGCCTATAAGTCCTCAGGCACTGTTCCACCATGTTTCTGTTGGTGGTAAAGCTGATAAACAGGAGAAATCTGGCATCTCCTCATTTGAGGTCACGTGTATTAATAAAGCTTGCTCCGAGGCTGAAGTGATTTGATGAACACTGGTCGGCACCCTCTTACTGTCCATGGCACGCAGCTACTGTTGATAAAGCTTTCATGTGGTATTATTTCTGCATTGTTTTACTATTAAACAAACACAGCTGGGGTCTCCAGTGAGACAGTACACTGGATTTAAAGCACTTAGGTGGTTCTAAGGAATAACAGAGCCAGACTCAGGGCTGCAGAAAGAAAATGACCATGCAAACGACCATCCTGACTTGTCTGAGTTCCGGCAAAAACTTGTATCTTTCACATCCAGCCTAAAGGCTGCCAAGATAGACTTTTATCAG
>JBAMHW010000014.1:15207836-15247982 GCA_037177495.1 Rhadinocentrus ornatus
TCTTGCTTGTGTTGTTCTTATTCTCAGTTGTAAGTCGCTTTGGATAAAAGCGTCTGCCAAATGACTGTAGAATAGAACTTAGAAGTTTATGATGACCATGTGAGAGAAAAAAATTAATTGATGACATGTTAGTACCATAGTAAAAGAGAGGACGTAGAGCAGCAGTTATCTATATCCAAAACTGCTATTCAGTATTCCATTGCTGGATGAGTACACCCTGGTGGTCAAGTTACCAGATCATCGCCGGGCCAACATAGACAGAGAGACAACCACTGAAGCCCTCATTCGCTCTTAGTGAGATACCAATTAACCTAACATGCATGATTTTAACTGTCAGAGAGATTAGCCACTTCATGGTTAAGATGTCTGAGAAATTATTCTTGGGTATTTTTTTCAACAGGTAAGAAAATCAGTCTAACAAGCTGCAAATGTTAGCATTAGCATGCTGTGTGGCTCTACAGCTGTTGAGTCCAATATTTAATGTGCTATTTGGACTGATGTAGCGTACAGCTTCTGTACAGTTCTTTTTCTGTACCAATGTGCTATATAGTGAATGAGAAGCTGAGGCTGAAAGTTCAAACAGTACTAGAAAAGGGGTGGCACACTGCCTTGTTGAAGTGTGGGATCAGCCTCTAAAAATCATAGCTCAACTAAAAAAAAAGAAAAAGATAGAAAAAAGTTAAAAGATTAAACACATTTTATTAACTATTAATATAGTGGCTTATAAAATAAATAAAATAAACCAACTGCTGAATGTATTTTAATAATTAGTTTACTTAAATAAAATCAGCCAAATGAAGGGGGTAGGATTTTTGTGAAGTTCATCGTTTTTAATCCAAACAAAAAAGAATAAATAGTGGTTCCCAGATATAATAGGAGATCATTTCATTCAAGATCCCAGCACACATCATGGCTTGACCCTCCCTCATATTCTCTATAATGAACGAGTGGACAATTCAAAGACAGCACTGGTCCGAGTTGTTGACCATTACTTGGCTGTCAAATTATACAACCTCTTTTCTTCTGTTTCCCGGTTATTCTAGTTCTTTGCAAGATCTTTCTTTTACCATGCATTTTGTTCACTCATTTTCCATCCTGTTTGTATGGATTCTTTATGTTAACATGCAGTACCTTTACTTTTGTTCAGATATTTTTTTTCTTTATCCAGCTACTCCCCGTGTGTGCTAGCCTTTGTGTCCTCTCCCAAACAATAAGACAGTGTCTGACATTAACATTTAAAACTACCCTACCCACACCTTCATCTCTCCTTTCCAACGGGTCAGGCGTAGAGCCAATGTGACCACAACCAAACAGTGTGTGATCATGTGGAAATACACATTCATGGCGCTCACACAACTTAAATATAAAAATCACGTCTCAACAAATCAAATCCTGTGTGTCAGAAGACTGAGGACTAATGTCTCAGTTTCCATCCAGAATATTAAAGCTTCAGAACATTAGCTCTTCTACCTGTGCCTTAGCAAAATGTTCCACCTCTTCACCTCCAATGAGCTTTTCCCTCTGTCACCAAAATACCACCTTGTCATTAAGCCAGCTGAAGTCCCGATTCAAACTAGTTCTGTGACACACTTTAATTGAGGATTCAGTGTTAGGTCAGAGAAACTGCTTTCAAGCACAGCTTTCTTTAGACCGATTATGTGCTCCACCAATTCTAAGCCCTCTGTTTGCCACAGAATTCATTTTACACTAAGTCATTCCTGAGAATTCAATAGAGACTGAAATGGATCCTTTTTAATGCCATATGCTAATACAAACTTATCATACTCTAATCTGTAGGTGGCAGAAAATTAAACTCCTCACCAGCAATGTGTATATATATATATATATATATATATATATATATAATTTTATCTCTGATATCTACCAATAGAAGAAAAAAAAAAGGTTTCAGATAATTTTCTCTAAATTCAACATTCAACTCCTCAACAAATGTAAGTTTGAAAAACTAAGAATTCAGTTCAGAGAAACTCCACCTTTCTGGGTGCTGCCTACATATTGAAAATGCCAGACCGTATGTGATGCAGATGGATGTGGAGTTTAACTTCTCACTCGTAACCTGCCACTTTTATCAAGTCTCTCCCTCTAGGAGAGGCAGAAAGAGTAAACAAAATAACATCAAACATACATCACATCCATCGCTAACTAGTTTAGACGAGGAAGTAAAACTTTATCTGAAGAAGTAGCAATGCCAGAAACCTATCAAATCCACAGAGAAGCATTAATTAAACTGTTTTTGGGCATCTTGGCTGCAGAAGAGAAATGTTTGAGGCTTGGGCTAAGTGACGGTGTACATAGGGACTCTGGCTGTGAGGATGGGGGAGACTTCTTCTAAGCAGCTTTCCCATGTTTGGGGGGTAGAGGGCTAATCCTCTGTCAGGGATGGGGAACTGCTCTCTTCACAGTGCAGGCCGTGGGAGTCTTTTCCCCTCCCTCCACTCTGCTGACACTCACCCGCAGGCTGGCATTTTCTTAATGCCGTATCAGTTTCAACAAGCGGAAATAAAGTTAAACTGTCTCAAGGCATCCGTTTGTCTCACTTTCAGAAATCCCCAGAGTGATGACTGTAATTCTCCTCACTTGTTTTTATTTTTTTTAAAAAAGCAAAGCGTATGAAAACAAGGGGGGTGATCGAAGTATGAAGCTGTTGCCATTGCTCATCTTACTTCTCTGTCATTTCTCAATCATGAGGAGTCACAGAATCTTACAGAAACTGTAAAAAGCAAAGCAGTTTTAGAAGAAGTTTTTTTTGTTATTGACTGATATTCTTTAAATGTCCTTTTTTTGAGCAAATTCAATCCAAATTCTATGCAAATATACAAACTGATTAGTGTTACAGTTTTATTTACCAAGTCATGGGCTAAGACAATGTTAATCTCAAGGGTCACACCTGTGGGATGATCGACATTTTCTGGCGCAGCGTGTGCAGACCAATCTCAGAAGTCAGGAAGCCATCAATCGTTATTCTCCCCTCAGGTTCTGCCAGCCGGAACAAAGCAGAGATCAGGGAGCTTTTACCAGCACCAGTGCGTCCAACAATGCCGACCTACAGTGGAAAGAGCTTTTGTTATATGTGTGTTTTACTGAAAGGCAGTTTAATCTGCAAAACTGAAATGCTTAAAATACATTGAGGTGACATGTTTCAGACTGCTTTACTAATTTACTGAATATGGAATAGTGGAATTTTCGGTCCTTTAAACATGTACCCAGAATTCTTGCTCTTTTAAAGTACCTGTGGTGGTAATTGCTGCCCCGAGAACTCTCAAGAATGAAACTACAACCTCGGCACACCTTTCGTTGGAAGATTCTCCCACCCTTCTTGCAAAAAAAGTTTAAATTCAACCACGCTAGCTTGGGGAGAGTCAATTTCTGGCCATTTTTCAGTCTCCCCACAACTGCTCAGCCGAGTTCAGGCACCCAAAGGCACCTTCAAAACTCACAGTATAAATCCCAAATGGTCTCTGACCACCTGCTAGAGAAAAAAACATCCCCACAGAATGATGCTGCCATTGCCATGTGTGACTGTTGGTATTAACATTGAAATTGTGATTTTTCTGTCAGGCATACACCATCAGTTGTGAAATGTTATATGGGCAGTGGTGTCCAGTTAGTTCAATGAAGTATAAGAGCAATCGCCAGCCAACCTGAAAGTTGGTGGATCGATTCCAGGCTTCCCCTAAAACCGAAGTGTCCTTGGGCAAGACACTGAACCCCACTCTGCCTCCCGATGTATCTGCTGGGGTATGAATGTGTGTTATAGAGTAAAGCACTTAGTATGTAACAACAGAAGTGGTGTATGAGTGAGTGTGTGAAAGGGTGGATGTGAAGCGGTGTATGAATGAATGAAAACTTTATTGTCATTGCAACAGGTGGAATGAAAAGTCGCCATCATGACTAGAAAAGTGCTATATAAGCACAGTCCATTAAAAATGTGATTTGGAAAAAGGTTCAACTAATGATGCATATTGAATAAACAAGTTAAAAATATGTGCAGAATTATGGAAAATAAATATGTGCAGAACTATGGAAAATAAGCATCTTAAGATGGATCTTTGACATGTAAATTGGAAAAAAAGAAAACTGAAAATACAGTTTTTTCCCCAAAAAAGCTGAGCAGAGACAAAGAAGCCAAATAAATTGTGTACTGTATAGTAGGTTAAACCCAGTAAACAAAATGGCAATGCCACCATTGGATTAATAACAAATTGCCACTGAACTAAACTGTAGATGCTTGTTATTTGCTGTTACATAGCCAATGGGAAACCCTTTTGTTCAGACAAGGGTTCACCAAAAGGTACCAAAATGCATACTGTTAACTGTAGTTCAGCTTCTGTATAGCAAAATGAAGCGCAATAGTCAAAACTATGTACCCAACTACAAAGCTCCTTTTTCAAAATAGAAAGTTGTAGTTTGTGGCTACTAAGACTGTATTACTGTATAATTATTATTATTTTCATAATATATCTATAGTTGTTGTAGCTGGTAGGTGCAGATGAAATGGATTCAAAGGAAATGACAGGATGCACAATGCCTTTTACCCCCCATGGCATGAGGCAGAGATCCCTCCCATGGGCTGTCAGAAGCCGGGGCCTCTACACTTATCAACCCATCCATTGTGAAATCAGCCGCTTTGGCCAACCATAACCATGCAAAATACTCCCCCTGCATTAAACACAATTTCAATCATCCTCAACCATCTCCTTCTGCCTTCCTCCAGCTCTTCCTTACCCCCACCCCTCTCTCTCTCTCTCTCTCTCTCTCTCTCTTGGCCTCTCCTCTCTCTTATACTAAATAAACTGTTGTCACCATCAGGTAGCTCAAAATGCAAATTGTATACAAATGGATCCACTTGAACAGTCTTAATTACATGATATGTATTCCATGAATCACAAATGGTATAGTCCCGTAGATTCAGCAGCACAATATGATGTCCCTTCAATTATTGATTTGAAAATAATGCCACATAAAAAAGGATCATCCCACACCTTCAACACTAGCTGCATATCAAGTCACGGGCTGTGCACTCCACTAAACACCCACAGGTAGGGATAAAGACAAAAACCTTTTCTCTGGAATTGAAGACAACACTCAGACTCTTTAGGACAAAAGGATTGTTTGCACTATAAGAGAAGTTGACTCGGTCAAAGATGATAGAGCCCGTCTGGGGCCAGTTGTCCGGAGGATGCTTGTCTGTCTCCCAAGGTGCTTCACTCTCCAGCTCTGCATATTCAACCACTCTCTCCACTGATGTCATCTACAAAAAAGATCAAGCATAAGGAAAATCTATTCAACAATTTTGACAAAAAAAAGATGGCTTTCCAGCTTCTAATCCGTGAGTTGCTTAGTTATTGTTACTGAATAAATGTCAGCCTGTATTATAAAATGAATCACACTCAGCAGGTGGAGTACTTTACTGTGTTTAGGGCCTCAGTTAAAATTAAAGGAAAAAGAAATACTGCCCAGATATGACATTTTTCTTTCATAATGTTCCTAAATTTACTGTCAATAAAGCAGGACAGAAAGCTAACCTGTTAAAACAATCTATAAGGGTTTTCTAAAAAACATAAAACTGTCATTTTTCAGACCTTTGAAGGAACTGGAACCATATATATATATATATATATAAATAAATAATGGCACAGGTCCATCTTTAATATATAGCAGAATATAAGCAAGATGCAAGATAAGCAAGATGCACAACAAGTGTTGACATTGGTTGTGATAACATTAACAGATCAATTGCATTTAGGGCCTTGAAGCGTGAATGAGCTCACCATGTTTTCAATCTCTGCACTCTGTCTGACACCCCACTGGAACATGCCTGTTAGTGTAACAGCATAAGACAGAGCCAGACCCACAGCACCTGGTTCCAGTCCTGTAACACCACACCAGAGCTAAACATTCAAACACTTTTTGGAGTTTATCATTGTGTTATCACTGATAATGTCTCAAAGGTCAATAAAGTGCTGAATTTGAGCATCGGTTTCTGTGTCCAATACAGTACCATCCCTGAGGTAGAGGCAACCAAAAGTGGTAATGGTGACGAAAACAGAACAAATTCCATCCAGTCTCACAGCAAACCAGCGAGAGGTAGTCAGGAATAAGTACCAGGCTTCTGTTGACAAAAAAATACACAGATTAACCAAAAAATTTAACATTTCACAAAACTCAACAATTCTAGTTTGAACAGTATGAATCCCCAAAGGAATAAGGTGTAATGACCTTATTCTGAGGGGAAATAGACAATATCTTCAAAGTTTAACAGCTACAAATGGGCACATGAGCAAGCAGATGATCAAATTTTTTTGATAAAATATCCACATCTTTGTGCCGGTCATTTACTTTTTTTTAAAGCTAAACGGTAATCTGACATTATTCACTGCTTTTGAGACGCTGTTTTAACCAACAGTGTCTTTTCTTCTCCATGAAGCTATTCATTTGGAAGCAAAAAACACCTGCTCAAATGTGACTGGTCAATAATACAGAAACTGCAAACAACCAACAGCTTCTGGTATCACAAATCTTGTCCATCAGCAAGGGATACTGCGTGATCACATGCAGATTTCTGTTTATATAGATTTCAAAAGAATGGCAATAAAACTTTTGTGAAATCAATAATTTGAAGTTTTTACTGTTCAGCAGATGTTTCATATCCTTACCTGAGTGAAGATCTTGATATTCATCAAACATTTGCTGAAACCTCTGTTGAACCCTGAAGGCACGGATGGTGCTCATGCCTTGGAGGGAGGAAGAGAGGTGGGAGAAGACAGGACTCCGAGCTGTGAGGAATACAAACTGTTAGCAACTGTCCACTGTTAGCAAGTGGGCAAACAACAAATTGTAAAAGCAGATAAGCAGGTAAATTAATGCTTAAAAGTACCATTTGAAACTAAACTCATTATTTATTCTTCTCAAGTTCTTCATGTGTGTGTAATCCATCACACGAACATTAAGTATGCCCCTGATTCTAAACCGTTTTGTTTAATTGAAAGATTGCATTTCAGCTGTCTTTTGTTTCCATTCATCATCATTACAAAGTGATTGACAAAACCTAAATGTTTCCTTTCAGCTAATGAAGAGAACGTTTGCTCTATAAGATTATAGAGCCTGTTGGTCAAAGCGCATTTAGGCTCTGAGCTCAGAGTAAAAGACATGCAGGCCTAGTCATGCCCACTTGGCATTTTTCCTATTGTTTGTGATGTCATGAACTCTCATCTCTTGAGGAAACTGCCTGTGGCCAAGCCCTAGGTTTCTGCCACCTTTAGCCTTTATGCTAATGACCATGGCTTTCTATGGTGGTCTATTAGCATTCCTGTGGTGGGCTTTTGTCTCCCGCCACAAATAGACAACCCCATCACCACCCAGAAAAGAAAAAAAATACTTGTGGATTCTAGGCGCTTGATGTCTCTGGAGGTCTGCAGGAAGTAGTGTCGCAGAAACAGGAAGACAAAAAGAAGCGGAACAACGGGAATAAGAATCCAGGGAATGATGACACCAGCTACCACAATCACTCCGATGACTTGGAGAAATACCTGGGAGAGAAGAAGAGGTGTGAACACAATCCAATGGAGTCAAAAGGTCCACTGCTGCTGTGTGGTCTGCCATTGGGGGAATGAGGCCTGTTTTTCAAGACTAAACAAGAAAAAACTTTCAATTATATTTTTGTGAGGCATCAGTAAGGTAACAGCAGGTTGTGGGACTGAGCTTATGTGACTCACAGTGTGAAAGGAAAACGATCACTGCACTAATTCTCACTTAGTAGCAGGTGAGAATTTACCACTTGGCCACAGCAGCTCATATCCATTGCTCTCTTGGGCTTTCCCTTCAACACTTCTGGCCTGAAAGCCTCCCTGGCAGAGCAGCTAGCCAATGGGCACAGCCACAGTGACTGGCATAGAGCTCTGGGAACCACACTGCGGGTGTCTGATACATCACACTCAAACCACAGTCCTCAACAACACAGTGACTCATCACCCTTGTTAATGGCTCTGTGACACATCTAAACCAGGATACCAGAGCTGTCCAAACAGGATTGGAGACATGGAGTCTGATGGCCATCAAAGCACCCACTGCATTTAGAAATCAGAATAAATGCTTTTAAATTAATCCATTTGCAATTTTACACACCATCAAACCAAGTACAATTCTAAAGTACTTCTTCATCTGAAAATTTTAAAAGTACTGCTGGATATCAAAGAAAAATACTGTAGTTTTAAAACCCATATACTTGGGTAAACTTGGTGTAAATATAGTTATGAAGGTCAAAGGCACCACAAATTAAATATTTCTACTTTAAATACTTTAAGTACAATTTAGTGAGTATCACTATTTATATAAATGAGTAGAAATTAATGTAGGATTATTGCTTGTAATGGTATTGATACTTGGTGTTAAAATCAAACAACCTCTATCTCAAAGGAGAAAGTTTTTTAACAGACCGTTGTCTCAGTTTACCATTTTCACCATAAGAGATCTGGATCAACAACTAAATACAACACGTTCTACTTCTTAGTGAATAATATTTGACTGCATAGTTTTCCAGTAATCTTGTTGAAAAACATAAGACATAAGCATTTAAAAGTAATAATAAAATTATATTTTTTTTACTAAAATTATGCACATTCACATAATTCCTACGTTTTGTAACTAAAGTAACTAAAATAATAACAAAATGTGGATTTGGTTTGTATTGTCTTTGTCGTTGCGATGCTTTGTGGAAATAAATTTAATATCATTGGAAAGCCTGACTATTTCCTTTTTAAATGCTACCATATTCATAAGTAAAATGCATTCATAGGGTGAGCAGCAGAGTTGAGTATGTGGGTTACGGCCATGCAAATGTCAAACAGCTTATTTTTCTACTTATTGCCATGGCTGCCCTTTACAGTCAATCTTGTTTGCGCTGGTGCTGGCATGTAGAGAAATGTTGTGTTTTTCCACATATTCAGGTTCTGGATTATGGTTCGATGAGTCCAGATTCTGACCGATTGCATAGTCAAAGTGTGAAGAAGAGAAAACACGGAGAACGCTATGCCACTTTTGGTGGAGGTAGAGTGATGGTATGGGGTGGCAACTCCCTCACTGGAAAAACAAGGATTGTTATCATACGAGACAATTTCAACGCAGAGAGATGTTGAGATGAGATTCTGTAACCAGTGGCAATCCCATATCCCCACAGTCTGGGTTTGAACGCTATCCTCCAAGAGAACAACACTTCCTCACAGAGCAAGGTTTATCTCAAGGACTACCTCCAGAATTTGGGAGTATGGAGGATGAAATGTTTTGCCTACAGTCATGACCTCAATCCCATTAAACACTTGTGGGATCAGCTTAGACATGCTGTTTGTTCCAGGGTGATCAACACAGCCAGATTGGCTGACTTGTAACAAATGCTGGTTGAAGAATGAGATGCCATCCCACAGCAGTGTGAGACCAAGATGATGACCAGCATGAGGAGGAGGTGCCAGGCTGTTGTGGCTGTGTATGCTTCTTCCACATGCTACTGAGGCCACTGCTTTGTTAAATTGCCAATATGTCTTGTTTCTTCAGACTTCAATCATCCAATTCAATAAACGACAAAACAAGACTTAATAACAGAATAAGCTGTTTGACATTGTCAGAGAAGATTTGGCAAGTGTTTCTTGGCTGCAGCCCCCATACTCAAATGATCATCCCACAAATGCCACAAATGCATGTGGGATACATTTGTAAAGAAAATGTATTTTCCGCACAAATGTGGCACAATTTAGAAGGGAGATAAGCTATTTAACAGTATCACATTTATTGCCAAGAATTATTGTTACAACAAAGAAATAATCAAAACACAAATATTTCCTGATAAGTTTGTTTACCAAAAAACATCATCAAGTAACAGTTTTCCTCTGAATATGGGCTTAAGTGTAGATTCTCTATTTTAAATTGAGGGTATTCACATAAATACCGGAGAAAGGATTTACATATCACATGCAAAATAATTAAGTAGAATCCTACAACACTAATGTTGACTCTTTTTGTTTGCTATTCTCAAATTTAATTTACATTTATATTACGCAGTACCCTGCCAAAATTACTGGTTGGAATTTTTTTGCCAGGTTTCGTCTGTTTATAACAGAAATGAAGAAATGTTTTCTATGTGACCTTGAAAGAGTTTTAGTAAATAAGAGTTTGTTACTTTAGTGATAGGATGCCAGACTTGTGAAGAAGCTCATCTATTAGGTGGTATTGATACTGGAAGCAAAGGATCTCAATACCGCTTTCATTTCTGAATGTGCATAAAATTGTCTCATCTTAAAGGTTAAGAAGAGATGGCGTTAGTTACTTCATATTCGATTGATACATGACTAAATTAAATCCTCACACCCTGAAATGAGATACATCCTCATGTAGAGATGAATCCTAAAAAGTGAAGATAAGAATCACACCATTACCTTCAGTGGTCTCAGACTAGCCCAGAGAGGTGAAAATTTAATTTAGCACCTTAATTACGGATGATATCTGCCACTTAAGCACACATTTAAGCATGATCATTTTCAGTGTAGTTATATGATGAAAAGCTACTCAATTCCATTTGCTGTTCAGATAAGAGGGAATTACTAGTCTAACCATTGCTGTGGTGGAGCCCACACAATCAAACAGTGAGTCGAGGCTACTGAGCACAACTGATCCTGAGAATTTCACAGTACATAAGTTTCAATCTTAGCCTTGATGGAAGGCTACCAGACTGCAAAGTGAGATGATGGCACATGGGCCATTACTGCATGTTATCCAGCCTTCCCTTGAGGGGATCAAATATTAACTGAATAAATGTCTTATCATGTATACTGGTTCTCTTTCCCTCCCCAGCAGATGACTGGTGACACACTGACATTGCTCATTCGCATTTACTGCTGGGTTAATTTGAATTCTAATTGGGCCCATTTCAGCAGCAGCCACGAAGGTCTGAGCCTGGCTGGCTTATCTGACGGAGGGGGTCATCTGAGGGGACAGCAGAGGGAGCAGGAACCACTAGATAGAAGTCTTGCCTCCACCTGCTCCCAAGGGCCTGCTGTCGCCAGGACCCCATTTGATGTGATCCATTTGCGTGGTTTGGTGCTTATCGTGTCAGCATCAGGAACACCGTGGCCCCCACCCACACTACACACAGATGACTCTGATAAGTGATCCTACAAGCATACATCTCACCCCCTCTGACCACATCCATATCTCTTATGAAACCACACAGGAACAGAAAACTCCCAAAGCCACATCCCACTTCACATAAAAGTGGATAAAAGGATGAAAGGTTTTGTATACAAACAGTTTAAATAAAGAATTACTGCTAATAGCTCTTTAGCAAGAAAAGAAAGCTACCGCACGCATGTGATTCAGTCATTCAGGCGAACTGGGCACACTGCCGTGTCCAAAGACTATTCAGATCTCCACTGACCCTAATTGCTTTATTTTTTCAATGATTCTATCAGCTCTTTGATGTCCAAATAAATGTAGAAAATTGAAGTTAATTGCTATATTTGTGTTCAGCAATGATAGCGACTGTTGTTCCATAGCTGAAAATAAACACTTCCCTTTAATTAAACATCCCTCCGGACACCAGGAATCATTATGCTTTTTACAACCCCTTTTTCATCCTCCCTTTATTTACTGACAGTGTGCAATATTTGCCACTGGGAAAAAAAAGTGCAGACAACACAGGAAATAAGGAGAGAGCTTGGTAAAGACAAATTCTCAAAAGAATTCCTCTGTCATCGCTGGACTTTTCTTTATTTCTTTTTTTACACCACGCTTTCTGTGACAAAGCAGCACAATAAGTTGCAAGGGTCAGTGGTACTGAAACAAAACGGGGCTGTTCCACTCGGGCCCTGGAACAATAGAAGTGACCCAATCCATTCTGCTCTGTGTTTGGGCTTTATTTTAGCCTTAAATGCCCAGATGCCATGGCTTTTCTTTGGGAGAAATGACTGTGGACACCTCCTTCACATTTTCCTTTTCTGGGCCATTTTCACTTCATAAAGCTGCAGTCAATGTGTTTTGTTTGCGGTGAGGAGGGTCTGACACATACTGTGGTGGTCTCAGTCGCTGTCTACATTGGTGGCTCAAGTAGTCCTAGGATTAGGCTTTTGTGTGCTGTGAAAAGGTAAAAGAAGTCACTTATTTGGGCTCAGTGAAGCTGCTGATTTCCAACCCCATTTTGGAAATAAGAGAAAGGCTTTGAAATCCGTCTCCCTCATTCTCTACTATAAATCACCAGTGTCCGGCAAATTCATTCATTCAGCTTCATTCTCCTGAAAACAACACAAAACATTTTCAAATACACAATAAACAACAATTCTCCATACAAAAAGTCACAGAAAGCACAGAATGCACTATCTTCATAATGCTGACATGAGGAAAGATTTCAGATTAGATCGGGACTTTGTTATGTAAGTTCTCAGGCTCTGACAGCCCAGGGGCTTGGCCTGCATGTCTAAGTCAGAGCAGCTGAGGTGCTGGACCACAGCATCATGGGAGACCACACATGCACACTGGAAGCTTTTGCTGGCCAATGCCCGCCATCAAATGACCGTGTGTGGTATTGCTGAGCAGCCACTTAAGTACACCCATGAGCAACACACACCTATGATGATGTTTTCCTATGTTTTGGTTTGTATTTACTCAGCTGATCAAATAAGTAAAAATAAATTAGCAGGCTGGCTCATCTTGAGGCTTTTCACCTTTCAGAGCTGCTTGTATTTTTCACTTTGTTTAGGAAGATAATGGTATTGTTATAAAACAATGCTAAAAAAAAAGATGTAAAGTTAAACCTATATCTTTCCAAACAACACTTCTGTGTTTCTCAAGCTAACCTTTGTAATGCCTGGAGCCAGTGCATTCTTTGCTTCTTCTGTCACCAGAGTGGTAAAGAAGCAGAGAAAGCCAGTGAAATCCCATCCTACAGCACTCACGGTTACGTCAGCAGTTCTCATATCCCACAAAGCCACTGAGGAGGCCTGACACGCAAAGTACCACAATATACAGACTCGCACAACGATCCACCCGCCGGTGTTTTTAGACAATAGCCATTTTTTGGTACTGAGTTTATTGCTCTACGTTTTTATATCAAAGCCAATTTACATGAATTGTTTATTTTATTTGAAGCTGTCAAAGTTACATTAACTGCCCTGGTGTTTCAGCAACATTTCACAAAATAATTATTTCAAGCTATGCAGGACCCCACAGTTAGTGGTGTGACTTGGTCAAGAGCCTTCACATGGAATCCACTGAAAGACCTCTGCACTAACCCCTTATTGTCTTGCCTTCCTTCCCTGCCCTCTCTGTGAAAGTAGAGGCAACCCAGGATTTAAAGGTCAAGTCCACACAAAAGCTGACAGTCCTCAAAGTCTGAGGTGTTTTTAATTGACATTTCTGTCTTTGTCCCTTGACCATAAAAAGAGGAAAGAAAAGAGCCTTTTTCCCAATATACTAAATTACTACTAAATGAGACCTGTGAAAAAATAGGGCTATGGGGTGTAACCAGGTTCCACCAGCTTGAGGGAATCCCCTTGTTAGGCGGGTATGGGGGCAGTGCTGAAGGGCTGTGAAGTGCTTACTCCACCATAAAGGAGGAGGCTGAGGCACAAATCCCCACACAGAGGCAGCCTCTCTCCATAGAGAGAGATAAACCAGTTAGGGCTTTGTTTATGAAGTTTTACTTTATTCCCCCCTGACAACCATTTAAACAATGACTATGGGGAAATGTCCCTCAGCGAAAGAGCAACAATAGTCACGACCAGCAGCTTTTCTGAGTAGCTAATACTATGATAAAAAGAGTGCAAATCTTCCTTCCTGGAAGCATTAAAAGCTTCTCCATGAAAGACACCTGCAAACAAGAGCAAAAAGCAGCACAAACAAAAGTGCTTTGTCCAAAGGATGCCATCTTTGTCCACTATTACAATCACCACCCACTTTCAAATGCTACAAAGGGCCAACTGAAACAATGTCCACATTACATATCCAGTATAAGTTTGTCAAAGCTTACTCACATTTAACACTACTTTTTTTTTGTTAATACAGGTGATCTCTCATATATATATATATATATATAAATGAATGAATGAATGAATATATATATATATGACAAACTACTTTTACTAATTTCTGTTCAAGCTAAGTAAGGACCCTCTACAAAGTTATTCTTTTACTTTAACCATTATTCATTTTATTATCAAAATAAGGAGGAACTAATGCAAACAAAAAGCTTTTCTGTGTATGATCTTTTGTGCTTTCAGCATTTAAGATGGCTTTTGTCTACTGTGAGATGGGTATCTGCCACAAACATCACTCAGGCATTGTGGAGGGGGGGGGGGATTCATTTTCAGCTCGCCTTTGTTCTATTCTTTGGCCCGAACCAAGGAGCCACGCCTGCTCCTCTACCTCGAATTGTGCAGCGAACATTCCCTTCTTTGTGGCACTAGGTGCATGAGCTGGTTCATCTCCGCAGGCTTTCGTGGGAGATGGCTGTCACGGTGGCAGGGTGGCATTTAGTAACCTAACCTGGCTATCTGCTAGGGTGGCCCTTGGCTGCAGGGCCAATAAGACTGTAAAGCAGTAGGTAAATTTTGCTGAGAGGGGAAAGTCCTGCTCTGGATCTGTTCCAACTGACCTGCCGCCCCCCATCCTCAAACATATTCTATGCATACTGATATAGCTGCTTTTCTCTTGGCCACTCAACACATTGTCCTTGTCATGCCCTCCTGGTCCTCCTCACTGTTTTCCTCCATCATCATGTGGCTTTATTTCTTTTTTACTTTTTATTACTTTTAGTCTCCATACACATTCTCTGAAGACTTCTGTTGTGTCACACTGGGGGAGCCACGCCCTCAGCCTATGTGCACACTTTTATTAAATCTGTGCAGGCGCTGGGCCGCGCTGGCGGGTAATCCTACAGTAATTGTTTCCAGATTAGGGGACCTGGACCACAAAGCAGGTTTAGCCAGGCATGAAATGGCCTCCCCATGCTGCAGTACCGGCGACCAAACCTTCCGAGGTGAGACTCACCTGGGTGAAGTCCACAAACGTCCATGGAAGCAAAGAGTCCAAGTAGCCAATGTCCTTTGAAAACCTGTTGAGGATTCTTCCTAGGAAATAACACAACAAGGATGACAAGATCAGATAAAAACAGACTAAATATATTAATTATACAATAAGTGAATTTTCTTATATTGGCCATTAAGATGCTGTACCTTATAAATCAAAATTCTTAAGTAAGTCGAGACATTTTATGATTACTCATGTAACATCAAGTAGATTCTTCACTTCAGCCTCAGACTAATCCCATATGCAATTTGGATCAAAAAATATGAGTCAAACGCTTCATTGATTAGAAGCTCTGCACCCATAAAAAAAATATTTGTTTGTTTCAATTTCTATTGAGCAACTCTTATAAAATTCCCCTCCAATTCAAAAGAAGAGTTAATAGACACTGAGTGTGATATCAGATGAAAAACACAAGTCTGTCTAGATGAAACAATAAATTAATTATTTATCTAACAGTTCATAAAGACTGTCTACTCTTGGCTCATTACGTGAGGGAACCTTTTGTTTGGAAACAAAAGGGCTACAGGAGCCGCGTACCTGCCTTTATGCCCTGACTGGCAGTGTCAGTGACGTTAATTGAGTTGCCTCCAATCTGCTCAGGTGTTCATTATTTTGGATGGTTCTCTGCAGGTGCTGTGGTGGTCCTTTATTGTTATTCCTTTAGTAACTTTGTTTTCCTTGTTCTGATCCCACAGCACATAAAATTAAACTCCAGCTGCTTTCACACACTGTTTAATGCAGGGTCAGTGATAGCCCAATCCCCACAGTGCACTTCCTAAAGACAGACAATACAGAGAAGCTTTTTACAGTGCTGTCCCTGAAGTATGTCACCAGACTCTTAGCAGCAGGCACTGAGTATTAAAGCAGTGCCAGCTATGGGACATATGGAACTGGGGCCATGTTAAAAAGAGAGCTTCAAAATGTAGCCTACAGTATATTCTCCCTGTTAGATTGCTTCCAAATCACATCATATTACTATTATGTATTTAAGAAACCAATCATTTTTCACCATGACACTAGTCATTTTCGTCAACGACTAAAAAACCCAAAAATAAACCAAAACTGAGACTAAATCAGGATGCATTTTCGTCGACTAATAAAGGCAAGACGAAAATGTAGTTCACTAAATAAAGACTGGGCTAAAATCTATGGACATTTTAGTTCACAAACAAAGATGAGACAAAAATTATATATTATTTATATATGATTTAGTCAAATCCTGTCTACTCCTCCTCCTCCTCTGCTCTCCCGCCAAACACACACACACCCCCTTTCAAACCTGCAGCGGGCAGGTACACAGACACATGGGCAGACAGGAGGTGGATTCACGACGAAAAGTTAAAACTAAAACATTAATGGCCATGCTTTGCTCTGGGCCCAAGAGAAATAGAAGACGTGATATTTGGACCCATTTTTGCTACATTGAAATGGAGAAAAAAAAACTTATGCTTGATTTTAGTCGAAGGGAAGGAATGTGGGCACAATGTAGCTGAAAAAAACACAGCAAACCTGAAGTTCATCACAAAGACATCGTGGTAAGTTAACAAAAACTTACAAAAGTTAACAAAAAGTTAGGTAGCTGTTTATAATGTAACATTAAACCAACAGCTGTAATGTTCCAACAATAACGGTAAAACGACCGCAAACTAATGCAGGCTAACTTACTAGCTTCGTAGCATGTAGCGAAAGTAGCCACTAGTTAGTAGAATTGTGTGTGAAGTTGAATTTATGCTAACTTAGATACGTTATACTGGTCGGGCAGTTATGTTTTCAGTTGGATTGCAAGTTTAATTCAAGCAGACAGAAATATGAGCTAATCTAGGAGCTGCAAGCACACTATAGTTAACACAAAACACCTGGGCAGCTACACACGGAAGCAAATTAAAAACTAAAACTTTCTTAAACAAATCATCTAGATAAAATAAAATAAAATGCCACACTTAATTAAAAAAAAACTTTACTTGAATTTTCATACATGAAATAGCCTAAATGTGGTATAAAAGTAAGTAAAATTGTTTGTGTTTTGAATGTCTGGGGTCGCCAGAGTTTTGTGATATTAAAATGGGGTTCCAGGCTAAAAAAGGCTGGGTACCGCTGCTCTAGGAGTTTGCATCTCATTGTATTTATTTGGTGACATAAAATGCTGTTCTGTTCATCTTCAGGTTACCATCACAAGGACATTTTATTTGAAATGGCATTAATATTAATATAAATAAATGCATGCAAACATAAAAGTGCCTGCAATTATTTCTGCATAAAATAGGATAGTTCTGTTTTAAATTAGTATTAAATGGATTGTTTAACAATGTTTAACAATGTTAAACTACATTTAACAATGTTGTACTAACTGCTAACTAACTACTAACAATGTAATATACTACTAACAATGTTCAATATTATTTGACAAATTTTGACAAAAAAATATAAAAGGAAAAAATGATTGTCCTGACTAAAACTAGACTAAAATGTTGACAGTTTTTGCTGACTAAAACTAAACAAATGAAATTTTGTTTTCTTAGACTAAAATAAAGACTAAAACGGGATGATGTTGACTAAATGTGATAAAAACTAACAAGCGCGATTGAAACTGGACTAAAACTGAGACTAAATTTAAAAATGGCTGATAAAATTAACACTATATGACACCCAGTTAAACATTAATATCTGGGAAAGTTAGAATTCTGACCACATTTTCATTGCTATGCACATTTTTCATATGAACTTAAATGCTGACTGGACTTAACATTTTTTCTGGCATGTTTATTTTATGTAAAGGGAGTAAATGAATGAACACTGATAGAAATGTGCCAGGTTTAACTGTACACTGTAGTTTTTAAATCAGTAGCCCCTGGCAGGTAGAGGGTAAATTAAATATCAAAGGATAAACTACAAAAACTCGCAAGCACAGGCAAACAATAATAATATTTTTATGTATTTTAGTGGGCAGTCTAAAGTGACTAGCATCTGTAGGGCAGCGTAATTTTTTTTGTAAGATGGGACAAAATGAGATTTTACTATCAATTAAAACATTAAATTGAGGCTTATGCACTAGACAAACATTCTGCTGTACATGCTTAGGATTGCATAAACAACGCAATGGGACATTGAAAAAGGAAGATTAGGGGCGCAACAACTCAACTTAGTTCTGCCATATAGAAAAGGTTCAGAAATACAAGGAAGAAGAAACACTTCGGAAAGAATAAAGAAGTTTCAGCATCAAGGTTTGGCAGAGAAATACTTAAAGGTACATGTTGTAAAAATTACTTCCACCTAATGTTGGAATCGTGCATCGTATTCGAACGTATAGTGCATTCTAGCGCCTCTCTTTCGAAAACACGTATTGCAACAACGGTAGCCACCGTGTTTCAAAAAGCCTTGACAATACCACAGAAAGCATGTCATCCCATAGTTCATGGAGTGTTCACTCAGGTAAAGAGGTTCGTGATTTCAGAAATATTGCAAACTGCATCCCATCAAACTGTCAGATATCGTTCCTGGAAGAATGGTTCTCACAGGGGGGGCGGATCTTGATGGGGAAACTGGCCTTGACATAGCATTGGCCTTTTGTGACAGTAAAAGCCCGCTTATAAAGCCTCCACACCTGCTTTTAGTCAAGCTTTACTGCTACTGTAAAAACCCGGCATTTACCGTGAGTATGAAAGCAACTGAAACCATGTGAACATACACTTCTGTACCAAAGAGGCTGATGTATTTTAGCAGAAACTATTGTTACGCTGCCCATGGTAATAAGCAACACTGTCTAACAAAACCAAATAAAAACATTTTGAGCTTTAGGCTCATGTAGGCAGTACCGTTTTATTACTTGTCAAGGAGAAAGCTGGCAACTTCAGCATCCCTTTAAAAATTTTTCTCCCTCTTGAGCTCCTCCCACCTGGGGAAAGCTAGCCCGATGTTGATGCTCTTCTTTTGTATCGTCTGGTCATGCTGCCTTTTTATTGTCCCTTTTCTGTCATGATCTGTGGGTTTTGGTTAAAGGTTTTGTACTTCCTGTTCGTTTGTACACCTGGTTAAATTAGCTAATTTGCCTTGTTAGTTCTCCTCTATGTGTAAATACTCCTCAGTTTCATTTATTCTCTGCCAGTTCATTGTAGTCTTCATGTCCTGTTACCGTCCTGTGCCCTCTGGTTTGTCTTTAGTTCATGTAAGTAAAAACCTTTATTCTGCACCTGTCTGCCTCCCGCCTCATCAGCCTGTGTTTGGGTCCTTACCTCTGCCTCCATCCGTGGCATTTTCGCTGTCTTGGCGATGGTAAAAACGGCTCCGTGCTGCTGCTGTATATGCATGGTCCTGTATTTTTCTGAATAACAATTTAACAGATTTTCCAACTTGCCGGGGTAGTAAGTCTATCTTATCTTCTCCTCCTGTGTCTCAATCACTGTGTACTGGCTCGCAGGGATTTCACGTTGGTGCTTTTTGTCCCTTGCTGGTGCCTGAGGTTTCAAGATGGCACAACGTCATGGCGCTTCCCTACCGGCTTACCCATCATATGTATAAACAAATCTAAAATTCTTTGTTTACAAGAATGTGTCATTTTTAGGGTCATAATACACCAACGATAACACATATATACATGCAGACATCGATTTTGGCCAGTTAACAACAGATAATGTTACACAATGTCCCTTTAAAAAGAGCCTTTTAAAATATTTTTTATGGGCAGATAAAACTAGTGACTCACAGTGGACCAGATGGACTGGCATGGCAGAGAAGCTGGATGCTGGATCACTAACGCACTTAGAGGAGCACTGAGTAAACTGAAAGTTTAGGTTATTAAAGATCACAAGGTCACTAAAGATGAAGTAGTTTAAGCTTTTTAGGTTAATGGTGGACTGGCTATTGAGAAAAATTATCATTAACAGAACAAGAAACTTCCAAAGATAGGTTTTCAGCATTTGATTTAAACAAAGAAGGCTATAACAATTCTAATTTTTGAAAGTTCAATTATATTAATTGGCATTTAGAGTTATTCACTTGACTTCAACTACACATTGAGAATAAACAACCAATTTTGATAAAAGAAATATGCATTTCAGTTTTCAAATAACTGTGCAAGATTATATATTTCCATTAGAGAAAAGCAAAACCCTATATGTTATTTGGTAAACGTTCAGACTTGATTTTAGTTTCACTTTGAACTGAGGGAGATAACTGCATTTGTGCAGCAACTAAATAAATCTTGAGGAATTCAGTTTGCATTCAATTTGAACATAAAATATAAAAGCATTGGTTTCCTCAGTTAACATTTACAAATTAGCATTTTTAGAATGCCATAATAATAAATTTCACTCTATATAAGTTGGAATGAATTGGGTTTAACTATACAACAATGGGCTCATAATTAAACTGGACAGTATTGAATTATAATTTAACATATGCTATTTGACAATTTTTTGTTATGAACTGTTATGAAATAAAACTTGAACTGGCCATACAAGTATGTAGATGAGTTTATCTGAGGTCACAGATTAGGCTGTGGAACTGGGTAGGTCATGGTAAAGCGCAGTTAAAAAAAACGTCTGGATGGCACATTGACAGAATATTATGTATGGCACTCTAAAGGTAGCGGTGGAGCCATGGCACCGCTGACCTAAAAGTCGCCTCCCTGCTTCTAGCCAGTCCTACGGAGGTGGGCCCTGTAATCACCTCTCTCCACGGCCATAAGCAGCTTACAGCTTTATCCAAAATGCCGCTCCTGCCTAAAAACATGCATGCAGACGAGGCCGGGCTCCCCATAACAGCCATTGCATAAACCCAGCCAGAGCATTATTCCCCGCAACAACCCAGCAATGCTCCAAATCAGTACTGATTCAAAGTCAAGTGGCGTAAGCATGTTGTACACTTGGAGGCAGACTAATCTTATTCACAGTGTGAGTGCCCCTTTAGCATACAGACATCCCGAGGGGAGGGTTCAAGCAAGGGGGTAGAGCTGCTACCATCTACCATACAAGTGGAGGATATTGCTGCTTTAGTCTGGGAATAAACGGGGGAGTACTTATCAAACTGTGTTTGTGAAATATTCAATAATATTTTATGTAATTTTACTGTCTAAGCCATAGATGACCCAAATCCATGCATATCTGGCAAACAATGCCAATAAGAAAAGGATACGTTTCTCCAGGTTACATCATACCATGGCTGGAGGGTATTGGAGCAAGGAACATCAGTCAGCTATCAGCTGTTTGACAAACAGCTCAGTTAACAGAGAGTTTCATTGGGGATGAAGTAAAGACCCCTTTTCCACTCACTACTGACTGAAGAGGGGATACATTACAGTGATGCAGTTACACAGAGACATTCATTGCATGGTGATGCCTATGAGGTAAGATCGGCATGGGACAATGGCTTCAATCACTCTGGGTGGTTGTCAACAATATCACTTATTGTGTGCAGAGAGGTATAGACGTTTCAGGATATCAGCAGCATTAGTATCAAACAATTTCTCATGCGTTAAGACTCCAGGGGTGATTTGCACCACTTTTCAGGCTCAAGAAATATCAAGCCCTCCCAACTAAGGTGGCCTCTTAGGTGGAGATATTAGGTGAGCAGGGCCCCCAATCACACTAAAAGAAGTGGAACAGTGGGGTTCGGCCAGAGCGGAGCGTGTGGCAAATCGCTGTTCCCTGTAAACATCAAGATAAGGGGACGGTTCAGAGCCGCTCCATGTGTGGGCCCCAGTGCAGTTGGAGGGGCCTTTCAGTGAAGCAAGTGTGATAATAAAGTAATACTGAGGAGGGGGCTGCCAAGGCTGGAGGTGGCACAGCTCACCTGCACTTCCATGAAGGGCCCAGAGGCCTGGGGCAGCCTCCCACCGCCGGCGCCTTGCTGCCAATACTAATACATTCTAAATCCATTCTCTTCGCTCACACCACCAGGTTCCTGCAATCTCCTCTCCTTCCCTTTCATGCAATTAAATAGTGGAAGTGCCGAGCGAGGGGGAGCCCTATCAGCCATACTGCACACACACACACGGCTCCATCTTCGCATTCAATTTACACACTTCGATATCATCATCCTCTCTGCAGTACTTCCTTCACTTCACTCTTAACACTCCAGCATCCCAGACCTGAAATACAAACATTAAAAACACTGCCTCTGTAGACACAATTAGAATCTCACAGCACTGACTACAGAGGATCTAATGTTCCCTGCATCAACAGTGGCTGAGTGACACCCGGCTCTGAGATGGCCCACTATGCTGATGTGAAACGCGAATGGGAGATGTGAACGTGTGTGTGTGTTGACTGAAACTCCACTCCTCGGTTGTGCTGACAAGCTGAAGCCCTGGCCTGCAGTCTCTGAGGGGATTAGCCCACTCAATGACACTAAATTACAGGGATCAACATTAGCTCGACACATTCACCGCTGTCTGTGCTGCTTTAAGTGGATCACATTTGGATGAACAGCTGTAATAAGACTGTACATATACTTAAATTGAGCAACATGAATATTTAAAGTTAAATAAAGTCATTTAAAAGAAAAAAAAACTGCTTATGTTTCAAATTTAAATTTATCTGGCTACCTTATAAGTATTTTAACCGTATATAGGAGTTTTAATCATGCTCTTGAAAAGCTCCAATTTGTAAATTATCTTTCTCCACAGCACAAAAGAGAACACAGATTCATATGGTGCAGAGGCATTCAGTGGCAGACATTGGTGAGCTACAATGCTTCTCTATCAATCATAATTCAGCACAGCTGTAGTCTATTGTTATAAACCACATTCACAGAATAACAAATAAGACCTTTGTGCAGCGACGCTTGAAATGGTAACCTTTAACTCTGAGGATAGCTATCAAACACTGGGCCAGAGCAGCAGCGGTGGCACACCTATCATTTACACATGTAAACAGCTGTCAAACCCTTAACAGCGCACGGACACAGACTTACAAATTGCTCACACTTATAGCAAGACAGTAGTGAATGTGGACGCTGTGATGGAAGTGACAGTTATTGTATGAAGGAAAAGAATTTTTAGACAGAAGCAGAACATTAAAAGAGAAGCTGCCTTTGTCCTGTTCTCTACAAGGTTTCACTAAAAGGAAATAATGAGTTGAAGAAAATACACAAAGGCAAAAGAAACAATTACAAAAAGTGGAACTTCTTTATAATGTTTCAGTCATATCTACTGGAGTGGACAAAGGAAAAGAAAGGCATACACTTCGGAGCAGTTTTCTATCAAATCCAGTCAAACACAATGTTGTTTGCCAACTTGGAGGTCAAGCTTTAATGACTGGGCTGATCACATAATGGCTACTGATAGTTACAAGAGCAATCAGATACCAGTGCTTGTTCAGCCACTCTTTTGCCACACTATTAACCAGATTATTACATTATCCAAAGTGTTTGCTCACCTCCATGTACATAGATTATAAAGCAAGGCACGCCCAGATACTTTAAGTAACCAGGTGGCTCAATGCACGACCCAACATCAGTAATAAAAACAAAAGTAAAAGATTAAGACATGTGGTTTTTGCTCAAAACACAGCTTTGCAATGGAGAGCTTTGTCACTACACCCACTTCTAATGCCGGTAAAAACCGCAATCTCCAGAACACCCTCAAATCATATATAGACTTGTGTTACCAGCTTATTATGACTCATTATACAGATACAAGTTCTCTTCTTGTTGAAAATTCCCACACGAGCTGATTGTGCTGTACACGCATGTCAGTATGAAGAGATTAAGCTGAGTAATTATCCCCTGACAGGTGAACAATGCTCCAGAAAAATTGAAGTTATCAAAGAGTGGGCCACTTGATAGTTGACTTTGGATATGACTGACTGACTGTGGTGACACTATTTCACCTAATTAAAAGAGGTTTTTAATTAATACAGCAAAACTCCAGAGATAAAACAAAAAAGATAAAGCATTTTCTTATAGTTACTTTCTTTTCTGTTTTATGCTCATTACTTCAAAACATGGTTAAAATAAAAAAAAAAAAAAAAAAAAAAAAACTTAACAAATACGCTATCTGGCCTTGTGTAAAGCCAAATACAATTGTGTGTGTTTGCCCACTTTTCTTAAATTATGTCCATTTCCCAGGGCCATTGAACAGCAGCTTCAGCCTACAAAGCTAATGAAATAATCAAGATTGCTGATACAGCGCACAAGATAAATACTTGTGTATTTACACAGCTCTGTAGTGCAAGTACAACATTGCTTAAGATCTACTGAAAACACAATTTACTCAATCTGATTGTTGGCTCTTTTGTACATTCTCACACAAAATAAATTCAATAAAAAAGAGGGCACCCTTACTGCTCATTTTCAAGACGTTATGGCTAAATATCAAATCTTATCACAGCATTTTGGACAAAACTTTTTTGCCTCAGAACTTTAATAAAAAAAAAACACTTTGAACAGTGTTTTTAATGTCAGTCAATTCAAACAAAATTTTTTAATTCAATTAAACAAAAAAAAACAATTTATCTATGTTTTCTTAATAAAATAGATTTTAGATTTTTTTTATTAAATAATAACCTAAATTATTACTATTACTTACCTTTTAAGGAGGAACATTTTAAAAATATAAATTATTATATCATAGTGAACTTGACAGTCTTGGCAAACCATGGAGTTTAAGTAAAAGCTGTAAGATGTGATGAAAAAATATGACAAAGAAAGTGATAGTCTGCTCTCTAGTGGTGAAGTGAAACAGTAACCTGTACGGCGAGTCATCTCATCTGGCTTGTGCACTGTTTCTTCATTAAATAAACTTCTCAGCTATTTCAATGAAAACTTACCAATTGGGTTGATATCAAAAAACTGGATTGAGGTCCTGAGGATGGCGGTAAACATGTTGTTGTGAAGGGTTTGGGCTGATTTCACAAGGACATTAAAGAAAACCAAAGTGCGAAGGAAGCCAAACACAACTGAGGTGGCTGTTAAACCTGACAAAAACACACACACAAAAAATTATATGTCTAATTCTATCCTTGCCTGCCTGCTACAAGATCGGCTATTGCACAAATTTAAATTGGCATTATTGAGCAAACAGTTATGTTCCAATTTATTTTTCTTCTTCAATGTTGCTTTATCGCTGTAAATGCAAAGCGTGAAAGAGTGAAGAGGCTGGGAGTCAAAAGTAGACAATCAAAGCAATCCAACAGCACAGAACAAGAAAGACACTGCTATCTCGCTGTACAGCTGAGGCCCATGTGCAAATACATTGGGCCTTGAAGGCCTTGGGCCACAGCCAAAGAACTGTGAATCTGTTCACTGAATAGCTGCTGTATTCACAGCCTCAAAAGTACACAAAAAGCAATGTGCGTTCAGAGAGCTTCACCTGCGTAAACACCTAGGTACAGGTCAAGGTCCAGCTGCTGAGGGTAGCTGCCATTGAGGCTCTCTGTCACACTCATGTGCTTCTGTTCAGAGGCCCTGCGAGTCAGCCACGAAAGAAACAAAAATTCACAAGGACAGATAAACATGACAAAGAAAAGGACGATGCAACATTGAGGCGCTACACAAAAAACATTCCTCGTATTCTAAAGCACAAGGTCGGTTTCAATAAGTAACAGATAATGTCAAGAAGAACTGTCTGGATCAGTCATCTTCTATTAAATCATCAACCATTTTCAGTCTAGGAAAGAAAAAATTCAGTTTGGAATACAAAACCTGTTAATAACTCCTTTTTTTTACATTGTGAAAGGAAGCAAAATCTCACCAGCATGCAAGCCACCAATCCTGCAGGACAAATGTAATCTAAATATGACACAAAAAAGAATAAATCAACACTGTGTTTAACCCAACAAACACTAAACATTTAACTAAATGTCTTACTCAAACAAAACGGCAAGAATTTAATTTCATGTTAAATTTAGTTGAGACAGAAAAGAAACACTAAATAAAATAAGGAAATGAACTCACATGAGCTAGGACATTGAGTACAAAGAGGGCCAAAAGGACCAGGAAGTTAGCACCTGCCAAGAAAAATTTCACATACATATGCAGGCCAACGTTTCCTTCTAAGCGGCTTTCCTCCTCTGTTGGTGGCACTACCTACACAGAGAAACCATGGTGTCAGTGGAAGTCATCCAGCAACACTTTAATTAAGGCTGTACTGGGAAAATAGGAAAATGTGAGTATCTACTGCTCTCTGGTGGTTTTAGGGATGCATAGCAAGAACTGCTTTTTTCTAACAAATAATTTTAGATGTTTTAATCATTTAAAAAAATCAAATACCCACCACTGCAAGAGGCTCAGCTCCCTCAATCAAAGAATACAGAGAGGAGGTAAGAGAAGACATAGAAGAGTTGTCAGAGAGTGCATAAGGGAAGCAGGAGACAGTCCCAGGTTGGCTTGTTGTGTCCTGTCTCTCCTCCTCTTGGTCCTCCTTAAGCACGGAGGTGAAATCTAGTCCAGAGTCTTGCAGCTCACTGTAGGTCCCCAGTGCCACCATCTGGCCCTAAAAAGCACACATAAACATATCCAAACCACAAACATATGCAAATGTTTAGAACATTATAAAGTCAAATCCTTATAATCTTCAAATGTGTCCTTAAAGTCACAGAATGATGTATTGAGGCTTTATAAAAAATAATATTTATCCTCAATTCTCAACAGGACAGTACTGTGAAAAAAACAATGTTACAAAATATGTAAGTACAGACCCCATTTCTAGAAATCACTGTTTTAAATGTGAATTATAACAACAAATTCTAATAACAATATGCAAAATACAATCATAACAAAAATATAAATAAATAAAAAAATTTAAAAAAAACCTGGTGGAAGATCTGGTAACTGTGTACATCATATCAAACACAAACAGGTGTGCATTAAGAGAGTCTACTGTAGATTTATCTTTCAAATTTAGAAGTAAAGATGATGAGGAGATCATAACTCTGTGAATGACTTTTTGCAAATAAATAAGCCATTTCAGAATACCATTTCAAAACCCAAAATTGAAAAGGATTTCATCATCCACAGTGCATAATATCATTCAAAGATTCAGAAAATCCACAGACATTTCTGTACCCACAGGCGCCAGGCCAAAAAAGATTACAGAAATGGTGTGACCTTCAGGGCCTCAGGCGACATTGCATTAAAAACAGGCATTATTCTGTTGTGGAATCACAGTTTGGACTCAGGAATGCTCCTGAAAACCACTTTCAGTGAACATTGTTCATTGTAGCATCCATGAATGGAAGTTCAAATAAACTGCTTAAAAAATAAAGGGAACACTTAAACGACACATCTTAGATCTTGATGAATGAAATATTCCAGTTGAAATCTTTATTCATAACATAGTGAAAGCTGTTAAGAACAAAATAACATAAGAATGATAAATCAAAATCATTAACCCATGGGTGTCTGGACTCAGAACCATACTCAAAATATAAAAGGAAAGATCAGATCAGAGGATGACCCAACTTCTGTGGGAATTCATCAAGACAATTCAAACTGAGGTTCAGAAGTGTCCTGCAACCCTGAACTGGAAAAAGCAGTATAGAAACTGGATGAATGGTTCAGAGGTTTGTGTGGCCTTGACGTGCCTGTACGCACTTCCTACGACATCTGAGCATCTTCCTGATGAGACTACAGATGTTCTTCTGAGGGATTTCCTCCCAGACCTGGATCAGAGCATCAGTCAACCCGTGGACAGTCTGTGGTGCAGCATGGCGACGGTGGATGGAACAAGACATGATATACCAGAAGTACTTGATCGGATTAAGGTCTGGTGAACGTTCAGGCCAGTCCATAGCATCAATGTCTTTGTCATGCAGGAACTGCTGACACACTCCAGCTACATGAGGTCGAGCATTGTCATGAATCAGAAGGAACCCTGGTTTCATGGCAGCAGCATATTATCTGACAATGGGTCCGAGGATCTCATCCAGGTTTCTAATGGCAGTCGGAGATCCTTTGGCTAGCATTTGGTGGCCTCTGCGGCCCTCCAAGAATATGTCACCCCAGACCATCATTGATCCAGCAGCAGAATGTTCTCCATGTCGTCTCCAGACTCTCACGTCTGTCACATAAGCTTAAAATAAACCTGCTTTCATCCATGAAGAGCACAGAGCACCAATGGTGAATCTGCCAATTCTGGTGTTCTCTGGCAAATTCTATCAGGCTGCATGGAGAAACATGGACATTAGAGGCCTGCTGGAGGTAATTTTCTAGGGCTATGGCAGCGCTCCTCCTGTTCATCCTTACACAAAGGAGCAGATAGCGGTCCTACTGCTGGGTTGTTGTCCTCCTACAGCCCCGTTCACATCTTCTGGTATACTGGCCTGTCTCCTGGTGTCTCCTCCATGCTCTTTGCACGATGCTGAGAAAGACTGGGAAACCACACTTCAACCCCCCCAGTCTGGAGAATCATGTGACACGTGTGTTTTGCTTTTTGCCACATGCCAGCAACATGGCTTATTCAGCAAGTTAACACAAAAGGCCACTATTGGAGGATCGGAGGCAAATAAAGAGAGAAAGTGACAGAGGAAGAGACACGACAAGGGTCAGCATCAGACTGGTTTTTACTGGAGACAGGGTGTAAGCCTGATGCCAACTTAAGTCTTTGTTAGGGGGCGCAAAAATTCAAAAGTCTGCGAAAGCTCAATACCAGGTATTAGATATGAAGAGGTAATGCATCATAGTGTAAACCTGCCTCTGTCCCAAACAAAATCAAGTTAAAAATAAGCATATACTTCACATTTCTGTTTAGACTTTTTGTATTTTGTCGTTGTTTTATTGTCAGTCAAAATGAAGGCTTATATAGTTTGAAAATTATCATAGTTTGCATTAATTGACAATCACAGCACATCAACCTGTACAGAAATCAGATTGTAAAACTAATTTCTACATCTCAAATTATAAAGATAAATGCATTTTTTTTTTAAGACAGTGGTGATGATCTATATTATGTTAAACTTATCAAAAGTCGACCTGTCCAAGGTGTAGCCTGCCTCTCACCTAGTAGTTAAGGGGCATATTGGTTTAGTTTTTGGTAGGTTTTTTTCTACTTTGTACATGTTTTTCTGGTTTTATATTGACTATCACAGTCAGTAATACTTGTATGACTTATTTGAGGCACATAATTTATGTTTTGTAAAATCATCAGGCTCCTCTATTTACTGTGACATACTGTGACTACTATGACAAGGAAACACAGAATCAGAAACCTCCTTTAAGACAACAATCTGATCTGCAGCCTTCAGAAACTGAAGTTGATGAGTGACCAGAATACGAGGCTTCTTCCTTAAAAGTCCACAAATGCACCTGATGAGGAAAACATGTGTAACTGAAATGTTCATTTTATATCTTATTGTATTAATTTTCACTGGTGATGCTGAGATGTTGATAAAAAATATGTACTCTTCAAAGAGATGCCGCCCCACTTCAGCATCCACAGCACTGAGAGGGTCATCTAGCAGGTAGATGTCTGCATCCTGATAAACTGCTCTAAAAACACACACATGTGGAGGTAAACACACAAAAAACAAAGATGCATAACAGTAATTTTATTTAGCATACCTTGCCAAGCTGACCCTAGCCTTTTGTCCCCCACTGAGATTAGCCCCTCTGTCTCCAACCATTGCCAAATCACCACCAGGCAACATGTCCATGTCCTAAAAAAAGGTTTAGATATGTATATTCACACTAGACTAATTACAAGCTAGACTAGATAAAAATGTTGGCAGTGATTCGATAATACAGTTGGCATACGTATTACAGCAAATGATAAAGAAAAACAGGATTCAAGGGGTTTCTCACTCTTTTCAGAGCGCAGGCTCTCAGAACTCTGTCATACTTCTTGAGGTTGAGCTCCTTGCCAAAAAGGATGTTGCTCCGAATTGTGCCGGGTAAAATCCAGGGTTGCTGAGAAGTGTACGTCAGCTCTCCTTTGACTTTGATCACACCACTTTCCTGACTCAGCTCTCCCAGTATGGCACTCAGGAGCGAGGACTGACAATTACAAACACAATTTAAGATTGAATGGCAATTTTTCGGAAACTTGTATTGGTTTTCTTGCTGGGTGAGCCAAGAGGTTCAGGAACTCGATAGAAATAGAGCCTGGCGGCAACTAGAAAGGCTTAGCAAAACATAAATTTAGTAAAATTTACAGTAAAAGGAAAAAAAAAATTTAAAAGACATTTTTATCTAGCTATTTATTTTTTATAGAAGAAACATTGTTCAAGTTATATATCATGCCTCAGGATTTATGACTGAGCGTGATGCTGAATCTGAGGGTACAGAACAGACCTGACCTTTCCAGCTCCAACAGGTCCAATAACTGCCAGGAGCTGCTCAGGTCTCACTGTGAAACACACATTCTTTAAAGATGGAGCTTCAAGATTCTGCAAGAAAAAGTAAATGAACTGGAGCGCTGTAGTAACCCTGCAACATATTAGGTAATGCAAGGTTTACTTGTAGCTCAAAACCTGAAATTTGCTCAAGATGCCTGCTGTTTAAAACATAACGCTTTCTATGCTTTGAACTTCAAGAGCTTTTAAGACTGCATGTGACATTTTTTTTAATAGAAAAGCAAGAGAGAAATGTTTCCTGCCATGTTTCTCACCTTATTCCAGTAGCATACTAAATCCTGAATATACACCATGCAGTCCTTCTTCTCTGCCACAGGAAGTCCCAGATGCTGAGGAGCAACTTCCTCCAGCAGCAGAAATGTCTTAGAAACAAATGTTAAATATAGTTTCCGTTTCATGTCATCAACATGCGCTGGCTATATTATAAATGTGTGTGTGTGTGGGGGGGTGAAAACGTAAGAACATTTAATGGAATATAAGTTTTTAGTATATTTAAACAATCAAACATTTAATCCATTTAAAACAATTATGGAAATATTATGTTGGCTTTGAAAGGTGGCCTTGGTCCATGTAGCAGAAATAACTTTTTATACTTCAGTTGCAGGATGTTTCAGAGTTTTCTTAAATTTACAACTTCTACATGATATTTTAATGGAATTTAAATCCTAGTTTTGATTTGCATTCAACAGAAACCTTTATTCTTTACAGTGGACTCCTAGGTTGGGGGCTATACACCATGCTCAGGGACCCAAGAGGTTCACCTCAGTAGCCAGCCCATGAATTTGAACCCAAGCCCTCCTCTGTAACCACTAGGCCACTAAGTCTACCTGGACATCAATTTTAAAAAATACATGAAAATATAAATTTTATGTCCTCATATTGTGTCCCTCTCTTTAATGGGTACATAATCAAATATGTTGGAAAAGGTAATCAGTTTCTGCAGGAAGTACTTGTGTCATTGTGGGATGTATTTACTTTAATCCTTTGGATGCTAATGAGAGACTCGGAGACTTTCTCTATGGCAAAGGGAAAAAAGAGTGTGATGGTGAGTCTGACCGCTCCGTAGAGGGAAACAGCCATAAACACTCTGCTAGCGGACAGCTTGTTTCCTGTCAACACGTAAACGCAGACAGTGAAGAAGATGACGATCTTGCTGGCCACAAAGAAAGAGGCCATGTTCAGGCCACGAAGGTAGGAGCTTTGCATGATCTTGCAGATTTCCATTCTGTACAAAACAAAACATGCAAAATCTGTTTAAAATGTTGTAGGATTTTCTTTGAAATGTATTAACTTTTTTTGTTTTTGGCACAGAGAAACTTCCAACCCCTTTCTACCTTTTCATACATTTGATTACATTGTCCCACAATTACCTATAAAGGTGGAATAATCATCATAACATATGAAGACTTGCAGAAAAGCTAGATCTATTGTACCTTCTGACCTCATCCACCAGCATACCGAAAGGCTTCTCCCACCCGTACATCTTTATAACTCGAATCCCAGAGATAACTTCATTCATTGTGCGGATTCGTTCATCTGTTAGCACAGATGTTTCAGCCCTAAAACACAAGACACAAACTGCAGGACTGGAAAACAAGACAAAGACTTCTGAAAGTTTAAAAAACCGTATGAAAAACCAGGCAAAAGACTGCAGACCTGAGACGTGAGAACAAACAACCAAACATGGTCTGTATTGCCAACAGAATGAAGAGGACAGCCATTCCCGCAAGACACGATGGGCCAATCGCATACAGCAACAATAATAACACAGATATTGCTTGAAGAGGACTAAGCCACAAAAAGTGCAGGTATAAGGTAACCTGAAGAGACATTTTGTATAAGTCAAACATAGTATCTTCCTTTTAAGATTACACACTTTCTGGCATAATTAATAAAACACAATAATTTAACTCAGAGAACAAATTAATTAATTCCAATTAATTCCACTCTGGAAAGAATCAAATGCTGTGACATCACATAAGCTTATCCAAACAATGCTTTAGCAAATGTTTTGTCCATATAACCTAAATCATTGAGGTGGGCAAAATAACAGAAATATTAACCAGAATAGAGTAAAACATTTCTACAGCAGAAAACACTCAAGTCCTTAATATTATTAAAAATATTAACAGCTTAAAAAAAAGCATAGACATTATGAATAATAATGAAAATTGGCTTTAAAATACAACTGGTATACAAGGAGTTCAGTCACCTCATCAAATTTGTTGACATCATTGGATAAGAGGTTGACGATCTGTCCTGTGGTCGTTTTGGCCAGCGCTGAGCTATTAAGACAAAGAGCCTTTGCGGAACAAAGATATCAAGTTAAGTCACCAGCACTGAGGTTGACAAAGAGATATTAACATTCATCATCTCTGACCTTCCGATAGATCATATGGCACATGGCCACACGAATCTTCATGCCTGCTAACTGGACTTGATAAAAATACAGATGATGAAGGAGAGCCAGGGTGACGGTGGACAGCGAGATGCCTGCAGCATAGACATAAACCTCATCGATTGAAGCTGACTGAGTTGGGTCATATCTCTCAAAGTACTCGATCAGCTTCCCAAGCAGCACTGGCTGAATGACTTTGATAACTTCCTAAAAGAAATGAAACACTAAAATGTAACATGCACAGTTAAATAGAAATTTAATTCTTAATATGTGTGATGTCACTGTGGGACAGTAATATACCTCTACAAAGATGTATATCCCAATTAGTGAGTATGACTTCAAATAACACTCAATGAGAGCTGTGGAGAGTCTGGGTGGCCGCACCTCTTTGGCAGCCTTCTGAACTTCTTGATTCCAGTACCTTCAAATGTAACACACATGTAATAAAAAATAAATAAATAAATAAATATTTAGCGAGTTTTCCCCTCTAGCCACTCTATTTAAACGAAATTGACTAGCAACAAGTCTGGTGACTTTTTCTGGTGTTATTGGGGACTTATGGAGACTGACGTGAAAGCACATTTCCTTTACTTCCCAATGAGCCTCGGGTGCTGCAGCGCCCACCACCCTCCCCCGTCCAAAAGCGCTCACAGCTTCAGTCAGAACAGCAGATGTTTACCTCTATTAGTATGAAGCATATGAAGAAACATAAAAAAAACTAAACGCACAAAGTTGCCACTGCTGGCTGATCCCACTCTGGCTTACCGTTATATAACATTGCCTATTAATGAAGACTGTGGGAAAAAATAAAAAATTTAAAAGGTAAAAGTACTGTAACATGTAGACTCTTAATTAAAAGAAATAGTTAAAATACTTTAAATAATACTTTAACTTTAGGACTATTCATTTTTGGACAGGGTTATTTTCTACTTATTTTTCTGTTTGGAACTGAAATGGAATAAAATGCATTTTCCAGATATTACTAGAGCTTGAGTTTACACCATTTGTGTCTCTAGCTGCGATTCCATACACAGTTTTCCGCAAAATAAAATCCATGTTTCTAAAATCCATTGAAATTAAGAAAAGTTGCTTTTTGGGTCTAATATTGTAATGCAATTAAAATGTGATTAATCAAGATTAAATAATTAGAATAATTTTAAATATGTTACTACCACTAATAAAATTATATATAGCAGTTGAGAGTAGATCACATCATTACCAGGTAGTTAGCATTCCAGTTGGACCAATTCTGGAACACCTCCAAAATAGCCAATTTGTGAGCATCTACAAACTTCATATAAAACTAGAAAATCACAAACCCATTGTAAAAGTTCGCACCATGAGAACAACAGCAAATTTTGGTGATAATGACTAATAACCCACCGGACTGACGCAATTTTTCACGAACAAGCCCACCGTTACAATGTAGTTTTCGATAATAGCTCACTGCTGTTTACACTGAACCTAAACTGACACAAAACATACTATAAAGAATTTTAATAATGACAACAACTGACTACAAGTGGTACTGGGCGCAGCCATCTTTAAATCTATAATGTCAGGGACCTCTGCATCTTCCGAGTTTGCTGTTCGGAAAAATGAGATCATTTTTGGCAAAAATTCCTCAGAATCTGGAGGAAAACTGGAACGCATGATCAGCCTAACTAACATTCATGTCTTTGGACTGTGGGAGGAAGCTGGGAGAGAACCCACATATTACGAAGGGAGAACATGTAAACTCTATGTATGTATATAACAAAAGGAGTTGTGGCTGTGTATGGATCTTCCACACACGGCTGAGTTTCCTGACAGTGTAAAATGGCAATATACTGTATGTTAGATTTTTCATCACTGTGGGACAGTGCAATTATCCAATCCACCAAGCAATTGAAAACAATAATGGAGAACAAACAGGAGAACATTACAGGGGATTATGGCACATTTTGGAGGGGACTACCCACCAGTTAAGCTGTTTTATCTCATTCCATAAATGCACCATCCTCACAAGTTATACCTTGTTGTAAAGGCAACTACTCAGGCTTTTCACAATGTATAATACAACATCAGTTGCTATTATAAAAAGGAAAATTATACTCTATCAACTATCTAAGTCTTTCCTTTTATATTTGTGAGATTCTTAAAAGTTAAAAGTTTGTCCACAAAGTTTTCAGGATGTTTAAATCGGAGGACGAGTGAATTTGTGTCCATTGCTAATTTTGAAGTGTGTTTTTCTGCTTCAAAAGCTACTTTTTCATCTTTAACTTATTTAATGACTGTTAACCAAAACTTTGTGCTTTAATTGAAGTAGTTCTTTTGTTTTCCTTCTACCAGTTAACTGTTCTCCATGTGACTGGCTACAACACATACAAAAACCATGATCTATTCATCCCCATGCTTAACATTTTGGTTTTTTGGTTTGTTTGTTTTTTCCAATCAAACATCTTTCCCTCCTGCAGCCAATAAGTTCTATTAGATTATCTTTGCCCTTTGAACAAAAGAACCAGGCTTATTTTTATTTGTTTATTTGCAAATACACTACCAGTCAAAAGTTTGGACACACTTTCCTATTAGATTTAATGGGAAAGTGTGTCTAAACTTTTTACTGGTACTGTATACCATATAAATAGTAGACCTTTAGAAATTATTACGTGGCTGTACAATGTTGAATATAGCTCAGAAGAGAGAGCCCTGTGTTCTTGTGGCAAAACAATAATGATAAACCTATTCTAGGTTGCAGGAGTATTGATAGTTCTGATTAATTAGCTCCAGGTGGTCAGTTGTGATACCAAAAGTATACTCATGATGTCCATGATGGTGATACTCCAATTGGACTAAAAGAGTTACTATAAAAGTATATAAGCTATGATCAAGGAAAAACAAGACAAGTTTATATGCATCTCTATTTTTATTACCATTCTAGTTTAACACACTTTTATTAACACACGCTTTTATGCCAAGCTCTAAAGTCAAAGATCTCCTGAAAGTTGTAGCTCTAATGAGAGGTAATGGGAGTAGAGTGAGAGTGTGTTCAGCCTTTATGTGAGAAGTTCTATCTATATATAGGTGGGCTCACCTTTAAGCTCAATGTTAACTGATGGCACACTCCCACATTGGGGACAGCCTATCTTCATAATATGATATAATATAGTCATTTGAGCCAGGCCATGAAGGGGGCATTCATCTCTGCTTGGCTACAACACACTTGGACTTTCTCCCAGGGCATAAGAAGGTCGTCCCAAGATTGCTTTTTGCTTATTGTGAGAGTACAACTCTACTTGTTAAATTTTGCTCTGTTAAGTTAGTGTAAAGGGTTTAGAATGGATCCCCCAATAAAGGTAAAACAAACCTCAAGTTGCAGTGGCTCAGCAGTGACTGTACAAAATTAATCTGAAACACTTGTTGTTAGTCCAACTATTGTGCTGGTCATGCACTCACATAAGGCGCAGGATGGTTTGTCTGTCCACCAGAAACCATGTTAAATGTAAAAAAAAAATTTCCAGAGTGGATGAGGTGATGAAGTTGTGAAAGGGATTGTGAATAAATTGGGTTTGTGACCATGTGCTTAGTTTAGGCTGCTTTCTTTTGTATGAAACTTTAAATGTGAAACGTTTTGCCTGAGTTAGAATCTGAGACTGTTCAGTCAATATTTTGAATAGTTTGAGATTCAGGAAAACCACAGTAAAAATGCCACTGATACAACGCTTATATGTGTCAGTATGGTTCTATAAGGAAACTACTTTGTTTTAGAGAAAATAAAAGAAGCTCAGCATCTCACCACTGTAGTTCCTCTCCAAGTCTATCAGATGCATTCTCTGGGAGAACTTTGTACATGTCCTCTTCTTCCAGCTTTCTCTTGTACCCAATTCTGAACAAGGGATTCAGCCAACTAAGCATAAAAGCAAAAATAGATATATTTTTAGCCAGAACAGCCTTTAAATTAAATGCAGTTTATCGAATTTCTTGCCATATTTGATGAACAGTTGTATTAAGAGTACCTATTAACTGAATAAATACTTACTATGGACATTAAATGTTCAACAGATCTACTTTGTCTTTTTTTTTATTATTGTTAAAAAGTTTGTCAAAAATGTTTCAGACAGTGATCTTGTTTTCACCACATTTTAACAGTTTACTTGTTAAACATTTTTAAGCAAAACCGGGTTATTTGTGTGAGAGACGTTTTATTTCAGTTTGATTTTGTTTCTCCTACTTGTTTAACCAAAGCAAAAGTCAGAGTTTACATCGTGCTTTAAACTAAAGACTGGTGAATTAAACCAGAGCTTTTTCCTTTGAGATGCCAACAATGGGGATCCTTTGCGGCCACCTGCTTTCATATCCAGGGACTTGCTTTCTTTAGTGGCCACAAAATTGTCACACTGCAGAGCTCTTCATTCAGTTAATGTCACACAAAGCTGTCAGTGTGAGGCCAGTTTTCTTACCAGAAGAAAATCTTGGAGAGAAGATTAGCTGAAGCCGACGGATTATCCTTCGCCTCCTTCTGCAGAGGTTCCATGCCCCCAACACTAAAGCGACCTGCAGGCTTTCTCTGCAAGCTGTGGCAGAGAGATGACGATAAACACTCAGAAGGGGAAGCACTCTGACAGAACAGTTGGTGTGAACCCCAGTCTCTGTCAACATAGCTCCTACCGACATTTAGGATAGGATTACCAGCTGGTAGCCAGCTGGATTGGCTAAAATGTGTGTGAGAGCGGCGTAGTGTGACCCCGCCCACTACACGGTGATTGGCTTACGCAGATGTCCATCACTCATCAAACTTCAAGTCATATCAATATTTATTACATGAACTGGTTTAAAAAGCTATAATGATTTATTTTTAATAAATAAACTGCATTGTGGGATGGCTGTAGCTCAAAAGGAAAAGCAGTCCTCTACCAGAAAGTCAGTTAATCAATTCCAGGCTTCCCCCAACTCCATGCCGAAGTGTCCTTGGGCATGACAGTAAACCCCACGATGCCTCTTGATGTGTCTATCAAGATATGAATGTGTGTGACAGAAGAAGGCACTTAGTATATAACAATAGAAGTGCTGTATGAGTGTGTTAGAATGTGACATGTGGTGGGAAAGCACTTTAAGTGGTCAACATTTGAAAGGTGCTGTATAAGTGTAGCCCATTTACCATTTCAGGAGTCTGGTTTTGCCTCCGTTACATTATAAATTACTTTAATTGTGTGTATGGTCACATTGTCCTGGCAACACACCCCAACGAGAGTGTGCACATAATCCACCAGTACCATTTTAAAAGTGAAAGTTTTTGCACTGCAAGGAATGACGCTTGACTGTACAACTTTGTGTCCTGTAAAGAAGAGATAAAATGAGTGTTGTGGCTACTTCTCATCCATTGGTGGAGCTAGAGGGTAGCCATGGTAGCACTGACCACCTCTGAAATCTGATTAGACACCCCAGGTACCACCTCAGATAATTCACAGGTTACTGTAAGTTTGAAAAATATTAGAGTTGCATGGATGACCAATACCAGTTTGTATTAAATTTTAAAGTAGTTTCCCAACTAGTCATCTTTTAAAAATATTTTGCTGCACATTTCTAGATAAGATTTTGTTGTTTAGATTTTGTGTGCAAGTATAACTAATCTCATCAAAAGCTATTACCCGATGTTAGCCTGACGCTACATAGAAATGCTAATCTAGTTGAATGAAAGCACTAGACTAGTCATATTTAATTTACAGACTGTATTTAGGGATGACACATCGACTCAATTAATCGAGATTTTTACATTAAAGCTGAATAACTATAAAGATGCTTAGTATCCACTTTATTTAGTGTTGACTAAGCTTGAGCTACAAGATCCAATACATTGGAGTACTTTACAAAATTCTGGTTTTAGCATATAGAACTCTGCATGGTCAAGCATTATACATTATACGTGATACATTAAATCAGTGAACTTTTTCAACCATACGTCCCAGGCAGATCTCTGAGCTCATGTTATGTTCTGCTAGCTGGTTAAAAACCAAAAGTGACAGAGCTTTTGCAGCAGTGGATCCAATGGAACTCCCTTCCCCTAGATCTGAGATCTTTATACTTAGTGATATATTTTAAGAGGCTGTTAAAAACATATCTTTTTAAAATAGCTTTTGTCTTCACTTTTTATTCTCATGTTTTTCTTATGTTTGTTTTGTTTTATTGTGAAGCACCTTATGATTTATTTTTCTTGATAGGTGCTATATGAATAAAGGTTTACTTTGTTACTTATTTACCTACTTTATTTTAACCAAATGCTAGAAAGGCTGCTAGTTAATAACGCCAATCGTATCATATGTGATACATGACTTTTTGAGCCCTCTACATCATCAGTGTGACAAATTTTGTCTTTAAAAACCCATTGTATACAATTAATTGCATGCAGTGCACAGATTAGGCACCAGGGGGCAGTCATTAATTCACTAGAGGGTATTCCAGAGCCTCTAGCAGATTGCTACCACTGAGGAATGAGACACTCGTGATTTTTGAACTTTGCCAATTTTGAAAAGGTTAAGGTAAGAAAAACATTCTAATTTTTCCTGAAACATAAATATGAACAGTTACTGAGTAGTGGCAATATGAAATTACTTAATATTTTATAATTCATGTTTTAGTAAAACCATGTTAAAAATGTGTGTATCAATTTTGATACAGTGGGTATATAAGGTTGTGTAACTCTAAATCAGTAAATTGTCATTTCATTGAATTATACATATCATCAAGTAACATACAGTCTTTTAATTTTCAAATAAACTGATTAAATGTTTAAATTACATAATATGGTACATTACACATTTAGAATATGCAACTTGTTGTACCATGATTCTGCTATAATTTGCCATGGCGCCATTGCTATTTCATTTCATGAGATTTTCACAGAATAATTAAATAAAAATTTCACAACAACCTGTTTTATCTATCTGCATGTTTTTAGATGGCAAAAAAATACAGCTGGATGGAAATGCTAGTGACATTGAGCAGCTAGGGGGAGATAACAACGATGATGAGGAGGAATGGATATAGATCTCTCTATCTATATCCAGTTAAGCCTGTCTTCACAGCCTTCCTCAACAGATTTCACTAACTCAACAGCTGGAGGATTATACATACATACACACATACATATATATATATATACACACATATATACATATATATATATATACACACACATATACACACACACACACATACACACACACACATACACACACACACATATACACACACACATATACACACACACATATACACACACACATATACACACACACATACACACACACATACACACACACATATACACACACACATATACACACACACATATACACACACACATATACACACACACATATACACACACACATATACACA
>JBAMHW010000014.1:15254243-15282818 GCA_037177495.1 Rhadinocentrus ornatus
ATCTTATCTTATCTTATCTTATCTTATCTTATCTTATCTTATCTTATCTTATCTTATCTTATCTTATCTTATCTTCAAGTCCCTGGGCTGGCAACTAAGGCAAACCACTGCGGGCCCTTGAGCAAGGCCCGCAACTGAACACAACTGTACATATACATGTATAAATAAAATGAAGAAATACAATCTCTGCAGCATCAAGATGTGAACCTCTCTTAGCACAAACTTGGGATATTTAATGACTGTTTGAAAGTTCAGTTCCAGTCAAATGTGTGGGCTCACTTTCCCATTAAATCCAAAAGGAAAGTGTGTCCAAGCTTTTAACTGGTAGTGTATTTCCTCAAAATGTTTAACTATTATTTAATTTGGGGACCATAAGGCCAATTTAAGAAACTTAAGGTTGTATCTCTTAATAGCTCACAGAAAATTTCATGCTTTTGACCATTGTTCAGTTGTAGAGACAAGCAGTAGGAAATTACATACAGAATGTCCTGAAGGTTTTCCCTGTCTCTGTCTGAAGAAGCCGAGGGCTCTATCTGGGTTTTTGAGCAATTAATCAGCTTACCATCAGCTGACTATTCTATAGGCATTTCTAAACCAGCCCAATAAGCCAGTTAAAGATTAGTGAGGATATGAAATTATAAAACACTAACATTAGCAAATAACAGTTGTCCCCCAACAAAAGAAGAATACTCCCTCCTTCACAGAGTCAAGTTTTTATATTTTGAAGGAATAAACTCTTTTTTTAATAAGAGAATGACATAACATTAAAATTTTTATTTGAAACCATAATAGCTTTGTTCTTATATTTACATTTTAAAATCAACAAATTCCTAGCTCCACCTGATGGTGGCAGGGATTTTATCTGCAGTGTTCAGCCACCAGAGGGGGATCTAATCCACTGATCAACATCACAAAAGCAAGATGAAATTATCAGGTTAGCAAACGTATTCTTCTATCTGTTTATTTATTTTTTTTTTTACATTTAGTTTACCTTTGTCTGTGACATTGTTGTCATCTCCTTTAATAATCACATTTCCTTAAACTGAGAGTGTATTTCTTCTGGTTATGGTGTCAGACAGAGTTACTAGCTGAAAATAAATCATCTAAATCCCGTCATTGTGAGCCCAAGGGAAAACTAAATCTCTTCTGTTGTATATTAAACACAGGTGCCACTGCAAGGTGGCAGAAAGAACACTTCAGAAAATTAAAACACTTCAGAATTAGCACCATATGTTATGTTTGCCTTTGTGTGTGTGTGTGTTTGTGTGAGGGGAGGGGGCTAGAAAATGCCATTATAGAACATTGGTCACTTGTTGATATTTAGGGCCAAACTCCACCCTGCAGAATATAACTGTTCACCACACATTAACTTCCAATCGCAGACTATCCATTGAACCTACTTGTTCAAAGCCAAGCAGCATTTTTTACAAGTCATACCAGCTAGAGCACCGTTAACCAATTTCAGCTCTTACCATTTGAATTACCGGCCTCTGTGGTGTGGAGGAGTCGTCCGTCCAGCATGAGCAGCATGTTTCAAGAGATTTTGGCCTTTGTTTTAACTACCTCAGGGTGGGTGTTGGTGTCTTCTACGTTGCCAACGGACTACTGGAAGGTGTCGTCCATTGATGGAACAGTCATTACCACAGCTACCTATTGGTCCAATTTGTGGAAAACTTGTGTCACTGATTCAACAGGAGTCTCCAACTGCAAAGACTTTCCCTCAATGCTGGCCCTGGATGGTCAGAACTTTTTCATTCTCAACAGATTATCTGTATTTGTATTTTAATAATAATTTTTTAATGATCTCTTGATTTGTACATGTATGTGTGAATCTCAGTTCAAAGCGATATGTTATTTGAAGAGGGTACATATGTTAATTTAACCTTCTTCTTTATATCTACCACTGATTCATCCTCACTTACTTAGTGCTTCAAATTTATTAACCCTTTGCTCTTAATCCCTCTGAATTTTGCTAAAAAAGTCAAGTTTAAGTTCATTACTACCCAAAACTACAAGAAATCCTAAAGCCTAATGCTTCCAAAGAAAGACTCATTTACTTCCAAAGACGTCAATGTTTAGCCCTTGTTCTTGGAGCTTGAAAGCTATAAAGGAGATTTACTGGGAGCCTCAGGCAGGTTTGACCACGCATGACTAGTTTCAGGGGTTAACTTTCAAGGTAATATTTGCCTCACAATCTCATCCGAGTGGCAAGTTTTATACCCACACGGTCACCACAATACCGAAAAGTGCCTGAAAGCAATAGTGGTTGCTTGTGACAAATTGTATTGCTTGCTTTACGTGTAAATTGGTCAGAGGGTCAATAACTCATTGACCTTGCGGTGCACAGATGTGAGAAGGCATGCAAAACCATCCAATAGAGGAAGAAATCTGTTTTAATTGTAAACAAGTCTACTTCTTTATGTTTGCAGGTTACATTCAAGCTTGCAGGGGACTAATGATTGCAGCAGTCTGCCTGGGTTTTTTCGGTTCTGTGTTTGCCCTTGTGGGAATGAAATGTACCAAAATTGGAGGAAGTGACAAAAACAAAGCAAAAATTGCTTGCTTCGCTGGTGTAGACTTCATTCTTAGTGGTAAGCATAGATGACATACATGCTTGCATGTTAATTTTGCTGTTGTTCATTTTTTTGCACAATTTAATCGCTTTTTCTTGTTTTCTTCAGGTCTTTGCTCACTTTCTTCATATTCACTCTATGCACATCGGATAACATCAGAGTTTTTTGATCCAATGTTTGTAGCACAAAAGTAAGTGTTGTTTAATATGGAGTTTTGTGTACTGACCAATTCAGACATATTAGTCCAACATACTGTGTGTTTCCAGGTATGAGCTTGGAGCTGCTCTCTTTATTGGCTGGGCAGGTTCTATCCTTTGTATTCTGGGAGGCTGCATGCTCTGCTTCTCAATATCTGATTCTTTTTCCAAAAGGTTGGTATGAGCGACATATTCTCTGGTCTTATTATGCATGGCAGCCAACTGATTCAGGTTTGTGAGTCTTACAGGTGTTTTACATGTGAAAATGAAGCTGTGTGCTTTCTCTTTACAGCCACAGTCAAGGAAAATATACATACAAAGGTGCTGCTTTACATTCTCATATCTCCTCCTACACCAGAGGACAGGCCAAGTCTGTAAACCAGAGGCCGCCTGCAGACTACAGTAACTCCTCCAGGACCCAAAACTTTGATAAGAATGCATATGTGTGAGGGGTGTGAACACAAATCAGTTTAAGCCACTGGTGGGTCTTAAAAGTTTGTCCATATGCTAAAAAGACACTGCATAATTGTTGGTCTCTGTTAAACAACTAAAGGATTTACTGTACTGATTCTCATCTTACCATGAATTAGGTTTAAAAGTGTTTCCTATATAGGTATGAATTTAAAGCAGTTTACAGTCTGAACTTCTGAGATTATTTCATTTCACTGTTGATTGTACATTAAGACAACTAAACAACTAAATCAAAAACATCTGGTCCCAAAATGACCTAATTTTTATATTTTTCTATATTATGTTGCTATACATTGTAATAGAAACCTTATATGCAGAACATTGATTTTGCTGGCTGTATTTTTAACTGTTTGTAACCTCTTCTTGTTGTTAATCTGTAATGATAATATTTAAAACTGTCAGGGACTCATTATTTCTTGTCCAAGATGATGTAACCATTAACCTTTTTTGTAATGTGCAAAACTTTAGAAGGTAAAAGAAAGTGAAATGTAAAGTCAACAATACACAATTTCACCTTTTTAGTGCAAAATATTTAGGTGAATAAAACTAAAATACAGTAGATGCTGTTTTCTGTTGTGCTTGTTTTGTGTGAGGATAATGTTTAATCTGTTCATCAAGAATTAGGGGCCTGTTCCAGAAAAAAAGGTTCAACTAACTGAACAACTGAGCTTTCGGTTCCAGAACAGCTGCTGTGAATTGGTTCAATCATTTCTAAGTATCTATACCAGTAGTTAGGAACCACAATAAAAATAAAATAAAAATCTTTAGTGGAGCTCCAATACCTGGATTCACCATGGCAACTACTGACAAAAAGCTAGTTATATTAGTAAGAGATTCGTATTGAAGCATACCAGAAAAAAGGGGTATTTTGTAAAGAAGGGAACACTGTTGTTGCTAAGGAGAGAAGAGCATCATGGGAAAAAATACTGGAGTCACTGTGGAAGCTGGAGTCGTTTGTCCACTGACTTCATATTTAACTTATTAAAACTGTAGCATATATTGGTGGATAGAGCTAAATCTTAGTTTTAAGCAGGTAATACATCTTTAGACAGTCCAGGCAAGGTCTCCAAATTGACCATTTTGATTTAGTTTGGCACCATCTGTTCTCAAAGTCCAGTTTGTGTAAACTCAGGTTTTCAAAGCTACTAATATTTTATTTTGATCTTAATATGAAGTTTCATGCTGGATGTACATGTCAGTTTCGTTGATCAATAATGTAGGGGATTTTGCTACCTGTAAAGTGTAGCTAAAGGGGTCGTGAAATATCAAAACAAGGAGACGTGCTTCAGTTCAGTTTACTGAAAACATCTTACACAACACAGAACCCTCATCAACACATGAGCACAGGCACAATGTCCTCATCTCCACCCTTGAACATGAGCCAAGATACCTAACAGAGTCAAACCTTCTGATAACTGTCCCACAGACGTGTGAGCTCCTGGATTCTCTTTTATTTTCCTAGATACTCTGTTAGCAGACTTATTAATTTCAGCAATGACAAAACGTTTGATTCAAATACTTGGATTTTTAATCTCATCGCTCGGATGGGTGTTTGTGCTTTGCACCATGGCAATGGACAACTGGAGGATCGCACAAACAGGTGGACAAGGTGGATCTTTCATCATCAAGGTGGCCTGGTACTGGTCCAACCTGTGGAAGGATTGTTACACTGAATCCACAGCCGTCACCAACTGCAGAGATTACTCAGTTATCTGGGGTGTCACCTGTAAGTTGTATAGCTCAGAAATACAGGAAGCACTGCCTTACTTAGACTTTTAGTTCAAATGCAGATAGTTTTGTAGTTTAGTTGTATAATAGGCACAAAAAGGCACAGCAGTGGGAGGACACTGAGTTAAACATGTGTAACATTTTCAAGATTTTTTTTGCTATATATGTATAGTTTTGGACCTAGAGATGATAAAATAAAATAAAACAACTATACTCTTGCTTGAGCTGGTATAACTTGTGAATTATGGTGGCAAAAAGTTGGAAAACTTTGGATATGTCTTTGTATATATATCTAAAAAGCACTGTAGCTTAGCAGATTTCATTACTGTTCTCCATTACAGTAACTTCTACCTTATTAGTGTCCTTTGAGGCCATTGTGGCTGTTGTTTAGAGAGGATTGTATAGACTCATCTCAGTATTTAGTACAAAGGTGTTTATTCACAAACTGACAAAACTGTTAAGTAAAATCAAGATTTTGTAAAACATAATCAAAATGGTGATGCTTTAACACTGTCATTACTTCTCCGTTATATCATTTGTATGTTTTTCTTTTGTTTATTTTATATCATATTTACACCAGTGAGAAAGAAATTGACCAGTAAACAAAGCCTTCTGTGCCACATAGATTTTGGACTTTTTCATTCCTGAACTCTCTCCTGTTTGTCACAGATTACGTCCAGGCCGTAAGAGGGCTGCTCATGTGTGGGTTAACTCTCGGATTCTTCGCAGTGGTATGTTGCTTTATTGGGATGGAGTGTACATATATTGGCGGTGCAGATAAAACCAAAGACAAAATGGTTCTGGCCGGAACAGTGTTTCATGTTTGTGGTGGTGAGTTCTGAGCCTGTTTCTCTGCAAATGAAAGAAATGTATTTCCCTCATTTATTTATTGGTTTAAACAAAACCTCTGCTCACAGGTGTGTCAACTCTAGCTGCCTACTGCTTATACGTCAACAGGACTGCCAGAACAGTTTTTGCTGCCAATTTAGCACCAGGAAATTTACCGTATGGTGATTTCTTTATTAAGACATTTAATTCAAGTTGTATAAATTTGCAATTAATCTAATGGCTGTACTTTTTTTGCAGTTCAAAATATACGTTTTGTTTTTCTTTGCTTTTATTCCAGATATGATTTAGGACCTCCCATATTTCTGGGATTTGTGGGATGCTTTTTCATCTATTTGGGGGCTGTGCTTTATGCTGTAACTGTCTCCAAAATAATCTCCACTGAAAGGTATCTAAATCCCTCATTATTAACCATTCTCCTGTGCACACTTAATTTCACTAATTAATTTAGCTAAAATTGTGGTCTTTCAGGAGAGTGGTACAAGTCTACAGGGGAGGCACATCTGCCTCCAGAGGAAGATCGATGTATGCCAGATACTACAACCCCTCCAGGATGTATGGAACTTATGTAGGCTCAGAAAGCAGCAAGAACTCAAGGCTTTCTCAGACAACGGCAACACAACTTTCGGAAAGAGATGCATATGTGTAGCATCTAAACCTTTTGTATACATACATTCCCATGATAAAGTTTTTAAAGAAAACTAAGGGTGTATATTTTCTGACTTAAGTACTACAGTCTCACAGCTAATATAATTCAAGAGTATCATACCAAAGGCTGAATGTTTCAAAGGGCAGACCAGAGTTCATCTCTCTATGTAAAATCTGAAGGCAACCAATTGAGCGCCTCAAGGATATTGTTTCTCAGCATAAACCTGAAAATAATTGGGGGACTTCATCACCTAATCTAATTCTGAATCATTACTATCTTTGGACATAAAAAAAAAAAACATTAATAAAAAATACATATACAGCTATGTAACGGCTCAGGAAAACTACAGTCAGCCAACACACTTTATCCCTGTACCCATAAATGAGGGTTAAGACTCCCCCGTACATGACAACTATATCCACAAGAACTGATTTGAAGTTTTTTTTGTTTTTTTGTTATATGAAATAAGAACTTTCAATTCTTTTTGAAAATCAGATCAAATCATTTTTCCACCAGGCCAAAGAAGAAAGGGATTTTCTGACTTGTTGTCAATGTGTGGTTATTAATGCTAAACCATATATGCGTACCTCACGTACGGATATCAGAGCAATTCTGCCATCCAAATCATTCACTCAATTCAGCAAGACAGCTTCAAGAAATTGTTTGGACTTATTAAACCTGTTAAATCCATCAAAAAGCTTTGGTGCCTTATGAAACAAAACATAAATCAAAAGAGGCCTCCAGGTGTCTAACATCAAGCTAGAAGGGACAAAGTTTTGCTGTCACAACTACATTATTGGTCTTTTCAGATCCCAAATTCTCTTCTGGATGGTAATGAAGGACAGATGGTTTTCAGTTTTATCATTTTCTATTTTGTCTTTCAACTATTTCCAGGTGAACACAGTATTAATACAATTAGCAATTGTTACACTCTCTTTATATTTTGCACAACTTCTTATTGAACAGGTGTAATATTTCAACACAACACATAATGTCCTTAAATCTGATTAAATATTAGACAGCAAATAGGTACTTTTGTTCATGCTCCTGTCAATTTGCTTTTCTGTTTTTATGGCAAACAAGCCATATGTGTGTAAAATAGAATGTCTTATGTTTACTCTTGTTTTGTAATTTAACCAAACCATGTATTACAGAAAGAAATGTTACTGGAAAACCTGTGATAATTAAAATTAAATTGGTATTTGATCAAATAAACTTTCTGCCTTTTAGTGAGCACTATTTTGTTGTAGTTGTCTAGTTGTGGTGTTGAATTAATATTGTTTGAAATATTCAAGACTGACCATTTCACGTTGCACCGTGTATATTCATACCATAAATATGTCCTTTAGGAGTTGCTTTCTTTTAATTTATCCCATACTGTTCCACAAAATGTTTGACTATGGCACACTAAAGTAAGAGCTAAACAATCCTCAAAGACAAACCTGCCCTGGGTATCAACAGCAAACACATCAACTCAAGTGAACTTTACTAAACAAAAGAAACGCAGTTCAAGGCAAAACATGTGATGATGTACACAAACCGAGATGTGCATGTCTGTGATTCAGTGTATTTTCCATCTGAGCGCAGCAGTTGAGCAGGTAGCTCAAGTTTTCCACCGTTTCTATAGTTTGGATTTCATGTTCCTTCATCCAGCATCCAGACCTCAGCACTAAAATGGGTTACAGAACTTTGGTGATGTACATAGAAATTGGCTGCTTTGTGGTCTGTGTGAGTGGATGGATACTTGTCTGCTCCACCTTGCCAACTGAGATTTGGACCTGGTCTGAGGTTAGCGGCATAGTCCTGACAGCATCAAACTACTATTCCAACTTGTGGAAGGACTGTGTATCTGATTCAACAGGAGTATCTGACTGCAAGGGAATCCCATCAATGCTTGCTCTGAACTGTAAGTTAAATATACAAGAGCGTAAGACATATTCATGACCAAACCCAATGAATTAAGTATCTGAATCTTTTCCTGCTCTTGAACAGGGGATATTCACATGTGTCGCGCACTTATCATCATCTGTATTATCCTGGCTTTCTTTGGATCCATTCTGGTTTTAGTGGGAATGAAGTGCACTAAGATCGGCGGCTCAGAGATTACTAATGCAAAAGTAACCTTTGTCGGAGGAATGAATTACCTTATTGGAGGTAAAACTTAGAATTGTATGACAATGATTACATTTCTGTGCACTCAGCAACTAATCTTCAAATGTATGTGTTGTTTCAGGGATGTGCGCCATGGTTGCTTTCTCTTATTATGGAAGCAGAATTATAGTAAACTTTCACGATCCCACCTATGTAGAACAGAAGTAATGTACAAAATGCACATTTAATGCATCAAATTTTGTTAATTTTTTAATACATTTGATCTTATTGATGCCCTCATATTTACTATTTACTACCAGGTTTGAAATAGGTGTTGGTGTGTACATTGGGTGGGGTGGCTCCACCTTACTTGTTGCCGGAGGCCTTATATACAGCATCTTAGCCGGGAGAGAAGCATGCAGCTCAAGGTGAAATGTTGCTTAAAATTATTTTTCTGAGATTTGTCCTCTTTCAACCTCTTAAAAATATACAAAACAAACAAACAAAACTAAACTAATTGTACATTTCTTGAATCAAACCTTTGCAGCCCAGAAAGATACTCTCCCTCTCAGTTCCCTGGCTACACGTTCGTTCCTGGAAACAAGAGTGATGTGTCTGTGGCTCGCACAGACATCAGCAAGAGCAGAAAATCAAAGACCACCTCTGACGTTGAAGTCAGCAGCATCTCTGTGACGTCAAGCACCACTAAGACAACAGCCACTAATGTTTATGTATGACTTATCTTCAGAGGAGAAAATAAAATCTTCTGGAAGTCTTTGTTTGGTGCTGAGAAGTTTAGTGGTGGTAACAGCAACTAAATCTAATGGAGGCAACTTTTAGCTCCTTTTTAGAGTGGATTGAATTTCCACTTTTTAAATCCTGTTAACATTTCAGTTTAGTTCAGCCTACACTAATATGACATGTGAAATGAGGCACTAGCAAATTTCTCTCATCATATTGCTTTGCAGAACATGAAAACATACCAATGCATGAACTGGTAAGCTTATACAAAGATACATTAAAAGGTTTTATATAGTTTTGATGAAAAAGGTTGAAGGCTGTTTAAGGACATATCGAACTGTTCTCTTGCTCTGATCTGAGCTAAAAAAGTTGAAAGTATACATAAAGCTGTGCATGCATTAAGGCAGAACTACTAATACCATATTCCTTCATAGACTTAATGAGTAAATTACGCCTTCTAAACTACAGTAATATGCTTAAGGATAATGGCTGAAGGCAGCATTTATTGATCAAAAACTGTGATGATGTATTGCAAAATATTTTTGGAATTTGCAATAAATATAAATTTTGAAGTTTATCAATAATGAACAAATGTTTGATGTGATACTCCATAATGCCTCTCCAGTGCACATCTAGGGTTGACTCCAAGAAATGTTTAAAATTGATGCATCATTGTTAATGTAAACATTTTATTAGTATGTGTTGCAAATTATAATAAAAATGTTAAGAGAAAATGTAGAATGTAATTTTAAATCTTGTAAAAACATCTAAATTTATGTCAGCCTATTCATCCATTTATTAATTTATCCATTCATCATTGAACTTCATACAGGGATGATCTGTATAGTCTCCCAACTATTTGCAGGCTGAAGATCATGTTTCTACCAAATCAGCTGTCTAAAAGTATAAACAGTATAAAAAGTACTCTTTTTTCCCCCTCCTCCATTTTTTACTCCACACCACACCAGGGTTTGGATTATTATTTACCATTTACCTTTAGCACAAAGGTTCCTCTTTTTTTGGTAAGTACCCTTCTGATCAGGATTATCACTTTTGATTGACTTATAAAAATGGGCTCTGTGAATTTAAATGTTAAATACCAGGCTAATTTGCTGTTATGTAATGTCTACAAAAGTGTATAAAGCTGTAAATTCTTTGTAGACTTATTCAAAATTGACCCTTGCACTTTGACTGCTTTCATTCTAGACATTAGTGTCAGGCTTAATTTCAAATGGAATGAAAGTTATAGAGAACTTCTCAGTTTTCAGTGACTTGTTGAAAGACTTTTTTTTTCACTGTTTGAGGAACTGTTTGAAGTTCAAAAATGAGCTTTATCATTGTCACCAGACCAGAATGAGATTTGGACAAATTTAAAATCAGGAATTTACAGTTTTAATCAGTGGAATTTACCAAAATGTTATAGACCACATAGGGATGTTTTAAGTATGGGTTCTATTCTAATTTTCAGGGGTAACGTTATTTAGTATTCACTATTTACTCGCTATTAAGTCCTCAAAAGTACGATAACAGACTGTTGTGTGTCTTGCTTTTATCAAACTATGAGGGCGCGCAGCGCACTCACGCGCACACAGTATTCGTCTTGTGCGAGAGTGCTGCCGTGGCTGCTCTACGTCCAGCCAACAGATGTGGGCGGGGTATTCCAATTAATTCAGCCAATCAACGTCACCCACGACCGGTCAGCGCTGCTCTGCTGTGGCTGGGCGATGGGAAGCTATGCACCACAGCGGCCAACACATGGGGCTGCTGAGAGGCTAAGCGTTGTTAACACAACGTCAGCTGTCATCTTTGGAACACAACGAGAGACGACTTGTGAGATCCAAATTCAGCCATGGTTTCCATTGACCATTTATCTCACAAGTTACTGACGTACATCCCATATGTTCTTGTTTTGATTGATATGCGATATGAAGGTAGGAGGCTGACTCGCTGTATTTTACTATCCGAGTTTCTAATAGTTACCAACTAGCTGCTTCACGTCATCATTAACTTGAACTTTGGTCAATCAAACGAGGTGTTTTGGTCAGACTGACATATGTCAGATGTGACAGCGTTAGCTTGCTAAGACGCTAGCTGTATTTGCTGACGTTAAGCTAACTGTATATTGTTGTTTTAGCATAGAAATGATGAAAAACCTCAGTGCTTTTGGGACCTAGCATATATCGTGTAAGCTAACTTGTAGTTAAGTGGGGACATATGTTTAATTCTACATGTCACGCGGTTAGTTTGTCCATTAATAGTAAACTTTTACAAAGGGGTACCGTACTGTAGTTGTTTGCGATAAGTTGCTCAGATTTGTGCAAGGATATGTCAAATACGTTTGCACTTGTGCGTGTTTTTATAGGAGTAAAATGTGGAAAAGACGGAAGTGTGGACAATCACATGGAAATGGGAAAGAAACTGCTCGCTGCTGGCCAGCTAGCTGATGCTCTGTCTCATTTCCATGCAGCTGTTGGTGAGTTGCAGCATTTGTTTATCTTCGTTTTATAGGTAGAAGTGCAAAAAACAAAAAAACAAACCAACAAAAAAAGTCATGTCTTTTCCGGTATTTTGTTAGATGGAGATCCGAAGAACTACATGGCATACTACAGGAGAGCTGCGGTGTTTCTAGCAATGGGGAAGTCTAAATCTGCACTGCCAGATTTAAGCAGAGTTATTGAACTCAAGCCAGATTTTACATCTGTGAGTTTTTATTTATGTATTTTTCTTACAACTGGTCTGAAAGCAATTATTTTCCACATTGATTTAAATAAGTAGCAATGCACACTTACGTCGTGGTTTTAACAGAACAATGTTAAAAATTACCATATACAAATAAGTCTTATTCATGTGTGTGCATGGGTTTCAGTGTATCTTTGCTGCAAATATGGCTGTGTTTTGATTTGTTTCTACATTCATGAATATAAGTATATGGAAAGTAAGCTTTTGCTGTTTCTCAACAGGCATGGCTTCAGAGGGGACACCTTCTTCTGAAGTGGGGAAAGCTGGACGAAGCAGAGAGTGACTTCAAAAAGGTGGTAAGTATAACAATATCCAGTTTAAACCAAACTACAGCAGCATAAGTTTGAAAAGCAAAAGCTTACCAGGAGGTGTCAGTGTTGATCTGTGGCCTGGTTGGACAGGAAACTTGGTAAGACATGACAAATGAACATAGTCAAATAAGACTTAAAATAAAGATCTTCACAAAACAGATTCATTGTTTAGAAAGGCTCTTCTGTGGGAGAGCATGAATAAATCAATATAGAAACACATAAAGAGAGTATTTGTGCTTTCCTTATCAGAGATCTTACAAGGAAGGAAGCTGTATTGTCCTTTGCAAAGAGTGGATATTAGATTTAAAAAAATTAGAGGAAGTCTTATGGCTCCCAAACACTGTATTCCTTGTTCATACTCTTAGTCTGGACAGCAAGGTGGAATACATTTCTAGTTTTGTATATGAAATCCAAGTTAGATTTAGGATTTGTTGTAAAATCCAGTTTGATTTCTACAGCTTTCTCTCAAATCAAGTTTGATCAAATACGATTTGAACAGCCTGAGCATTTTTTACTGAAATGCATATTTAGAAATCAGTGAGAATTTTTGCTCACACTACCTTCAACTGTAATTTGCATTAGAGCTGGAAAAACAAAATTTGGGTCTAATCAAGACCATAGAGAAGATTATTCCTTTAGCAGTGGTCAAAATAGCTGCATAGATGGGGTTGTTATATTAGAAATCCATATAAATAGGTTGTAATCTCAGGACAAACAAAACCAAACTGCTTGCTTACAAATAACTGTGTGAACACTCTGTCCCAAAGATTAGATCTGAGAAACAAATGTGATTTGTCTGCTTTCTGAACATTGCCTTATTCTCATGTTACACCCACTAATTCAAAGCAAAGACCAAATGCTTTTAAAACTCATCTGTGGGTTGATTCTGTCAGATCCATTTGAGTCACTATGCTCAATACACATAATCTGGATTGCTCAAGTCTTGATGGACGTTACACTGTGTGGCAAAGACATGTTTATGAAAGAACATAGTTTTAGTCAGTGGTTTCCTGCCTTTGCATTTTATTTAATGGAGCACATAGAAAACAAGTGAAATTTTGTCTTGATTGTGTTTAGGTAAAGCTCAGTGATTAGTCCTGAATTCATGTTTGGCAAGCTATAACATTAAAAACTCCCTGATTGCTAATTGGAGGAGAGGTAAGGTGCTACAGGTTGTTAAAGTATCTGATTTGAGATTTTAAATACAAGTTAAACTAAATTTCTAGGACTGTTTTAATAAAGAACTAACCACCCTCCATAAAGACGACAATGAGCCACCATTCTTCCAGAGACTGTTTTTGGCTGCTGCAATTTTAGGTGGACATCATTTTACTAATGTCAAGGAGTCTCGCCAGAGGTGCCCAGTGTGCTGCTGCTTCAGCAGTCTACAACTGTGTCCCATCCTAATGCAGCACATGTATGCTCTTCCCTAAGCTGAGCTAGCAGGAGAAGTTTAAAAGGTAGTCAGGTCTGTTTTTGTAAGGGATCTGTCATTAGCTGAGATAGCTCTTTATAAGTATGATGAACTCTATGAAGGAGATGATCACAATATAATGGGTTTAGGGAGCACTGCTGTCAGGATGCAGAAGTTTGCTCCAGAGTCTCATACAGAAAAGTGCTGGCGAGAGTAGGAGAATTTCTTTACCCCTCTCGGTCTCTGATCTTCCTTCTGCTCGTCACATTCCTTATTCTCTCCTGCTTTCATACTTATTTTTTCTCTAGCTTTGAAGGTTCAATTCTTTAAATGTGGCTAAAAGTACCTTCTGTAATACACTGCCTGAAAATTTTTCAGCTGAATTCCAACCCAAGCAACAAAGAAGAAAAAGAAGCCCAAAGTCAGCTGGCAAAGTCAGATGAAATTCAGCGGCTAGTGGCTCAGTCACGCAGCAGCTTCAGCAGCAAGGATTACATGACAGCTGTTGCTCAGCTTGATGCTGTCATTGAGGTAAAAGGCACACCTTGTTAGTAATTTCCTTGCAAACACGAGATTGTCCTTGTCGCAGATAGTAGGCAGCATTTGTATAGAAACATTCTTTTGTAAAAGATATATATTTTTTTTTGTTACAGACCTGCATTTGGGATGCAAACTCCCGTGAGATGCGAGCAGAGTGTTATATTCAAATAGGAGAGATGGGGAAGGCCATCAGTGACCTGAAAGCTGCATCTAAGTTGAAAAATGACAACACACAGGCTTTTTACAAGCTCAGCAACATCTACTATAATCTTGGAGACCACGAGATGTCCCTCAAGTAAGATACAGTTGCAGACAATTTTCTTTGAGGAAGTTGAATTTGAAGGTTATGGCTGAAGCTTGTCTACTTGCTATAAGCTAAGCAATGAATTGGGTGCATTAGTAATTCAAACAGTGTCTGCCTTCTGTATAATGTAGCAAGAAGAAACAAGTGCGCAAACATTTGGAGAATGCAGAATAAATAAATGTTTAACCAGACATGCAGCATATTTACAGCATTGCAAATATGACTATATAGTTGAAATCAACAGTTTGTACTTCACCAGGTCTTACACTCACTTTGTTTTGATCATTAAACTGCTGCAGCTGTTCATTACACCGCAAACATCAGGTGACAATGAAAAGTCAGTGCTTTCACCTTTTCCTCTTCTCATTTGATCTGTAGTGAGGTGCGTGAATGCCTGAAGCTGGATCCCGACCACAAGCAGTGTTATAGCCATTACAAGCAGGTCAAGAAACTCAATAAACAGATCCAGTCTGCAGAAGAACTAATTCAAGAGCAGAGGTGTGTGTGTTTAAATCTGTGGGGACCTGGTTGATCCTAGATGTGAAGACCTGTGATGTACGTGGTTTCCAGAAAAAATAAAATGACATCCTGTGTAATATCCTTTCTGTTTTTACACAGGACCTCCAAATCCCATCTTGATATAAATGGAAGTAACATTATAATACATATATAATGTATGTCATAAGACCTAACGGGAATAATCAGAGTGGTGTGATGTTTGTGGGTGCTGTGATCCATGATGCATTTTGCTCAGAGAATTTACTTTGGTTTTTTTTTTCTTGTTTTTTTTTAGGTATGAAGACGCAGTCAGCAAGTACGAGGCGGTGATGAAGACTGAACCCAATGTGCCACATTTTTCATTTCTCGCCCAGGAGCGAATCTGCCATGCATTAGCACACGTAAGACCCCTAAATATGTCAACAGATGCTTACTTATTAGAAGATTAAGCTGATCATCACATTCTGTGTTCCAACCAGGACCAGCAGGGTAGCAGAGCCATCTCAGTGTGTAGCAAAGTCCTCCAGTCGGACCCTGAAAATGTTAATGCTCTGAAGAATAGAGCTGAAGCCTATGTCCAAGATGAACAGTATGAAGAAGGTAAGCTGCATGTGGTTGCGTGTATTTCTAATTTTAACTGAGTCAGTGGTCACATTAAATGTTGCTGAGTTCATTCATCTGGATATGAAAAAAATAAACTGCTGGGGCTTGCAAATGTTCAGTTTGGTTTGCTTGTTAACACTGACATGTCAGTTGCACATCATACACAAGGTCATAACGATTGGACAGCCTCTGTAATGTACATTTTGTTAATGGGGCTTTAAAATTCCAGTAAATTGGATTTTGTTGGATTAAATGTGCTTGTTTATATTAAGTAACTGCTTTATTTTTTAACTCTAATTTTCTAAACCAAAGGCGATGTCACAGAAAACATTTTTAATGTACAAAGGAGAAAAAAAAGTTCCTGTGTATCATGCACAAATGAAGCAACGCTGCAAGGAGAGGGCAGATCCGATGCCTGGACCAAAACTTTAATGAGCAGCACAGCTCCCACATATAGAAAAACAACCAGGCTACTCTTAGGCTTTTGGTCTGTACTGTATTGATATTTCAATCAAACCAAACTGGTGTATATTGGAAGCATACAAACACTGACATTTTGGGGGTTTAGATGTGCAACAAAGTTTGATAAACAGACTTGTTTACTAACAGAATATTTGCACATGTTGTTTTAATTTGAACTAAACCAGTTTAGTATAAACAGATTTTCTTGTACGCACTGAAATTTTAAAAAGATGGAAAAATTGAAAAGCTTAAGGTTTGAAAGAAATGGGTCATCTTTAAACGTGCCCTTCTGTTTATCTGTGTATATATAAATTCTGCTTTTATTCAACTGTTTTCTTAGTGATTTGAAAAAATGGTTTTCAGCAACTAAGTACTGTAAAGCTAAATTAATGCTCCATAATGGAGAATGGATGCATTGGATTTCATTAGAGTCCACTGGTGTAATTAATAAAGTGGCTGCCATGTGTTTGCTGTCATGTGCATTTGCCCTAATACTTCAATACGGGGTATTACTTTTGGTTAGTAGCGTTGTGGCTGAAGTCGAACACAAGGGGTCCTTGTAACATCAAAGTTGTCAGTGAACCTTATTTAAATTCAAATCTAACCTATTATTTGTGATAGTGTGTTTATGTTTACTATACCCTGCAAAAATAATGTTTTTTATTTAGTTTATTGCACGATTTCAGTCAGTGTTGTGCATAAAGTTGCTAAAGTCTAAGAACCTGTTTCATTTAACACAATCCTTCTGATTATCACCAAATCCATTTAAAATATTAATTTGAGTATTCATATTGAAGGCTAAATGCAGCAGTATCTAATTTGGTTGCATGCTAATCCAGTAGAAGACAAGTGCCGCAAGAGACATAAACTACTAGGGTGATTGACGATAGACTACAGGAGTGATTATTTTTCAGCTTTGATTTGTTGTATGCGAACACAGTTGTGAACGGTGGACATTTATTAAATCAGGGACTGCAATTGAAAACCTTTTAGTACAGGTTGCTTTAGGTGGATGAAAATACTTAAAGAAAATCTCATAGAATAATGCAGTATTTGTTCTGTAATGACGCTGTTATTAATGCAACTTGTAGATTTTTTTTCAGTGTTGTGAAAGAAGGGAGGAATAACTTTACACTGAAATCAGTGGCTGGGTTTGCATAAGGGATAATAAGACCTGGGGAACAAATAATTTAAAAGAGAATTGTTTATAAATTTTTAATTTGCACAAAATTCTTGAATTCTTATTTATTGTGCTGTAAATCGGGTTCAAAGAAAGGGGGAGGGGAGGCTCAAAGTGGTGCTGGGAGTCGTCTTTTATTGCAAGCTAACAAAATGCCAAACTGGCAAAGACAAGTTAATGGGCATAAGGAACTCTTAAAAAAAAAAAAAAAAGAAGCTGCGCTGCATTTGAAAGGTGTCGGATGCAGATGCAGGCACAAAGTAAAACGGGTCTCTGCTCAAATATGTTTAAGGTCAGTGTTAGTGATGGATTTTAGTTTTAATGCTGGCCAACAATTTATAAAAATGCTAGTTGTAAAAGTCAATACACAAGCAGCAGCTATAAAAACAAAAATAACATGAATCAAAGCTCTCAGCTAATTTATTTTTTTTTCTCCAAACAGCCAGAAATTTGTGATGATCCCATCCATGTATGTCACCCAGAACTATTTTACTCTTACTTCACATGAGGAGTAAAAAGAATTTAAAATATTATAGCTTAAAGAAAAGTTTAAACATCATCCAGTTGTATCCCACAATTAACAATTAGCTCAGCAGGTGCAGGAGATGCTGGCTGAACTGAGTCTGTGTACACATAGTCATTCACATGGTATGAACATATCAGCATACCTCATGTGGACTTTTAAACTGTCAGAACACATGTATAATTCACCTCGGTGTGCCTCACAGGGTAAACAACCCTCAAAGCACCCAAATACGTGCACACAAACAGCCCCCAGCTGCTGCAACAGCCAACTGAATTAGCTTTTACTTCTAGTGGAAAGCTCCAGATGAAGAATCTAAACTTATTTGGACAACAATTAAACATTTTTTACTTCTTAAGAGGGGTTTAGTGTAAATAACAAAAGTAAAAATAGTCAGATATTCTAGTAATCTTTTAATGAACCATTTTTCTAAAATCCTTTTGGTGTCTTAAATTACAATGCATGTGATACCTCTTTTTTGTGTGCCAATTTTGTCCACTGTACACCGGTTGGAGCTTTATTCAGCAGCACAAGACGCATGTATATCTATGCTTCCTTTAATATTATGCCTAAAATAAAAATGGCTAGTTTAATTAATCGCGTCCCAGCAAGCAGATGTATTTAGATCAATATCATGCCTTTCTGTCATCGAGACAATAATGTATTTTTTGTAATGTAATCATTTCCTGGGGAAGCATTTTTCTGTGAGCAGCCTCTGTCATCATGCATCACTGGGATAGGCTCTGCTGTTTCTGTGATGTGACTGGCTGCACTTAAAATTAGGCCCTCAGTCTTTCGTACAGTACCAGATCTTCTGCTTTGAAGTTCCTAAAAGCAGAAAATCCGGCTTAAGTCATCAAACTATTTCAGTAAGTCAGGCTGAAACAAATACCAGAAATCATCTACATAATAAATTAAACGAAGCCTTAATATGGTGACAGTGCTGACTCATTATTTTTCTTTTATACTTTGATGCATTTTGATTGGATTATTTTTCTAATAGAAGCTCTGATGTATTCATGAACCTATGATAAGACTGAATTGCTGAAAGGTGCAGGGTAGATGGTTTCCATGCGGTCTTTAAACTGATTGGAGCGTTGTCTATGAATGTTGTACTTCCCTTAACCATGAACTGCTTCTAATGAGCATTACTAAGCCTGTTCTGTGTTATCTTTTTCCAGCCGTTAAAGACTATGAGAATGCTGCAAAACAAAGCGAGAATGACCGTCAGATCAAAGAAGGCCTGGAAAGAGCTCAGCGACTTCTCAGACAGTCTAAGAAGAGGGATTATTATAAGATCCTGGGAGTGAAGAGGTGGGAACTGATTAATGGATTTGGTAAATTTAAAGAAGTTTTCATGGGTGTTTGGGTACTTTAAGACAAAGTTTTGTAAATGGGTTGCTTTTAAAAGCAACCCAATACTGTGCCAAACAGTAATGTTTTTCATTTAGGTTTTAGTTGTACTCTGGAAAAAATTACTTCCTCAAAAAGCCTTACTGTCTTTGAACATTACATAATCTTTTTCCAGTTCAGAGGCACTGCTAAGAATACAAGATTGAACAGTTTTAAGCATATACAAGCTGTCTTTGGTTATAAAAAGCAATGGTACAATACAGAAACCAGAGTGCTAACACTTGGATAAGTAATTTTAGATCTAACTTGTTTTGACATAAGGAAAGAGAAGCTGTTCTTATCTCCAAAATGCATGCTGATTGGGCTCTTCTCATGGCCACAGAACTGCCCAGAAAAAGGAGATTATCAGAGCCTACAGGAAACTGGCACAACAATGGCACCCAGACAACTTTCAGGATCCAGAGGAGAAGAAGAAGGCGGAGAAGAAGTTTATAGACATCGCTCAGGCTAAAGAGGTTCTCACTGATCCAGGTAAAGAGTGTGTTCTACAGTCTGGAAACTTATTAGTGTTCATCTTGCATTAAATGTCAGGGTTTTCAGGAGCTGCTGTAAACTGCTGACGTATTACTTTGTCCTTTAGATTGTCTTCTTAATCTGTAGGACGGCATTGTTATCATGCCTCCACGCTGCCGATAAACATGGCCAGTTTTCTTTCCCATTTTAATTAACTTTGCCAAGATAATCCATGCATTTACTGCCAAAATTGGGCCAAACAGATGAAGCCTGTACATTTTACAATCCCCACACTTTGAAGCCAAAAGTAATCAAATTCAGTGTTAACCAGTTCTAAAATTTGTATTTGATCTTACCCAATTTAATACACAAGTTGTTACTTCTCCAACATAATGTCCTTAATGACTGTTACTAAACTAAACTTTACTTATTCCACTAAATCATAATCAGACCATTGTTTCTCATTTAAAATTTATACAGGGTAATTTATTTAGTTGTTTTGTCTTGATATTTTAACCTATATGTTCTCCAGAGATGAGAACCAAGTTTGACCACGGAGAAGACCCCATGGATCCAGAGAGCCAGCAGAGTCACCATCATCACTTCCACGGCGGTTTCCATGGTTTCCAGGGATTTAATCCTTTTGGTTCTGGGCCGTTTAATTTCAAATTTAATTTCAACTGAAAAGGCTTTTTATCCATCATATCTGAGGAGATTTTTCTACTTTCCTCCCTATTTAAAAGGGAGATCACCGGCATAACATACCCCTCACTTTGTGTCAAAAAAGGGTAGAGCAAATGGTGACTTTGACTTCAGTTAAATATGCATTTTAATGCTGAATAATGCAGCTTTGACCGGGAAAGGTCTGTTGCTATGCTAACATGTCTGCCTTGTATGAAGCCATTCATCAACAGAAAGCAGTCAGGTCTGACACATCGTTTCCACTCTACAAGTCATATCCATTCCCAAGATTCAGTTTATTTGAGTACATATTTTTATATGAATGAAATTTTTCTGAACTGTAAATAAAGAGCTATTTATGTACATGAAGTCGGGTTGGGATTGTATTGCTCCACTTTATGGAGACATGAAATGGTCTTTATCATGCAAGAATTTAGCTTAAAAAAGAATTGAGCATGAATCATACATCAGCTTGCTACCCATTAGGAGAAATTCCAACAAGTACCAAAAGCAAAGATTTATTTTTTTCCACCAAACAGTAAAATAAACATTTCTATTTGACATAGCATAGTAAAAGATGGGTGCCCTGAGAGCAGCCTGTCTGTACCCATTTTTTCTTTCTAAATGGACTTTTAAGACAGAAAAAAATACACCTGGCTCCAGTCTAGCAGCAACACTTCTTATTCCTGAGACAATAATACTGGTTCTCCCTGGAATTCAAATGGTGGAAAAAGTATTTCTAAAGAAAAAAAAATTAAACGGGTAAGATGAATTTCACATGAAATATAAACCTAATGTAGTCCTATATACTCCTATATACTGTACAGTACTACCGAGAAACCATGACCTCAAGTGTACAAATGAGGATTCTTTGATCCAAGAGTCAAGCCTGGTTACAGTCAAAACCTTATTAAAGACCCTACAGGGACGGACCACTATTTGTCAAACCCCAGTCCTTATGAACAATGTTTTTGGTTGGTGTTTTTAAAACCAGATCAGCTTTTTTTCTCAGAGCATGTGTAAATGCTTACAGCTTAAAGGTCCAATATTATGCAAAATGAATTTTTTTTTAGAGATTTTCTAGCAGTCATATGTGTCCTCATAGCCTGTGCATGAGGCCCAAAAATGAGAAAATTCTGTCTCCGCTCTCGCTTGCTCCACTTTTTAGCCAATGTGTGCTCAAACAGGTGTGTCTGAATTCCTTCCCTTTGTGACATCATTAAGGGAAATAAATACTTCCCCTGTTAGTGGATACTGCCTTTTATTTGCCTTTCCTTCTCCCTTATCCTCTCTCAGGGGTGTGTGGACAGGCACCACTCATGAACATTTAAAGTTGAGACACAGAAACAGCCCATTCTCATTAGAGCTACTTTTAGAATGGCTGAAATTCAGGACCAAGTCTGAATTTGGTGTAATACACTTTGAAACCAATGTTGTTGGACCTGTGAAACCCATATGAAATTGTTGAAAAAAATGTATAATATTGGACCTTTAATTTATGATTATTTTCCAGATTTAAAAAAGACCCCTCAGAGTACATATTGCAGGGTAACTTATGACCAAGTAAACTAACATTTAGCTCTCTGAAACACATGCATGCACAAACTGGGAACAGCTGAGCAGATTGTTTTTGGAAAAAGTCATTCATATATCCTCTCTAACTTTCCTCTAAATTATGTGAACCTGCCTTTGGAAACTAACTACATCTACAAGTCCCACATCAGATAGTTAGCCAACCATCCGGAACCTTAGAACTCAAGTAATAATAACCTAAAATAAGTAATATAATAATAAGTAACCCGATCGAGTATCATTGAATCCTGTTTCTAAACTTCTGTGGTTGTCTTTTTTGTTTTGCCAAGGGCTTCTCCAAATTCCAGAGCTCTCCAGGCCATGAAGTGGTATGGTAAGCTAAAGATTTGTCTACAAGTAAGGGAGTAAGTCCTTGGCAGGAACTAGGGCTTGTTCCCTGTGTGTGGCTGTAGCAAAGGTAGTAGCATGGTCATCACTCTAGGACGGTTATTAGATTGACGAGCGTGGAAGTGTCCTTGTTCACAATACCAAACCCAACATGTATTACTCATTTTTGAATTGCTGTAGATAAAAGCATCTGCTTAAATTAATGCATTGTAATGAACTACACACTCATTTTTATTTTCCTGTCTGCAGAGAGAGGTTCTTTTCACCCTACTTCCCAAATATTTAATATGAACAGATACAGTTATGCATTGCCTCTGAAAAATTTAATAAATAAATAAAGCCCCAATTCCAAATAGTTGACACAATGTATAATTTAATTATTTGCCATCTCATAAACACGTCTATTTTCCCCAGTAGAGTTTAAACAACATATCAGATGCTGAAACCATTTTATGAAATATGAGCTCATTTTGAATTTTATTTGCAGCAACACATCTCAACGAAGCTGAAACGGACAACAAAAGGCTGTAAAAGTAATTAGCACAATAAAAATTAACTGGAGGAAAATTTGACGACTAATTACTGGACTTAAAATGTCCCACCATATATAGTGTATAATGCCATCATAAGCTTCCAGGAATCAGGAGGAATCTCTGGGCAAATGAGACAAAGTTGAATGCTGAAACAGGATGCTTGTGATCTTTGGACTCTCATAGAGGCACCATAATTGAATTGGCATGATTCTCTACTGGAAATTACTGCTTGGGCGCAAGAACACTTCCAGTGTGAACTCTGTTTACTGCAATCCACAAATGCAGGTTAAAGCTTTATTATGTAAGGAAGCCATATGTAAACACAGTCAAGAGATGCCATCTTCTCTGGACCAAAAGCTCCTTTAAAAATCATCTGAAGCAAAGTGGAAAACTGTTCTGTTGTTAGATCAAATTTTTTAATTCTTTTTAGAAACCATGGATGCTACAGAGGAACCACCCAGCTTATTATCAGCGGACAGTTTAAAATCCAACATCTCTGAATGGAAGGGGTTACATTAGTGCTCATGTTGTGGGCAGGTTCTAATCCGTGAAGGACCCATCAGTGCTTAAAAGTACAGAGTATTTAGAGCAACATCTAATCCCATCAAAATAACATTGCTTTCAGGTAGGCTTTGCAGATTTCAGCAAGACAATGCTTAATGATATGCTCCATCTATTACACCAGCATGGCTTCACAGGAGAAGAGTCTGGGTGCTAAACTGGCCTGCCTGCAGTGAAGATCTTTCACCAACAGAAAAACCAACATGAACACACAAAAAATTGATACATCAGTGAACAAAATACCAGAATTGGTAGAATCCTGCATCAGACCAGAATGGGACAACATTTTTATCCTAAAACTCCAGCAACTGGTCTCCTCACTTCCCAGATGTTTACGGACAGTTGTTTGAAGGAGAGGAGATGTTTCGCAATGCTAAACATCCTTTTTTAAACTTTGAGATGTGTTGTTACCATCATATTCAAAATGAGCTAATACTTCCATGAAATGGTTAAATCTTTCAGTTTCAACAACTAATATGTCATTTGTTATATTGGGAATAAAATGTGAGTTTATGAGATTTGCAAATCATTGCATTGTGTTTATATTTACATGTTACACAGCATCTCAACTTTTTTTTTAATTGGGGTTTTAAATATGAGAAAATAAAATTAGGTAAAAAAAAAAAAAATTCCTAATGTTTTGCAATGCTCAATTAAAGTTACGAAGCCAAGACTGGACAGTTATCATATGTGGGTGGGGCTTAGCAAATAATTGTCTGTGCCTAGTGCTACTTTCTTAATGCAATTTGTGAAATCTAACAGTCAACTTTGGGTTGGCATTCTATACAAAGCATAATAGTCCTTGCATGGTTTAAAACTAAGAGGTTTACATAAAGCAACGAGTTCAATTAAATCCTTCAGCATCTGATTCTTTGCATACATCATCAGTGCAATATAAGCCAACTGTTTAATACTCACATTTACACAGACACATTTACTCTTTTCTTCACTTCATTCTTAAATAACCACAAACTTACTACTGATAAAGCTCATAGCACACCAAGAGTTCATGGCTGGCAGTGTACAATTATCTCACATATTGATTTTGTATGTACTGACTGCACAAGCAGATATGGCATCTGACAATATTTCATCCTCCTCCTCCTCCGGCTGGGGATGTAACACTGTGGCTATGTTTAGATGGAACTGTCTGTCTTTGAGCTTCACAGGTGGCCTGTGTGCAAAAGGCGCTGCCTTCTTTCTTTTCAGCGTGGTGTTGGCAGACACTAAAGTTCATCGCGCCGGTTGTCTGCAGTTGGAAAGAAAAGCTGAAAATTAGCATGTCTGTAAGGGAGGAAACAATCTGGCCAAAAAAAAAGGTTAATCATGCAGAGGAATGACAGAGTGTATAGTTTGATTAATATAACAATAAAAACTGTGGAAACATAAATCTTTTACTTCGCTAACCTTTTTTATGTTGTGAGGGAGAGGCTGTCTGCATCTGTGCTGCCTTATCTTCCTGCTCTTGGACTCGTCTCAGCAGCTGTTTTATCTCCTTGTCATATTCAACCCACTCAGGCACAATCCTTGCTGCAGATGTCAGCTTTGGTTCCTTGGTCTTTGGGTTATTACACTGCACAAGAAGAGCAGACAAAACACATCACTCACGCCACCATTAGCACTTTGTCCGAACAAGTCGGATCACCACTCACAGCACTGTCTGTGACAGGCATTTGCACCTAATTTGATTTCCAATTCTGTTAAAGGGACATTAGGCCCTGTCTTGTGTCTGAGTTACCAAGTATTGACCTATACCACAATGAGACAATACTTCCTATTCCAGTGTACTGGAGACGGTCCAGTAATTTTCTAAATTAGTTTAGGACGCCGCAGGATTGCTCCTCAGTTTTCTCCTAAATGCCAAATGCTCTCACACTTCAATGCTGCAGTAGCTACAGTTCCCTGCTACAACAAAGCTGAACATACATCACCACACATAAGAGAGATTAAAATAAAGAAAGACAATGAATGGATTTCACTGCTTTAATTACACAATTTCTTCTGATGCTGAATCACTGAGAAATTCTCAATTATGTCAATTAGCATTCAATGATAGCAATACCAGTGAAAAGTGACAACTGCAAGACTCACCAGGTCTATAGTCTTAGCTGTGACTTTAGAGGCATCATCACACCAAGTCTCACACCACAACCACTCCTGAGGCAGAGACTTGATGGCCACCTGGTGGATCATGTTGTTAGGAAGGTCCTGAAAGTCATATTTCATACAAGTATTAACCTTTATATTTGGTTCTAAGTGTAGAAGTTTGTCAAAACATGCAGCAGTGCTATCTGTGAGTCATGGACCTGATCCAGGTTAGACAGACTGTTTGGGTCTTGGCTCAAAGCTTGGTACTGGCCTCGTAGTCTGTCTCCAGCTGCGATCTTACGGAACTTCTTTAAATCTACAACATACAGAGCGCTGCATGGAGAAGAGAGGACAGGAAGAGGACATGAGAAGAAAATGAGGAAACCATTTCTCTTCACTCGATGCCACATTGACATTTAGGATTTTTATGGAATAATAATCCTAAAGGTGTAACTATGTTGTTCTACTCTTAAGAGGATACAGGTCTCAGTGATGCAGATCATCTCTGTTTCTGAAATACTTAGCTCAGAAACGCACTGGTATCTGATATTCACTTTTTAATAGTCTTACAATATTGCATTTAGACATACACGATTCCCACGGAAATAATATCTGGCAAAAGCAAGGAGGATGTAGTCCTTTCTAACAGAAGGATACCTCCAGCAGGATCAGACTTGGCAAGCATAGCTGTATGTCTTGAGAAGTTGAAGTGAAAAGTGCAGCAACAAACAATTTAACAGGAAACCACCAGATAACCAGATCATTGAAGAGAACTTTAAAGTGAGATTAATAGGTTACCGGGGTGTGTTGAATCTAGAGTCGGATGTTTTCAAAGTCACAAAAGTGACTCTTTAAAACTTCGACTGGATTCAAGATTTTGAATGAACCTATTCAGAATCTATTCAAAGGGTTTAGGAGGGTTTAAGAAGCTTTTAGGTCTTGACCTTTGAAGAACTTTAAACATACAGGAAACATTATTTGAGATGGTGAACCCTTAGCATTTATTATAAATTATTGACTTTCCTTATGTATATCAATAAAAACAGTCATTGTGGCACATTTGTGTTGTGAAAGGTTTGAAGGAGGAGCATAAATTTAAAAAGTTAGATGCATGCATTGCATTTGTATGGGTTTTATTATCTTTATTTTATATTATTCTCAATGAGAGAGTTTTATATTTCTATATCTTAACCCATTAAACTTTTTTTTGGTGTTCCTTAAATTATGTTGCAGTTACAGGCCTATGAAACTAAATGCACTGCATTACCACAGAAATCTGAGTGCATTAAATATGTGATGCAGAAAATGCAAAAGTATGTTTTTATGCATTATGCTGAGCAACTGCCAAGTCATTTTAACAGTGCGGGTACAGCAGGTAACAAGGGAAAGATGGAAAAGTGGAGAAGCTCATATACAATTATCATGAGAATTTTCAATCAATAAAATAAGCTTCATCTTAATTTGCCTAAAAGTGTGACCAAGTTATTTAAAAGTGCTGAGACGTAGTTCAATGTTTAAGATCAACAACGTGTGACTGGTAGAGAGCTGTTTCTTAGCTTATTGCCTAAAACTGCTTTTTTAGATCTGCACTATAACAGCCGCCTGCTTACTGATGTAAGTGGCACAAAATGGGTCTATATTGTGCGACAGAAGCCTCAAATAACACGTCAAACTCCCCACCGTGCCTGCCCTGGGTAAACAATGACAGCTGATAACCACTATAGTGATTCTGACTATCGCCGACTGATGTTTTAGAAACAGCCAATGGAAAGAAAGCCTGGTTTTGTGGAACATTCTTTGTTGTACACCCCTTTGTAGCTGCAGATCAGGAACATATAGAAATAACACACATACAGGACATTTTTCCCTCCTTCTACCAGTCAATGGTGAGGTAGAAAGGTAAACTTTCTCCGTTTGTCCACTGGCTAACACCTGATTACACATCACATTGCCACTTAATGTTCAGTAGATAAAATTTATGGTGAGGATTTTATTTGCAACAATAAGGCAGCAAAAATAAATTAATAATCACTTGCTAAGGAAAAGCAACAGTTTTTTTTTTTTTTTTTTTTGAGTAAGTATACCTGATATGGTATTTCCTGTGTCCAAGATGTGAGGCCCAGTACCCAGTTTTCCAAAAGCGATAGCCTTCCATTTCCCTGCGGCTATCACAAAATGGTGTGTAACCGTAAGGAGCGCTCTCCAAGTTCAAATCCCTCAACTCTTTCAAGTCAGCCCGAACTATCTGTGTAAAAAAGACAGAGAGGACTGGCGACCACAGAACAGACTCAAAACACAAGGAAGTTTTAAAGTCCCAAATCTTCACACCAGCAATGAGACCCATATTGATGAGATTTACTTTAAGTCACTCAAGGCCATGAAGCTCTTCTCACATCAGTTCATTTTGATTCTTACCTGATCAGCGTCCACAAAAATGATCTTGTCCACAGCCAAAGGGAACAAAACATCCAGGAAAAGGATCTTGTATCCCCAGATAATCCGCTGCTTTTCAGTCTGCTGGTGGAGCCAGCGAGGCCATTTGTACTGCACTAGCTCATACTGAAAGCCATAGGACTCTGCCATGTGAGAGATGGTCTCCTAACCACACCAAAAGTAAACAACAGAGGAAAATAAATCTTACATGGTGTTCTATTTCATATCTTTTAAAAGTAACAAAACATTTGGTGTGAAAACTCAAACCTTGAAAGAAGGGGAGAGGTAATTCTTGAGGAACCAGAACTTGACAGGTGTTTTTGTATGGCGAAGGACAGAAAGCATCATTATTCTAGAAAGGACACAAAGTCTAAGTTTCTAAAAGTATTGTTGCATGTAAAGTTTGAGAAGTGACTAGAAAGAAGGAGGAAGTGACTAACCTCAGAAAACGCTCATACAAATGACCGGAGGCCACTGAAAATATGTTTAACACATCTTCTTTTTTCTTTTCTCCATCATCCTTCTTTGAGCCACCACCTGTGATGCTGTAAATGAAACCATTACAGGTATACACACACACACACACACACACACACACACACACATATATATATATATATATA
>JBAMHW010000014.1:15301039-15319902 GCA_037177495.1 Rhadinocentrus ornatus
TCAGTGTATGTTTGTGTACGTGCGCGTCGTTCATACATGCAGACAGCAGAGGAACATGAAGAAGAAATCCACCTAAAAGAAGACTGGAAAACATGACTAGTTTGGAACAAATATTTACTCACCATTTGGTGGATAGCCCTCTGTGATTTACTCGCCAAACGAATAATTTACTCGCATTAGGCGCCTGGCGAGTATTAATTTCGGACCCTGCATTCATGATGTATTTTTTGCTTCAAACTACATCCCTATCAGGGTGCACAAGTGAAGTGAGACATGGTGCCTGTAGTGGCAACTTGAATAAACTGAGCACGTTGAAATCTGATGGAATCGGCCTTGGAAGAGATGTTATATGTAGCATGATGTGCCAACCTGCAGCAGTTTTGTATTACAATATGAGTAAACTGGCTAAAAAAAGGGGGTGCTCATGGTCACTTTAAAGCATTTGAAAAGAATGAAAACCACTGCCATTTTTATTGGGAACCTGGTGGAACACAATTTGCTTTCTGGTGTTAGTAAAAAGTTTTCTGCACTGTGCATTTAAAAAGCCTGTTGTAATGAGCTGCTGTTGCTCCCTTAGCCACTTCAACCTATCTAGCCAGTCTCTGACAGGGTGTTTGTGTTCACAGAGAAGTGAATGTTTTATGTTTTTATTACCTGCAGCAAGGCAGAGGTCATTTATTCAGAAGTGTTTAATACACTGCTATAAAAAAAATAAAGAGAACACATAAACTACACAACGTAACTCCGAGTCAACTCCGCCGTTTTATCCCTAATCTGAACTCTGGTGTTATTTTGATTGGTCATCATAAGCAGTCAAAAATAGACATTAGATGTTTTTTTATTTAAAGAAGAGAGACAACTCTTCAGTTGTGGTTGCTGCCAATGGGCAGCAAGACTCAAGACCAACACGAAACAGGTAAACAGACAATTTAAACCCTGTGTGTCTTAAAAATGAATGAACATTAGGCAGATCATTCGTGACAGTACTTGATACTTCGAAGGTTAAGCTAGCTACACTAAACCGTTAGCCTTGCCCTTTTCTGTTATGCACATTTGCATTAAATCCAGTGGTGAAGTCTACGTGATTCGCTGGTATAACCGCTGGAAGAGGTCCTGAATTTCCAAAAACCACTAAAGAGGAGCTGCTGCTGTAAGTGTGTGTGCGGGCGCGCATGTAAGCGTTTGTGTTGTAGTAGATGAAAGCTTTCCCATTAGTGTTGGATGTTTTTTTTCTAGATGCTGCTTTAGTTCAGAACAGCTTTATTGTTATTTACTGATGTTTTTATTTACCTCCTGGTCACTGGCTGGTCAATAGTTAAAGTCCAGCTGTTAAAGACCGTTTTACATCTCATTTTGAAACATTTATATTTGGAATACAAATACAGGTAATGCCTCGCACTGCTAGAGGATTTACTTTTTGTTTATTGATTTAGATGAGGCTACCTGATAAAAATTTTGGCACATTGATTTAATAATTTGAATTACTTTGAATGCTTAGCTACCATATAATTGAATGACCTGTCCTGTCTCTGCATTTCCATGGATTTACTCAGGAAAATACCATGTTTTTATTATGTTTGCTTTCCAAATACACAAATATTTGCATGCAGGCATAATATCAAACTATCCAGATAGGAGAAATTTAATACATTTAAACCTTGAGTAGCATATTTCATAATTAAAACTATAATTGAGCCAATTTTCCCCCAATAAATGAAATTTCCATAGAAAATAATTGGAGAAGAAACGATGTCACCTCCCGTGTGTCTTTCCCATAAGTTTGAAGATAAATACATATTGAAACACATATTGCAGTATTTTGCTTTAAACAAGGTACCACAATGCTCAAGAAAGCTTAAAAAGGCATTTTACTGCCTTGGTTCACCAAGATTCCTCTACGAGGGTGTCGGCTCAGCCCCTAATGTTCACAGGTCCAGGAAACGCCCCTGCCCCTCCCCTCCACCGTCCAGAAGCACTCACAAGAGGCTCGTCTTCGAGCTGCAGGAAGAGCAGTAGACGTTGTCTTCTGCTCCATAACCAGCCTGAAAATGAATTGTACAACGCTGCTACTGGCTGATCAAACCCTGGCTTACAGTCAGATATTAGTGCCCTTTACTTTAGACTGTTTACAAAAACATTTAAAAACCTAATCCCTTTTATGTTTTTAATTGTAGTGTGGTCTAGTTTAAAAAGTAGATCGTCTTAACTAGTCTTTTAATACTATTTAGTTGATCTCGTCACAAGCATTGGGTAGAAAACTACCCTTATGTAATAAGTACACAAACTAGTGGTTGAAATGTTTTTTTAGTTTTTATTTTTGCACCACAGTGAGCAAACTGCCTGACAACACTGTTAGACTGTACAAACTGTTCTCTGCTTGAAAATTATGAATTTATTTTAAGCTCTTAATGTATTTTCTTAGATTTATTAACATATTTTTACTGTATTGCTTATATTGTGTTCTTATTTATTAACGGAATAATAAAATTTTTGTATTTATTTTTTTCTATAGTATCGAAAATAGTATCGCAAATCGAGCATTATTCTTAGTATCTATATCGAGTTTAAAATTTTAATATCGTGACAACCCTAGTATGAAGAAGCAGAGGTTTCCTCAACTAGATGGTTTGGAGCACCAAATGAAAACTCAAAGCATCAGTGGATTCTGCCTCCTCTTGTTCAAAATGAGATATAAGTGAGAAGGAGATGAGATGCAGATTTTAAAGTTTGTCTTTAGTTAGCATGTCAGAGGTAAGAGTTATTTAGACGTCAGGCAGAGAACTGTGCCACCTGTAGGGCTGGACGATTAATCGATAAATCGTATTTTCCCTTTCTGGAGATTTATTTTTATGAAAATCGTTTTTTTTTTACTTAGTTAGTTAGCAGCGGACTTAGTCCTCCCTCCACACCAGAACGGTGTTTGTCTGACAGATTTACGGGGAAGTGAGCTGTCACTCACGCCTAGGATTTAGCTGTACGTATAACTGCAGTGAGAAATGCTGCTCTCCACGAGATGCAGAAGTCAACTTCAGCCCACAAACTCTCGTTAAGAGACGACCAACATCAGGGGGATTATTACCGCAGTGGATCCTGTATGATAAGGATCCAGATGGAAAGAGATCATGGATGCACTTGTGTTGCATATTTCAATGCAAGATATGAAATCATTTATACAGTGGAAAAGTTATGACATCATTTATTTTCTTTTAGCTGGCATTCATATATTCATATAATTTATTTGAATGAATGAATGCAAGCTAAAAGAAAGCAAATAATGTCAGTGATCTGGAAAGCAAGACGGGAATTGCGGTACAAAATAAATGTTTTTAATAAGTTTATGTTTTTTGAAAAGAAAAGAAAAAAAAATGGATTAAAATCGGAAATCGGATTTGGTTAGAAAAAATCAGAGATTTTATTTTTAGGCCACATCGCCCAGCTCTAGCCACCTGTCATCACCACATACCCCCAGTCAGTCTGAAAAGCAGGAAGTTGTCCCGTCAGCTAGTCCACAGAGGGAGAATAGCAATCAGCCTCTTCACCCTCACTGCAGCTACCCTCTGGGACTGAGCAGTCCAACGCAGCTCTGAGGACCATTTAGCCTGCTGGCTGTAAGCCAGTCAAGCGACCCAACAATGATCTTGCTGCAGGCACACCTGCTTCTGCTTCACTAAGGTCAATTACACTTTTTATATACCTATAAAGCAGTGTGGAATGTCCATCATTTTAGTCATTCTCTATCCCTGTTCAGATGAGCGATATTATCTCTTCAGCTAGCCCGGGGTCTGCCCCAGGATTTCCTTCTTGTCACATGAGCTTAAACACAAAACTTGGGAAGAATCTGACATTGACAGGTGCATGAACCCTTAAAGCCCAATCCACTACACCACAAACAGAAGTGTCAGATCGCAGCAAAATATGCACCAAGACAGCTGTTAATCTCCCCAGTTCCATTAAAATGTAACATGCAGCAGTAATTACAGTTTGGCTGACAATGAAATTCTATTTTATTTGTACACTTGTAGGTAACAGTGTTAATGTAAGTAAGTTGGTTCAAGTTAATCCAAACAGTATTCATAAAGAAAGTAAGGAAATATGTGTCACTCACCGCTATTTGTGAAGTATTTTATTCTCTTAGCCATCACAGCTGTTTTGTCTCTGGAGTCCAAGAATGAAAACACAGTTGTGTCCTCCCAGTCATCAACAACTGCAAGCAAAGCAAGAATGGGTGACATGAGAGGAATCTAGAAGGTGCATCAGTACTGCATGGTGTACGCTGAGTAGCATAGGTCACCTGGCATTCCAGTGAGGTCAAGGTACGTTCGGTCAGAGCTTAAAATAAGTGAGTTCATCCTGGGAACCACGTTGGCCTGTTCCATTAAATAGTCCACCACATCTGAGCCTTCAGTTAACTGACCCTGGAAGTCAAGTACCACAAGTACAAAAGTTACATTAGTTATAAGATTGGGCATATGTCCTACATCTGTACCACAAACATGAATTAAGGTGTAAATTAATCTACTAATCCAGTAATGTGGATAGCTGAGGAGGAATTTTTCACTGCAAAAAATACAATATCCTGTAATCTAAGTGAGTTGACCCATAAAGAAGACATTTGGTGTTTGTTAAAATTAAAATAAATTAAACATGATTTTATGAAAACCTAAAATGATTGCAGTATATTATTGCAGTATAGATAAAACACATAAGTTATTTTTGGTAGTCTGGAAAAACCTTAGAGGATGTTCAGTGTTGTAAATTTTTTTTTATAACTTATAAATAAAAATATTACAAATCATTTGAAAAAAACTATTTTAGTCTTTTTATCAAATTTTATCCAAGTCAAAACTCAAGACTACAGTAAATATATTTGCATTACAATTCTGATATTACTCACTAGTTTCAAATACTATTAACCCCAAGTTATGATGTAAAATGTTAACATACATATCATGATAATACCATCATTAGTGCCTTCCTCTGATTTCTTTTTTGTTGTTTACTTAATAATGTAAAATTTTGACTGAATATAAGCTAAATATAAAGAGTGTGTCATACCATGAACACTGCTCTCTGGAAGGCAGTGGTGGTGTCCATTATGCGTTGCAGTATTATGGTTTCCAATTCTTCTGGATTCATCTCGTCTGAGCTCAGTGGGACTCCATTAAATAAAGCCAGAGGCAAAGTACCCAGACCACTCTTTTTATAGAAGAGGGCCCCATCCTACGCAAACAAAATGAAGACTAAATAGTGGGTTATTGTTCTTCATTAACTGCTGGCAACTGATTGATAATAACAATTATTTACAAAAACCTACTAAACAAATCAATATGGTCTACCTTTCTTTTATAGTCATACTCAGATTCTACTCCAAGAATCCTTTCAGGATTGGCGTTTGGGTATTTTCTTTTCAGGTAAGCAGAGATTGTATCAACAGACAGCGTCTTTCCAACATTTATTTTGTTGTACAGCTGCAAGAGAGTGGGACAGTAATTCACATTTCAGACCACTGTCAACAATTTCCAACTCTTTGAAAAAGCTAATAGCAGAAATAAAACCCAAATTACTCATCCAGTCAAAAAAAAATGCTTCAAACTGTAGGATAACACAAAACACAATAAAGTAATGGGCTTCTGAGTTACAGAGAGATATAAGCTGGCAAGAAGCACTTGCTAAAACAAGAGATTTATATGTGTGATATACTTACTGAGACCATAGACATCACAGCCTGGGATAAATCATACTCGTCTGCAATGTAATTCAGCAGTCGGTAAAATCCCACTCCTGCATCTGAGAAGCCATCAATCTCATCTTTGGGGTTGACAACAAACACAAAACCAATTCTATAGGAACAGGGACAAAACAAGTATTCAATTTGCAGGTGAAATGAGAATCACTGCCTGGTTAAGATTATAAATGCCAAGAGTAGCCAACATAAACATCCGTGGAGGTGTGAGCAATGACAGCACCTACCTCAAAGGAATTTTATGCTTGTAGAAAAGATCTGCTAGTTTCACTAACTCAACACTTTCTTCTTGCAGGGGATCTAAAAACAGCACCTAAGAACAAAGGCATCATCACCAAGCACATAATGCTTAAAACTTGCAATCTCATTTTGATTGCTGGATAATTCTGGGTGATCCAATCCATTGTGAAGATATTCCTCACTTCTAGTTTCTTTATAATCTTTTAGATCTCCTTTTATTTATTTATTGTGGGGAGAAAGGACTGATAACTAGCACAGCTCTAAACCAAAGTCCAACTTGGTCCTCAGCTGCTGTTGGCCCAAACCTGTTTGCCAGTGGGTCCCCCCTCAGTTTTTATGTCTAATGTTCTAAATAACTTACCAGGTTAAAGAAATTGCGTCTTATCTGTCGGATGACACCAGGAAAGGTTGCTCTAAGGAGCTCCTGCACGCCTGTTGGCCAGCTGTGGTATATGTGGTCATTTTCAATGTCATTCATCCACTGAAAAAAAAATCCAGGGTTTGAACTGTCACTACATCTGATACATAATCCATGTCCCATTTTAGAGACACAGTGGGGAAAGCAATCTTAGGCTACAAACATTTTTGTTGATTTTGGACAGACCAGTAACTCTATATATGACATGTTTATAGCACTTTAATAATAACATTAAAATGACCAAGTGAAAGCCAGCAGAAATTTTCTTTGTTTCCTGTTTTCAAGTTTCAGGCATCTTTGAGACCGTAGTGGTAGCCTTATTACCAATCTAATATCACCCATGCCTAAAAGGTTAATGGATCAAAAGAAATCTTCTCTTAGATTAAACTCACCAAGATAGCTGGATGTCTGATATCTAAGGCATAGCTGTCTTCCGCAGTGTTCGAAGGTAGCTTCAACAGCTTGCTCTGATTCTTCCCCTTAATGCCTAAGTTATGAAGCCCCTCCAAGACCCTGGCCTCGCTTCTCAGGATGTCCAAAATACTGCAAATACAAAACCAGCAGTTATTTTTTATTTATTTTTTAATAGAACTGTATAATAATGGATTTTTAATGGGCACATTCTAATCTTCTTGAACCAGGATGGCTGAGCTAATATGTTCCCCTGCGGAGAAACCCTGTTTCTCTCTGCAGGGTTCCTACCTGAAAGGGTTGTGAATGTCCAAATCGATGTGCAGTCCATTGATAAAGAGCTCTCCATCTCCTGGGTGAACACCAATACTCTCACTGAGTTGCTGGAAAAACAAACCCAAGTGTTGGTGAAATGCCAAAAATACTGAAATTGGTGATTTACCAATAATATTAGGAAAAGGAAAAGATGTGCAAAGAGACTGAAAGGATAATGTGTACGTAAAGAAAACAATTACACTAAAACATCAAACTGTTTTGGTTGCAGAATTTATGCTGGATAAAGTTTAAAAACTTTTTAATTAATTACAGATGTTTTCAAAGAGACCATCTGCACTATCATGCAGGAACACTGCTTATGATATCGCACCTTTTGGTTCTCTGCAATTTCTTTTCTCATTTCTTGCTTTACAGCCACTCTTGTCAGTGATCTGTGGGACAGTAAAACATGTACAGTCACCATCAGCTTTTACCACATCCCCAGCTGGCAGTAAAATGCCAGTTTTAATCTCCAAAAACCTGCGAGCCCTCAAGAGGGTGTGTGTGCAGTCAATTCCCTGTAAACACCCATCTCTTACTCAGCACTTTCTGGTGTTATTACAAGCTGGCTGAGCCAAAATAAGCAAACATTGAAAAAAACCTGATTAGAAGCTTGTATAACAGATTTATTTATATATATATGGAATCATTGTGGAGGCAGTAGGTGTACCAAGAGGGACAGAGAAGGTAATAATTATCACATAAAGGGGTTTATGTAAGCAATATTTCAAGTCTGCTTTAACAAGCATCTGTGTGTTTAGATCCACACATTGTAACACAGAGTAAGGATCCGATATGGATTTTGGAATCGTACCAAATGCACAAGCCAGTAAACAAAACAGAGGAATTAAAATTAATTTTCTCACCTTGCTTTGCTGGGAAAGTTCTGACTGAGGTCTCGCATTACCTTTAAAGCATCAAACTTTGGCACAGACATAATTCTGGCTGCAGCCTGGAAACTTAGATCTGTGAAGATCATAGAGCAAATCATAAACTTATAGTTTGCAAAAGTAAAAGATTTTTAGACTGAATGAATCCATACAAGAAATCAAAAGTGTGTATTGAGGCAAAATATGTTTAGCAAATAAAAAAAATTGAGGGCACCATGTAAAACACTGCTCTATTTGAAACTGTATCTCCTGTTTCTCTGCTACAGACAAAGCATCATTGTGCATTCAGGGTCACATTGAATAGTCAGAAACCTACACTGAAATAGTTTCAAGGTTAAGTGTTCTTCTTTTTTTATTCTTCGTTTTTACACAGCTTCTTTTGTCTTCATTTGATGATAAAATCAGACAAACAACATTTTCACATTTTTTACATTTAACTTATGTAAAAAATCAGCTGAATTTAATAGAAAACTAAAAAGATTTGGAAAAAACAGCATTCCTGTAAATAACCTATTAGTCCATTTGAACATATATTTGTTAGTTTGTGGGTTATGTTTATATTTGTTATCTAGTCCCTGTCAGAAGGGACAAAGCAGACGGGCATGGACCTCCAAGCTACAGACATGGACTGTAAAACCAAAACTGAATAAATGAAAATAGCAACCTGGAGCGTGGTTAAGAAAAAGACACATCTCATTTACAAAAGTTGTGTTTTCTTATTTTGTTTTTCTAAAACCTTTTCCACCTGACACTTGGCAGGCTCTGTGTGGATGAATTGTTCATTCAATATAAAATTAACTTAATCTTTTTCTTTTTTTTTCTAGTACTTTTTAGTGCATTTATCGGCTATGGTGATTTTTTTTTAAGTTATGAATGTGTGTTAGAATTTTTTTTCTACTTTTTTTTTTCTACTGCAGAGCTTAGGGCATTGGCCCAGTCTGTTCATGTTTTGACATTTATTGAAAAGATAAAAGCTATTATGTAAAATTATCCCTGCTGTCAATAAGAACTGTCTAGGAAGTTGTTATCCTGTAAACATTACAAATCAATACATCACATCGTCCCTCTGACTTTGTTCAGACAATCCTATTGAGCATTAAATGGGAAAGTCTTAATTCTAGAAAGAAATGCATCATAACTGGATAAAACAAGGCGCTGCATTGTGAGAACTACAATGTACAATTACATCCGTTTATATAAGCTGCAATTTCCATTTTTCATTAATTTGTTAGCATTAGTAAAACAGAGAAATAGTTATCAGCTATGTTTATAAATAAAGTAGCTTATTAGTCCGCTGCACCAATAACTAAGTAAGACCGTAAAGACTTTAACACCTAATTATGTTACCTTGCATTTCCCACACTTTGAGAGGGGCCATATCATCACTGCTCTCCAGAAGATGTCTGCGAAGCTCACCAAGTTGCTCTTGGAGCTCAGGATTAGATTTTCTTTAGAAAGGTAGACAGACAGCAGGACATGTTTTTTTTTCTCTATCTATTAATAAGGATGTGAATAAAAATGGTACCCAACAGCAAAAACAGAAAGTTGCTAAACAAAAACATGATAATAAAGTTTCATTACTTACTTTAATGTTCCAAAAAAGAATCCTTGGACTTCATCATTATCATCATCCTCAGCATTTATAACAATCTTTGAATCTACAAAACATAAGAACTGTGTTTAATTGGCTTGGACACAGCAGGGTTTGGCACACACACTGTTTAATAAGTCCCTAACTGACCTTTAACTTCAGTGTCATCCACAGCTTTGTATTCTGTGCTTTTGATGGCCAACTCAACGGCGTAACCAGATAATAGCATCTTTTGAGGCTTTGGATCCTGCAGCAATTAAAAGCAAAGCAATGCCTTAAATGTTAACTAGTGAACAATTTGGTCTGTATATTCATTAGTTTACCAAATATGATGATGAGGTGTACTCACTGCAAACATATGCAGAAAAATAAAGCAGACAGAATTTAAAGTGAAATATCGAAGGCAGAATTATTCATAATAAAGTATTTCAACATGGAATTAATGTGGATCTATCTTTTCTTTGATGGTTAACTGTTTCTACTTTGATGAAATGAATGTCCTACCCCTAGCTGTAAGATTCACAACAAATTTAGAAATAATATGGCAAGGCAATTTTATTTATAAGGCACATTTCCTAAAGAAAAAGCAACACAATGTGCCTTAAAGCAAAAACATACATTTAACAGATAAAAGATTAAAAATGCAACAGAAAAATAATTAAAAACAAAATAATTAAACATTTAAAGCTTATGGTTTGATGGTACAGAAATAAAATAAATATATTGAGCTCCCATAAGCACAGCCAAATAAAATGGTTTTCAGCCTAGTCTAAACCATTTCCACACTAGATGCTTTTTTCTAACAGACTGGGCAGACTGTTCCAGACTTTAGCCGGATAGAACGCCATGTTTAGTCCTGACTCTGGGTACCACCAGACCACTTAACAAGGTTCTCAGAGCCTAACCCTAACCCCTAACCCTAACTTTCAAGCATGTCAGAGATGTACTTTTATATATGTGCATTTTATGTTCATTTTAAGCAATGGATAGAAATGTATTCAGATGTATACAGCATGGCAAGTGTTAGCAGAACGCTATCTGGTGAGGGATTCATGTTATATTCAATCTTTACACTGCTTTTATTTCACCTTAGGGCTGGGCAAATAATCGAATTTTAATCACAATTATGATCTGGGTTTTCAACGACCATAAAAATGAAATGGTCCGATTATTTTGCTCTTTCGCAGTTTACTCTTGTGCTGTTTCCAGTTGTAAATCGACATTTGTGCATGTGAAATGTTGTGCTCGTTCACGTAGACTTGAACACGGGGGCTTACGCGAGTAAGCAGAAAAATGTTAAATATTTGTGAGTCGCGACTAAATAATCCACCAGCTCCCAGAGACACGTTTTAAACAAACACAACTTTTTTTTCGCGCCAAAGACCAGCGCTCAGCTAACACAGCGAACAACCCGGGATTTAAGAAACTCGTCACTTTGGACAAACTGCATCACTGCCATCTCGTCACTATTTTAATCGCGTGTCTCTCCCTGCCCTGTATGATGTGTCGTGAGGATGTTGTGTTGTGAAGGACGTGGCTACAGTCCAATGTTTCGCCACCCCTACGGACCTGTGGTCAAGCCGCAACTTAGAGCCGTATATGATGCGGATTTCAACGTGAAAACGAAATGTCAGTCAGTCAGTCATTATCTGTACCGCTTATTCCTATTATGGGTCGCGGGGTAAGCTGGAGCCTATCCCAGCAGTGTTTCAGGTGAAAGGCAGGGTACACCCTGGACAGGTCACCAGTCCATCGCAGGGCCGAAAACGAAATGTCTCCAGTCAAATTTTTTCCAGATCACACGGGCAGAACATAGCTGCTGGTCTGAGACAAACAATAGCTCCTGGTAGCTGGTGGAAAGAAACTAGTCTGTATTACCACAGACAACACTTTAAATGCATGAAGAGATGCTATGAGAGGTGTTCTTGGAAGACATGAGTCTTTGAGAGATTCCTAAAGATAGAGCAGGATACCCCTGTTCTGACTTTGTATTATTTAATGTACCTAAACACTTTTTTTAAGGAAAAAAATATTACTTTTCCTTTAACTACATAAAATCCTACAATTTGCACACAAAAAAAAGATTCATTGGTAATATTTATGGTGGACCAAATATTTTACTATACTGGACCCTTGATGATGTAACAGGACCATTTTTGTTGCAGTATCATTTGCTACTGGAGAACAGCATTGATTCTAAATAAATTGCACTGGCGACTGTCAGAAATAAGTGTTACTAAATCAATACAGTTATAATTGTAGCCTGGAATGGTGTCCACATCATTAAAATATCAAAAGTCTTAGCTTTCCAATGGTGTATAACATGAGTAGGTACTTGGGAGGTAGACTGAGTTAAATACGTTTTTATTTGGCATGCCCCGCCAATGGGACATCTGTTATTAACGAGGGAAGAAAAGATCTGTAACTTCCTTTTACCACATTAAAAAATAATCTTGTGATTACTAGAGTTTTGAGTTATCTCTTTAAACTGTCTTTTTTGGATTAAAAAGAAACACATTTTAAGTCAATGTTGAATACAAGTCATCTGACAGTTTCGGTTCTTGGAAAACAAACTAAAAAAAAACCAATAACTGTTAATGTAATTAGGCGACATGGCTAGGCAAGGTAGAGTGGTCGTCTTGTAACCCTAGGGTTGCTGGTCTGATCCTCAGCCAAGTCAAGTGCATATTGATTGCTCCTTATGGGTTGGGGTGAGTGCCTTGCATGGCAGCTTCTGCCATCAGTGCGTGAATGTGTGTGTGAAAGTGTGAATGTGATGTATAATGTACAGCGCTTTGGATTATATAAATACGGACCATTTCCCATTACTAAAAGTCTGTCCTACTTCTGCGATGTCAATCTGTCCAGTTAGGAAGCAACACTGACTGTGAATCTGTTTCATTTGCTGTTGTAGAAACAGAGAACTGGTGGAAAAGAGAGTCAACTAGCAGGAAAACCCCTATGAAGGAATGGTTCTGCAGGTGGTGGCCTCAGACCATTTTCCTGTGGTCATCCTTTCTGGCTAATTTTTGGTCATGTTTTTGCCCAGTGCCCTAACCACTAGAGATAACACAAGGTGGTGTTTGTAACCCACAGAAGTTGCTTAGGTAGTGCAGCTCATCCAGGATGGCAAATTGCACGTTGTAGGTTTGCTAGGTCGCCCAGCACAGTGTTGAGAGCATGGAGGAGATACCAGAAGACGTGGAAGGGGGCTGTAAGAGGACAACAACCCAGCAGCAGGACAACTATCTGCTCCTTTGTACAAGAAGGAACAGGAGTAGCGCTATCATAGCCCTACAAAATGACCTCCAGCAGGCCACTAATGTGCATGTTTCTGCTCAAATTGTCAGAAACGGACTCCATAAGGGTGGTATGAGGGTCCCACGTCCACTAGTGGGACCTGTGCTCACAGCCCAACACTGTGCAGCCCAAATGACAAAACAAAGAAATATGAGTACATACTGTTTGATAAAAGTATGAACTGCACTTAATAATTTCATGTTCTTTCACTCTTAACCCAGACAGTATTTAAAAAGTTCAGTAATGCAGATGATTATTCAAATAAGGTTATGTCAAGTACAGGAGACACAAGACATACTTTCTTCTTTTTAAGATTTATCCTTCAGCTAAAGGTTTTGTCCATCTTTGCATGCTGTAAGATGTCTCACAGCACAAAGAACCCAGTCTTTTTTTATAATAGGGAGTAAGCAACAGAAAACAAGTTTGCTTTTAACATGTGGAAATCATAGCAGAGTAGCTTGAAAATCTTCTGTGCTTTTCATCAGCATCATTCAACAAGGGAATAAGTGAAAATCTAAAGAATCAAATATAAAGTGTCAACTATTGTTTTTACTAAAACATACTATCAGACAAGGAATTGTTTTGTTTTTTTTGTGAAAAGTAAATCATCATTTTTACTGGATCATTAGGCGATTTAGGGGGAATATTAGTAATACAAAGAAATGGCCTGCGACCCTGAATTGGACTATGTAGTATAGAACATGGACGGACAAAGAAATGGCTGCATTGGAAATGATAAATAGATAAATATGTGTCCTACTGAATAATGATCCTATTCAGTAGGAGATACAACAAAATATGGAAGTGAACATAAATTCTACTCACCGCTACAAAATGGCGCAAAATATATCTGAGTGTGCCCTCTTTAGCTTTCTCTGACAGCACTTTATGAAAAGAGGCAAACTTCTTGGTTCCAATCTGAGCATACAGGATCACAACTGGTACATCTGTTTTATTGACTCCTGGATATGTGTGATCATTCTTGTACAAGTACGGTTTTGGCCTGCAATCATTTGAGAATGCTGTTAAAGACTTTTCAGTCAAATGAAAGCACCAAAGAAGGAAAATTTCTGCTTTGTTCTTCTCTTGTGTATTCACTGTATTGACAAAAGGGGAAAAACAGTCATTGTTACCTGTTTGTAGCAGCTTTAAGAAGCTTTTTGATGTCCTTGGTGCTGCAGCTGAGTTGGCCATGGATAGAGACAAAGGCAGGGCAAGCTGGAGGTGGAGGCTCATCGCTGGCTATCTGTAAAAAAAGCAGGATGGGGAAAAATAAATGTTCGATGTGACAATGGATACAAGAAAGGGCTTATGTTTCCATGGCTCTCCATTATTCCTTAACAAATGCCAGTACATAATAAATTTATTAACAGACTTGCATGCATTATAAAATCTGCTTTTTGTAAAATTAAGTTCTCTTTCAAATTACATTTCAGGAAATACTTATTCACATATAGCCACAGTTCAAACAGCAAGAATAATTATGACACCAATTTACACTGTTGCAAAAAACTTTTCATCATTTATAAACAGCTTTTATTAAATTATTGCTCACAATGTCGTACTTAGCAATTAGATGTTAACTTGTTAATCCTTTGAAAATTACATCAAATAAACACCACTTTGAGTATTAAAAAAACTATTTTTGTGCATACCTCTTGTATATGGTATGAACTTAATGGTGTTAAAAATATACAATGTAAAACTGAGGCTTTTAGAAAACTGCATTCAAGAAAAATATGTTAACACACTTCTTCCTGGTAAAATGTACAGAAAAGAAATCCACAAAGCGCTCTCCATTCAAGCATTCTCACCTTCCTGCCCACAGCCTCCTACTTAGGGCGCATCTTACATTTTCTTTCTATCGACAAGAACTTTTTTTTCAGCCACTGCTGGATTATACTCAAAAGTGGTATCGTTTTCAGGAATATACTGCTCATGTTTTTCATGTTCTTTCTCTCTACCTTACCCTTACCAAACTGTCCTGATTTTTTAGATATCCTCCTCTGGCACAAGCAAGGTGCTGTAATATATCTGTTCAATATTTCATAATAAACATAAATAGTTATTAATGCATGTCAACAATGAGAGTGTGCTATATTCAGAAAACATTTGGCAAATTGTGCTGAAAGGTCAGAATTACCTTGATGGGTATGTAGATAAATTGGTCTTTCCAATTCTTCCAGCAATATGACCATGCATGATTTTAACAATTATTAAGGATTCATAAAGAATAGACAAATAACATGCTAATTTGTGTAGAAAGCTTCATACAATGAACAGGTAGGTAAATTAATACAAATAGTCATAGTTCATATAAGTGAAATTATAGAGCAAGTACTTGAGAAATACTACTTAAAGACAACTGAAGAAAACTGCAAGTAAGACCTGCAGAGCATCACTTGTTAAGCTTAAAATGAAAGGCATAAGTCAGTTATTCACTTTTTAATGGGTCTTTGATTACCAACCAACATCAGTATACAATATGGTCCATATTCTGAGGCAAAAGCCATGTAGTGCTAAAAAAAACTCACTACTGTATTTCATTTACTTAAATCACTGATATTATGTCAGAAGTTGTTTCAGTGGCAAAAAGTTTGCTCTTCTGTTGTCTCTGTTCTAAGTAGCAGTTAGCTTGGCTCACCCATTAGAAACTCTTTCTGGTTCTCCAAACTGTGAGTGCTCTGATTGACGTCTAATGCAGGGACAACACTGACGCCTCACAACTACTTCCCCTCCACTACAAAAAAGTCCAAATATCCATTTCAAGCTGTTCATTTGTTGTCTTTTTTTTTTTATATGCACTGGAGTTCTGAAATGTTGTAGATGTGTTTTGGAGCTGTGGCATGGGAGAGTGGAACATGTCCACAACATTCACTCCTTACTTCTTGGTGAAGATTTTCCATCCAGTCCTAAAGTAAAACCTCCTAATAATTTCAGAGTATTTGCTGAAAGTGAGTTGAGGGAGTATGCATGCTTCTAAGAGTTGCTGCTTCATTGTCCTTTCTTCAAACCTGTTTGCTGCTTTGTACTCACTCCTTACTATTATGTATACGCTTGGATACAAACGGTAATATCAACCCAGCAACGCAGTCATGGCAGAGCCTCATTTGTTTTCTTCAATTTGTTGTAAAATAAACCAAAGGGATATCTACAGTGTAATTTTTTTTAATCTCTTATAGTAGCATCTGCAACAAACAAGCGGTCCTGCATTCATGCACTAAAGAGTTGAAAACATACCTGCTGGGATGCATGAACAGCTGGTGAGTAGGATCGCAGGGCTAGAGCGAATCTGAGGAGATGAACTTGAAGATCTGTGAGGAACTGGCCCGCCTTCTTAATGATCAAGTTGTAAAACGAGCGCACTGACTCTGTAAGATCAAGATACGTAGGTAATAATGAGGCCTTTCAGCAGTCAAGTTAAATTATTCAATAACTTTCTAAAAGAGTTAAGAAATATCTCAAATCTGAGGAATCTGCTGCTGTGAAAATACAAACCTCCCTGCTTGTAAACAGTGAGTTCTTTCACAGTGTCAACAAACTGCCAGAACTTTTCATTCCCATCTTCTCCAACAAACTCGCTGCATAGAAGGAAAATAAAGGTCTACAATCATTTCTTTTTTCGGGGAAAGATTTCACATTTTGACTAATTATGAAGGTCAATGTAACATTTAAAACAAAGGAAGAATTTTCCAGACAAAAGTTTATATATAGAATATGAAAATTGATTTTGTATTTATGGCCATAGAGGATACTGAGGTTGTGTCCTGTTTAAGTGAACAGTCTGATGTGACTTTACATTCTAAAATAAAAATACCTGATTAAAGTTGATATTTCATCAACTCACACCAGATTTCTTGTATTCAGGTTAGACTTTTTCACAAAATGAACACAATCAATTAAACATTTTTGGTCCAATCATCAGAAAACATTGACAGAAGGGTCAACATTTTATCCAAAGTCCAAAGTTTGTGTTTAATGAACTGATTCTTTTTTTCTATCCATATATCTCACAAACTAACACAATTTTTAGAATAGGTTTTAAATATGCCACTCCTTCAGGAAGGAAGCAGCTGCAAAAGCATCAGTGTTAAGAAACTGATTTTGGTTTATAAGAATTTGCGGAATTTTAAATGAGACAAAGATGCACAGTTGGCTGTAAATGATATGCTTCAACATTATTACTATAGATTGACCTACAATAACTTAACCATTACATAGAATAACTAACTACATATTCTGATATTTTATGTTTTGTTGTGCAGTTAAATGTTGACTGAGCTGCCTCCTATTTTGGCACAGGCATCCTTGCAATTATATTTTTTCTTACATAGTAATAAAAACAGTGTAGCTTTTTAACTACACTGTGTTTATGTGTATTTTTTTAAAACTACATGAGAGACTTGTATGAATGTATGAATCAACTATTATAGGTCTCAAACATGAATCAATATAAATCTAAAGACAAAAGTTTAATAACATGGATATATTTGAGTGGTATAGGGACGTCATGGAATTGATTGCATTTTTTTATGCAACTAATTCATCAGCTCTAGACTTGAAATAATTTTCTGTATGTTATCTTCTGATCTTGGAAGGATTTTGTGATGTACAGGACTCATTCATTCATTTAAGGGTAATTAGGAGACCAGTAAATATTAATAAAGAAGTAGACGCTCTGTGTTTAAATGCCACACATATTCCCTCGGAAGAGTACTGTACCTTGTCTCCAGAAGGAAGGGGGTCATGTTCCACTTGGCTTTAAGATTGGCGGTGACACCTTTATGCGCTGATTTAACGTGATGCATATTCATCAACAGCAGTGACAACACTATCATAGTCTTCATTGTCGCGACGGAACATGAACCTTCAGTAGTAAAGAACAAACGCAACACGGTCATCTCAGTTCTTGAGCATTTGATATGTGCCAGCCACTGCCACGTAGTTACTGTAAATTATAACCTTAAACAAAAAACTGTGCACAGACATTTTTGTAAACACTCGCGAATTTCGATTGTGAAACAAGCTCGCAACATAAGAGCTTTTGTTTTGTATGTTTAATAAAATTACAGCTTCTTGAGATGAGCTGGGTCATGAAACAGACTAAAGTTAACTTAGCTTCAGACTATGTATGCAGTTTTGTTGTTAATTGGAGTCCCATTGTGGCGTGGTTAAAATAACAGAAATTACAAACGTGTCTGGCTTTAAACATATAATCGTGTACATAACAGCTGTGTAGCTACTGTTAACTGTGTTACCAATAACGTGGCTCTCACCCCGTTGGTGATGCTGACCGCTTCCTACAAAACGAGGGGCTTCAAGTAGGTACTTTGCGCAGCTAGCAGCATGGCTAGCAGAGGCATTCACGTTCACAACTAACCAGTACCGTATAGAGGTGACTCGCGCGGACCGTTATTTCTGTTTAAAACAACCAAAATAAATAAAATAAAACATGATCAATTATTATTTTCTGCCATTTGTATTACATTGTTTACACGGATAACACAGGAGATAGTTGGTGTGCAATGAAATAAAACTAAGTGGTAATATGCGAATCTTTCGGGCACAGCCACAGACAGCTAACCGGACAGAAACTGATGCTCAAACGCTTTTCCTCCAAATATTGGGACATGTTTTGGCTTAACTAACGCGTAAGCAGTGATGTCTCAGTTTAAAATATGACACTTCTTGTTGATCAAAAATAATGATGTCAACGTTTTATTCAATGTATTGTAAGTGTTAGCCTATTTGTCTCATGTAGTAGTAATAATAAAATAATAATAATAATAATAATAATAATAATAATAATAATAATAAAAATAGTGACTATGAATTTCAAAGTTATTCATTTATTTATTTGAAATAGAAGAAATAAATGCGTAAATCCAGTTAGCAAAGTAAAGTTTTTCTTCACTGCCTCGGGTCAGAAACAGATATCTGGCGCATTGTTATATA
>JBAMHW010000014.1:15326279-15357744 GCA_037177495.1 Rhadinocentrus ornatus
TATATAACAGATAAATAATTAAACAGATAGAATAAATAGACAAAATGTAAGGCTGTTGTGGTGGGCAGTAATGATCTCCTATACTGGACCTAATTGCAGCACAGCTGAAGAAGCCTCTGACGGAACACCCTCCATTGTTGTGCACAATTTTAATCCTTTTAGGAAAATCTTTTTAGTTTATTTGAGTTGCTGCCAGAATCAAACTCTTCACCACATACTTATAGAACACATATAACATTTAAGCTATAAACTTTCCATTTCATACACTAGTGGAAGTTTTATATCTACAACTGCATGCCAAATATATTGTAGGTAAGATTTATCTGATATCAGTTTCTTTAGTCTTGATGATTCTGTGCAGATGTACTAAGTACATCTTATTAGCATCACTAGTATTCTCACAATTTCAACTTTGCTCCCATGGCTAATAACCTAGCCCTTCGTGTTCATTCACTTATAGCTGCATTCAAACAAACATCTTGCCTTTATGTGAAGTTGGAACTGTAAATCATATGATCAGCATGCATGTCTCAAGCCTTGTCTCAAGTCTTTCAACATTTATCTATATTATGTTTAATAATTTTCCCCACCTTTAAACTGAAACCTCATGGCAATTCTATGCTTGGGCTGATGCTGCAGTTTTTATTAATTATACAAACTTCATTAGCAGTTTTCTTGGTGCCTATACATAATGAATACTGAGCTTCATTATGTATAGTCAAATATCCTGTAATGAGCAAAGCACAGACCCTTTTTAATGTTTTCTGTTCATAAAATGTAAAGAAAGATGTTAGTGACATGTTGCAGGATTTTAGTTTTACTGTTATTCTAGCTGAAGATCTAGCTGCGTATTTGTGTAATGAAGAAGTGGGAATTAATTGGAAATTAAGTAGTTGTCAGTCTTTGGGAAGGTGAAGAAAAGGTCCTGTGTCAAATTAGGTCACTACTGGTATAAATAATTGCTGTAAACTTAAAGTTTGATATAAGCTAATGCATGATGAAAGGCTATGCTTTATGTGAGTTATTTGCTTGGCTGGAATCCTTCTTTATTCATGAATAACTTAATGCAAGGTCATTAAAAGGTGAAGAAATTATGCTGTGTATATAGCCTAGTTTACTCAATGCAGCTGAAGTCCCAGTCGTTTTTATTTTTTTACCCACATCTTTCTGAAATAATATATTAACGTCAAATTTCTTCTCTACATTTCGTTGACAGACTGGAGCTGTAGTAAACTGTTATCTCTAACATGGCGCCCCAATGATATTCCAGAATTCTTCACTCAATAACACCTTGTATCATATTTTATTCATAATAAATGATGGAGATGACCGCAATTACTGTGTGGTTGTTACCACTTAACAGCTCTGATCAGTGAACCTTGCCAGCCTCACTCCATCTACTACCTGTGCGTGACATCATCTTACATACATAAGATGCAGGGGAAAAAAATCTTCATTGTTGTTTATAGAGAAGAAATATTCATTTTAAAGCTTTAACTCACTAGTGGACTTACAGTTTTCAGCTGTGTTCTCTTGGTCAGTCGAGAGATGAAAGTGCAGCACCTCAATGAGACAAACGAGTAATGGATGCCCTCCAGACACAGATCAACTAGAATGAAAGTTGAGTAGATTTACAGTTCGAGCTATATCTTCAGATGTAGGAGGAAGCGTGCCCATCAAAATGATATGATGTTTATTATGTGTGAAGCTTAGCGTGCCCTTGCAGGCCTTGGACTTCCAGGCACAGAGATTGTTTTTCATGTGTCATTAATCCAAGTCGTCATGCTGGCAGGTCTGAGCAGTAATCCAGTTGGTTGATAATTAAGTGTTACCTCTATAGAGTGCAACACCATGTGTGAAGTACTTCTTCACCATCATGACAAATAAAACTCAAATATGTAGAGGAAAATGTAAAGTGCTAATTATTTTACAAAAAGGAAAAAAACATGAAAAATTTAAGAGGACTTTGCATATTTTTTTTTTTGTTCTACTGTTTTAAAATGACCTGCTCTATTTAATGTTTGCAAAGCTTTAAAAGAAAAAGTAAAGAAATAAAAGGCACACACAAGTGGGAACTTGTTTTATCCAGTAGTCTTCAATTATTGCTACCAAAACTTTTTTTAGTAACCTGACCAAAATCCCATCATAGTATTCTTTTTTTTTTTTTTTCTTGTCTAGCCAAAATTCTCTAAGTAGTACACCCCATGTAAACTATCCACTAAATCCATTTGATAGGCAAAGGTTTGCATGTCAGGAGGAATAAGTAAGTCAATGGTACTTTTTTGTTATTATTTCAGAGATGTCTCCTAGAAAACTTATTTATTTTTTTTTAGCTCTGAGGATGTGTTGACCCTTTTCAGCCTCCCTGTAGACTCAACAGTCTTGGATTAACTAATGCAGTTTGTTTTTCCTGGTCAGCAACACAGTCTTGAAAATGTTTGAAATGTTTCTTACACATTATGGTTGACTGCTTTATTAATGAAGCACAGTGTGAGCCTGACTTTCCTGAATTAGTTTACATTTACCAACCTTGTGGATTTCAAGTGATGTCATGCTTAAAAAAGGAGTGTGTTTGAAAATGTTTTCCTTTGTTTACAAGGTGCGCTAATTTCCTTACCAGTTTCGAAACTTCACAAGTCATTGTTATCCTTTTGCCTGCCCTTTATAAAAATTCTACCAATCAGAACACACCTCTCCCAAACCGTCTCACTTTCTGCAGGACATTAGGAGAAAGCTTTCCCTCAATCTGAAATAATTACAAACTATTTGGAATTATGATAGATGCAAAAATCTAGTCTAGAGGTACCCACGAATAATAATTAAATAGGCTAATAAGTGAAAAATGCTCATTTCAGGTCTAGTTTAATACTTTCCCTACAGAAAGATTTTAAAGTAAACCTTATCCAGAAGCCAGTATTGTGATGTACCTTTTTTTAGTCAACTAATTTCTTCAGTCATGACATGTACACAAAACACTGAAGTTTTACAATGGGGACTCAAAAAGACCACAACAGATATAATGTTTAATTTTACCAGTGTGTTAAGCAGCTAGTAGTTAACTCTAAAGCCCACTATATAAGGCTAACTTCTACTCTCCCATCAAAAACAGCAAACTAGCTTAGTAATCTCAGATGGTGGTCTTATCAGAAACTGCAGTCTGCTTGAGTACAGCCCACTGCCATCTCTTCATATTGTTGGAGCTTACGTGCTCGTCCCCTGGGTAAAAGCAGTAATTACTGGTCATAACTCCAGTTCTGTGTTGTAGCCATCAGGTAAACCCTACTTATGGCAATGTAAAAGGATTTATTCAGTTTGTTTAGTGGATATTTATGTGTACAAAACATTAATTTCAGCCACTTTTGATGGAAAATGAAATTTGGGAAACGAGAGAGCAGACTTGTGTAATCACAGCAGTGGATTTGAAGATTCAGACATAAAAGTCACAAGGTTTTTTTCTGCATGTGTTTTAGTGTTACACATAAAGTCTTCAAGATCTTACTTTTTGGTAAATATTTAGCTTTATAAAGTGGCCTATTGAAGACAGCTATTAGAGACAGGAACATGAGAGAGAGAGAGCTAAAACCGCTGGATAAAGAGTTTAAATTGCCAGATTAGCCTTGTAGTTTTACTCTGAAATATCCAAACATTAAAAGGTTGCTACTTTAAACAATTAGTGTTGCAACACAGTGCAATTAACTAATTCTAAAAACATTTTCAGCAAAGGATTAAGTGTAGTGAACTAAACCTATATGTAAAACCACAACATGCACTAAACATGGAGCCCAAACCTATTTTGCACATTATAGTTCAGTTCACATTTATTAAGTAATTGTACTGACTGTCAGTGACCCTTATAAGCCATGTATGTATATTATATTTGCTGAACTATTTGAAATGTGGCTCAGTGTCTTTTACTAAAAGCCACTCAGGGTAATGAAAGCTATGAAACTTGCCAGAGCAGGCCATCAGATTGGTGCTGTTGTCAAAAAGTTGCTGGTTCTGCAAATACGAATCTCCAAGCAACCGAATCAGCTCTTTGATGTGATTAAAGAGTGGCTTTTGGTCAAGTGGCTGACCCCATTTAAAGTCTTTTATAAGATGATACTTGGTTAGATTGAGAGAAGAGCATTCTAGTTCTGTACTTTATTGTACAAAACTTTATTTTTTATTTTTTAAATTTTTCCATAAATTCTTAGTGTTTGTTGCTTCGTACTATTCTACTGGTACAAGATTTTATGCTGTTGTGTAAATATCTGACCTTAGAAATGTTTTCAGTTTAGCAGTTTGCTACAAAATGCCAGGTAGTATGACAAGATTTATGAAGATGTACCTTTACATTGTGACTGGATGGTGAATGTCTCACAGCACATAAACTGAAAGAGGGACATGGAAATTATCAAACAATCCTAAAGAGAAACCAAATGTGCTTTTTTCCTTGCCTGTGTGTGCGTGTATGCATATTTGTATGTGTATGCATGTATTATATGATGTTCATTCTTGTTGTGCAACTTAACAGACAGACATATCAAGCACTGACAAGGAAAATGCCAGCATAGGTGTCTGGCTGTATTACATCTCTATTGATACCTGCAAGGACTGATGAGAGGCCTGTGCCAGGAATAACCGCTTCTGGAGTTGATTTATTATAACAACCTGGATAAAGGTCATCTGTCCTTATGTGGGGCGGGCTGGTGACAGGTAAGTTATACTGCAGGGAGGCTAGCTTAAGGTGGCTGCCTTGCACAGTCCCCCAATTTGGATTCAGAGCTTGACTGAGCACCTGGCACACTTAAAATGTAAGTGCAATAAGAGTCACCTTCACAGACTAATTGTCTTCTGTAGGAGTTTACCATCCAGCAGGATTATTACAACTGTGTTTTGATGTTGTAATAGTTTTAAGTAGCTTACAATTAGGCAAAATGAGTAAAACTTTAGCATTGCACTTGGCTTTCACAGTGGGTTTTCCAGTAAAAAAAAATTCAGTATGGGGACTTTAATTTAATGTAAAGCATGTAATGTAAATGCTAAATGAAAAAGTATATCCAAAACATAGAATTATTACAGTTGCGTGTCTCTCTATCTTCTCCATCATGTGGCACCAGTCCGACTTGTGAGAGAAATTTGAATAATCACACCAAACAGATTGAAGCCCAGATTGTCTCTTAAATTCCTGCATTTATAAATAGGCATTTTTCCTGTTTAGCTAGAAAATTATCATAGATTATTTTAGTAGCAGCACAGAATGTAGACATTTTTTTTAATGTTCAATGCAGTATATAATGTTTACTGTAATATAAAATAATAGAGTATTCAAAATTCATCACAACAGCTCCTTATAAAATGTTTAAAATCCCATTTATCAGTTTACTATTATGCAACTTTTTATCTTTTAACATGTTCTTATGAGTATAAGAGTAGAAAGCATCTGAGATTACGTGTTTTGTATGTAAAACAAAGCGGATAATACTTTATTTCCCACTGGAAAAGGATTTCCTCCTCTAAATCGATTTCCATTCATGCCCACCTGCAATATTGCATTATAAATTGGGTCCCAGGCCGCAATATAATAACTATGCATTGAAAATCTGTCTTAACAATAGCACAGCACTAGAGAGTAGGGTAACATCTTGCGGCATCACGGTGTGCTGGTGTGGAACAAATAGCATTATGTCGCAGCACGTGTTATGATACAGCACATCAACCTCATCGTAGGAATCTGATGTCCCTCAGTGTGAGTCATTCCTCTCAAGGTGCCAGATGAATGGCTGCAAAACAGAGCTTTTAAATCCCACCCACAAATCCAGGGATCAGTTAACTTCTCATCAGTCCCCATTTTGAGGCGAAGGGTGGACTACGATATGCTTCATTCATCATTCTGTGTAAGCCTCCCCTCTCATATTCGCAATCTGAGCTGTGACTTTGTTTACACTCTCTTCAAGTGTGGTGAGAAAATTGTCCCAATGCTGGTGGCATTTTCTTTACTTGTAATACCTGGCATGTCTGTGAATTATAAGAAGTCACGGAGGAAGTAAAGGTATTAAGCGCCTTCTAGTGTCTCCTTTTGAATTATCAGGAAATGTCTTTGTGTCATCAAGAGCTAGATTACTCTGTTAGATATTTTAAGATTAGGTAAATATGACTCCTTACACATCTGTAAAAACCACTGTATTGAAGAAAGCCAATTTGGTTTTAAGGAGAGTTTTAAGGACCAGTGTGCACTGCAGTTGTAATGCAATGCAGAGTGCCAACATGACTAATGGGCCAAACCTGGTTCCCTTATCGACTTGCACAAAAATACTCAGGGATTGATTTGACTGCTTATGGCACAGCTATAATCTCCCCTCCATTGATACGGTTTCATGGCTATTTGTAAAACTGCTGCTGCAGCCCTTTTTTAATGTCACTCCTAATATAAAATCTAATAATATGCGTCTCAGTGTGGAGCCATATGCCGGTTTTCTTTGAAGTTCAATTCACTTTATCACGTCTATGTTGTAAGAATGAACAAATATGATCTTTTTTTCCCTCAACTGGCTCTGTGGAACAAAACATCTGCGGTTAAAACTACACTATATTCTAAATAAATAATTTTACTAAGCTAAAGTTAACTTAGAAATATCGAAGTCATGGATACCAAAAGACAACTGACTTCCTGCATAACTCAGACAAAATAGAAATTAAATGTAAGCACAAAAACAAGGTTGGGAAATGGACAAAACAAAGAAGAGTTAACATGAGCAGGACTGTTAATTCATAAAGGGACTTTCTTCCAGTTTGTTAATCAAAATTGTGGCTGATTCTTTATTTGACACATTGTGACAATTTGACTTTAATAAGCTATCATTAGCTTGTGCCAATGATAGCTTGTTGTCAGTACTGTAATCACAATATTGTGCCAGTGTTAGAGACAAATATGATTCAGTCTCAAATACAGTTTGTAGGAAGTTTGTATATTATATCCTTACTCACTCCAAGATGTTTGTCATGCTCAATCTTATGTATTTATTCTATTAATTTGTATTCTTGGACTTAACTTTGATTGTTTATTTGCATAAATATATTTCAAAAAGGTGTGCTTTACATTTTAACATGGGTTAGAGTCTGCAGGTTTTGTGAAATGGGACCAAAATTTTATTTTCTGCTCAATTTTACAGCATAATTGGTTTATTTGCATACTTTAATTTTGTTTTCCGTCACACTTATTTTACAAAATTTTATGCTGGTAATCTTTAAAATCTAACCTATAGTATTTGTTTAGCTTTATAAAAACTGAGTGGTTTAATAATCTTTCAGTCTGCATTGATTTCCTGTTGTGATTTATATCTTTTTCTGGAATATCACTGACCCAGTAATAGAATTTTCATGGTGTTTCATTACAGTCTCAGCAATAAGAGATCCTGATTTATAGTCAATTCAGATACTTGAAATGCATTATGGGAGAAACAAAAAAGAAGAAAAAAAGTCACGACAGGCAATGCGAACGTATGTTTGAGGTGTTTGTGTTTACTGTGTTTCAAAGTGAGTCCTAAAGCTATCTCTTATCTCATGCAGTAAGAAAGGAGCAAGAGTAGCTCCAAGCAACTGGTTCAGCTCAAGTCTGTGGCCTTTCCATGTAGATGATTGATTCAGGTACAGTGTGGAGGCAGAGGAGGGATCAGGCTGTGGGCTGTGTCCGTTAATCACACTGTGTTACCACACAGGAAGCATTTATCACCAAACACCAAAGGCTTCCACCCATGGGGAGCACTGAAACCAATCTCATCGTTTACACGCAATCCATCTAGTTCCACAAAAAGCAGCATTGTTGAGCGCTACTGCATCCATTTTCTCTGTAAGAGGGGGATATTCCACAGAAAAAATGAGGGGAAAAAAATGGATATGTTGATAGACGTTATTGTTTCAGGAATACTTGCAATGTTGAAAATATGTCTAGAAATGTCTACAAGTAATATTATTAGCTTTTTGTCATGGTAATTTTTCAGTTTATTTGAAAGACTTCTGTTTGCTGCAGAAGTTAAACTAGCCTCAACTTTAATATACAATTCTGTTTCTCCTTTCTTTTTTCTCTCCTTTTTTTAAGGCATTAAATGGGACAGCTTCATTCACTTTTCAGCTAATATTACATTTATGAGCTCAGCAAAATGTCACACTTTTACTAATCTGCATTTTATAAGGCTGTCTGACAGCCTCTCTATAGAAAGCTTGACTACTCCCAATTTTACTCAGCTCAGTAAGTTAGGTCACTTTTGAATGTGCAAAATGTCAGTGTATGTGTGTCATCACCTGTCGATGTTTACCAACATTATTATTTACCAATAGTGAAAACAACAAAGACAATAAAAGCGTAATGACAAGGTTTAGATTTTCTGGGTTGAAACAAATGTGATATTTATCAGCTCTGTCTGAGGAAAAAGTGAAGCTTGTCCTTTCATAATTTTTAAGTAGATTAAATTATTTCTCTGCCATCACTTACTGACTTGTATAACTGTCTCTCTGGCCTCACCTGGACTTCAGTCATTGTGTTGAGGTCAGTTTTGAGGTATAATTCACACTGAGCCATACTTTGGCTGAGTAATTTCATCCAGCATGACAGATAGGGGCCATAATGGCGCTAAACCACTTTGGCTATGTGGCTACAGTACCATTGTTCTCCTTGGCTGAAATGCTGCATACTCAACAAAACTTGCTGTTATCCAGCCACCATCCATTCATCTGTTCTCACTTTGTCTTCTTCAGAGTCACTGGGGGCTGCTGCCTAACTCAGGTTTCATTGGGATTTTTGTCATTCACAAGCAAACATTTTATTACATATTTTGTATAATAATCTGTTTCTGTACTGCAAGATAATCATCTGTTTTGCAGTTGGCAGTAACTTAAATCTTAAGCCTTCAGTTAAGAGTTTGACTCAGTGGATGTTGATTTACAATATAGAGCCATATGTTGCTCTGGTTGGACATTTGTGTCTTTTCTCCACAGGCTGTCATCTTGACTGCTGCAATCTGTTGCATTTAGTGCAAGGATCATTAAAAACTGCTCTCTTGAAAACATCGTTGTCTACGGGGAGTCTTACCAGAGAGATGGCATTTGGGCATTTACCATGAAATGCAAAGCATGAATAAATGAGGATACTTCTCTGAGTCTGAATGTAATTTTTCAAAAGCAAAAGCACAAACCCCACACTCCCTGAGGATCAATAGCACTGCTTGATAAGTTAGAGCAAACAGACACCTGCTTATACACACCTTTGATGAGCAGCTGTGATTTCCACGTTAGGAAGACAAATATTGTCAAAGCGAGGGGCTGCCATGCTGTTTTTAATTAACCCACCACACTCGCAATCACAGCAATAAACATGTTCGCTGTGTTGTCTGCTGAAAGTAGATCAAAGTTAAAAGTGCCCCAGCAGTGTGCATTTTAAGTGAATGTTTGCTTGCTTTCACTTCTTTAATGTGAGAGCTATAAGAACGTTAGTAGGCAATCTTTTTACTTCATGTCCCCAAACATTTGTAATGTGCCACCTTAGTGAAAGCCATGCTTATAAAGAAAATTTGCATTTTCTTTATAAGCATGGCAGACCACGTAGAGATTTTTTCTTTTTGAACGTGAAACAAAACCTAGAGAGGTGTCCTGGCTTGCTAGCACCAGTTACAGTGTTGCACTTGAGGAGAGAGTGACATTTCACAGCATGAAGTTCAATGACTTCTCACTAGCTAGCATCAGATGCCCTGCTAACATACAGAAACAGTCCAGCTGCTCTTTAAAGTAAAGCACAGGGAGCTGAGAGGAATGGGCCACATGTGGCTGAGGGAGTTATTTCATCAAGCTTTCACCTTTCTGCAGTCAAGGGAGACAAACAGGAAAATCAATACTCCCACTCAGGACAGTTCACTACAAGGGCCTCCCTCAGCACAGCTGCCTGTCAGAATCAGTCCCTCAAGCAGGATGGTAAATGCTGACAAGGTAGGTGCCAGAGCGCACTGATCACGCTGTTACGGTGCAGCTTAAGTCTTCTTCAGCACCGTGGACAGCTCCACAAAGACAGTCAAAAAGTCTGGCAAAGAGCGCTCGAGCTTATCTGCTTGATATTTTCATGCCTCTGAGACACGTTCTTATTACATGTCTGGAAAATTTGTCAGCAATTGTTCACATCCTTTTTGTGTGATTGACACTAATATCAAATATTCCACCATATAACATACAGACCATATAGATTCAGTCTGTCTTTTGCCAAAAATGTCACTTCATTCATATTGTATGTATTATTATTGTCTTTGTATAAAGAAAGCAGTAGAAGACATTATATAAGACATATAAATATAAATAGCAAGCTAATATTATATCAAATGGCTACTAATACTCATGATGCTTTTTGTGACATTAGCATCATCAGCACTCACCACCTTCTCTGTTGCCCACTTACATGTCTCATATTTCTTTAACTGCATCAGCTCCAAAGTTTAAACACTTTCCTTAACTTAAGATTTACTGGAAAGCTTAAAACTAAAGCAAGTAAAACTATCTGTTGTGAACAAACACAACACATATGATTACTAACCTTCCATTTTTCCATTAATTCAGCTCATCATTGTTTTTACTCTATAGATTTTTCTTTGTGATGAGGTTTTCTTTGGTTACTGTAGAGTGAGTGACATTTGGGATCTAGTAGCTTTTATTTTACAGTAGACTGACAGGAAATGGGGTCAGAGAAAATGGGGGATGACTTGCAGCGAAGGGCTCCAGGCTGGGATATGAACCTGAGACAGATGTATAGAGGAACTGTAGCCTTTGAACATGGGTGTCTGCTCAACCAGCTGAGCTAAACCCTGCCCCACCGCAATCTATTTTAAACATGACTTAAGGTACACTCATATTCTTGTGCATGTACATGACTTAAACTTAAACTCACCAACTCAGAGGCATTGTGATGACAGATTGTGTATCATGAATCTAAGCACACATTTTGCTGTGCACACCTTTTTGATGCCTCCATCCGTTCCAGTAATAGCCCCATAAATGGGGAGAGTGTGGGGACACAAGCAAACAGTCACGTTTATCCTCACTGTTTTCACTGTGCATATGGGAATGACTGGGGCCATCAGTGAGTGCTGCCAATGGTAATGAAGCCACCACTATAAATGGGCTAGTCAGTCATGATTAAGTAGCGTGTCAGGCCTGAAGTAATTGCCTTAATTAGCTATTGAACAGGTTTCAGGGTTAATGGGACAACAGGTTTGCAGTGAACCTGATTTACTGTTGGAACTTAATGATTTTACTCTCGCCTTCCCCTCATTCCTTGAAATGATTTGATTAACAGTAAGAGAGAACCAGATCCCCTTGTTTGTTAATACAAAATCAATTTCATGGCTGACTGAGCTATCTCTGACAGTGTTTTTGTTGGTTGAGCAAGGTCTTCAGTCAGCCACTGGAGACAGAACAAATGCAGACAGGACCGTAGAACAGTCCAGACAGTAAATCTGCCCACCTGATTGCATTGCAGGCATAGTGGTTGGGAGCTTTTTAAACTGCCCACAAATGTACCTCTACTAAGCTTTTCTGCCATTAGTACCAGCCAATCCATGGTGTTTTCCATGAGACACTATAAGATGAATTTGCCTCTGTGAGTAAGGAAGGATTTGTGCAAAATGCCAAATAGGCAAATGTGTAAAACTAGTACACTCAAGGTTTTATAAATCAATTTAATTGGAAAAATAATTTTTCTTTATTGGATGAAGGTCACTGCATAATAACCTTTTTCTTTTTTTTTTGCTTTTAACCTAAATTTTTCTCTAAGACAACGATAATGGCTAATACAGGCTCAGCTTCTTTGTGGTGTATTGTGACTGCAGCAGAGCCTGGGATTTTGGGTTTTGATTGCTTGCCCGACATGCACAAGCACTTTGATGTATAAGGCATTTCCCCATTTTTTAAAAATGAATAAATGCCCTGTATACTGTATTTCTTTTGTTACATATTTTTTAGTGTGGTGGTTAGCACTGTCATCTCACAGCATGAAACTGTCCGTTTTGGAATTTGACCAGGAATTTACTGTTTGCATGTTCTCCCTGTGTGTTTGTGGAATTTCTTTAAGCACTCTCATACTTTGTATGCTTCTTCTGAGAGTCCAAAATCACATATGTTAGGTTGATTGCTGTTTTTAGATTGACCCTATGAGTGAGTGTGAGCACGTTTGTCTCATTTGTCTCTGTATGGGCCTTGTCCAGGCTGTAGTCTGTTTCTTACCTAATGGATACTGGGATTGGATCAAGGATGACTGTTCCTGAATAAGATTAAGTGCGTATATAAAAATGAATGAAAGATGTAAATTACAAATATATATATATATATGTATATATTTTTTTTCTTGTGACTCTGAATTCTTTATGACACATGAAACAAATTATTGACTCATTGATTAGAATTGAATACTTTTTCGAACATGTAACACTGCAATTTCATGTTTCCACCAATATGCACATTTACACTGGTACAACTTCTTTAGTGGTTTTGAGGATTGTAATTAGATTTTATGAAAAGAAAACTTGCTGTGCTGCATAACATAAAGTTATATTTGCTGATACAGCCGTTTTACCTATAGATTAACAGCATACAGTGAAACGGTCAAATGCTGCTGAACAGCAAAAATCTTCTTTACAGTCCTCTACGAGAGTCACAAAGGTGCTGCCACAGTAAAGAAAGTGAAGTGTAAGAGTATTTAATGCCTTTACTTGAGTCTAAAACAGAGGTTCAATTGACATAAGAAATAAAGTGTTTTGCAAAGAGATGAGAAAGACAGGTATATGGAGGACAAGGATCCTGTGTAGGAGGAATTCAGCCTGGAAATCAATTCAGTAATTTGCAGTATGAGTATGCAGTAAGATTAAACAGCTCATGTATCCAATACTTTCCAACTATTTCAAGTCTGCATAAATCAGAACTTCACACTGTTTGCTTTACTAAAACTGGTGGAATAGTCAGTATTGTGGAGACAGCACTGGAGTGGAGAGAGGGTTTCCTCAGAGGGAAGGAATATAACAAATGTTGCTGATCTGTTTGGAGTTGCTTTGAAGATGGCATGTCCTGCATTACTTACAGTGCGAGTAGTAACAAAGTTTGATCATGTACAGAGGAAGAGGAAGATTTAGAGGATCAGAGACAAGTAAGCAACGAAGACACAAACATGTCAGTTTCCTTTTTTCTCTGTCTCACTATCATTCTGTCTTCTTCTGTCTCATCGGCACTGCAGATGCTTTTGTTCATTGAACAAGTCACTTTGTGCAGATTGTCAGTGTAACTTTGTGTCTGTGTAAACCAGCTAAAACACTCAATGTCTCGCTCATCTGTCAGGCACAGCAGTTGTGCTCTGGCCCTCTGATAATGGCGAAACTTACACTGGAGGGATTCTCTGCGGCAGCTGTCTATTCAACTGTTCCGGAGTACTTTCATCTGAATTTTTAAGTGTATTGAGCAGAAAAGCAGGAAAATACATTTTGACTTGTGCTTTAGTAAAACTGACCACATGAAAATATTTACATTCACAATTCAAATTCTATCTTATTTAATAATTGGGTTATTGAAAGGAGTAGCCATTGTTCCTTTATTTAACAAGGAAAAAGTCACACTAAGATTAGCATCTCTTTTGCAGGTGGGTTCTGACCAAGAAAAGCAGCAAATAGTTACAGAAAGATTAAAAATACATCACAAATAAAAGAGATGAGACAAATAAAATAAAGAAAAGTTTTAAGATTAATCAAATAACTTTCCCCTTCAAAAACAGTACATAGTGCCAACTAGAAACACATAAATCAGATGACAACAACTCTGAATCTGGGTTTTGAAGGAGCCGGTGGGCATGAACGGGATCAGCTTCAGGTCCTTTTGAAGAGTTTTCCAAGATGCAGGGGCAGAGTAACTAAAAGGCCTTTGACCAAATTCTGTCTTCATGTGTGGAATGTCAAACAGAATGTTACTTTGTGATCGCAGTCTGTAGTGGCTACGATTCTTTAAGGTTATTAAGGTGCCACGGTAAGATGGAAGTTGACCTAGCATTGCTTTTGAACGATATGAAAGTGAATTAGTCTCCTTGCTGTAAGCGATATCCAGCCTACTAACTGGCACAGAGTGCAATGATGTGTGAGTGATCTTGAGTCAGTAATGAACCTCAGGACTCTGTGGTACAATGTGTCTAATGTATGCAGGCAGGACTTTGGGGCATACATATAAAAAATATTGTCATAATCTAGCAGTGACAAAAAGTGGCTGAAACCAGGCTTCTCCTAACCTGAAAAGAGAGGGAGGATTTGTTTCTGAAAAAGAAACTCATCTTCAGCTTCAGGTTCTTAGTGAGCTGTTCAATGTGGGACTTAAAAGATAATGATTCATCAAGCAGGAACCTAAGAAATGTATAAGATTAAACTAATTCAATTGGCTTACTTTGCACGGTGAGAATCTGAGGCAGAGTGTGACGATCTTTAAGTGATCAGGCAAACATCATTAATTTAGTTTTCTCTGCGTTTAGGACCAATTTAATCTTATAAAGGTTTTCCTGAACAATCTTGAAGTCAGATTGTAGTTTGCAGAAACAATTGTCGGGGGGCAGAGGCTGAGCTATACAATTTATTGTCATCTACAATCATGGATCAGCAGTGATGCTGGCAGCAAGCTTCAGTAAGAAAGGATCATGATCATCAAGCCCTTCTGATTTCCTTTAATTTATATCCTTTAGAGCTCAAGGAACATCACTCCTGATAAATTGTGTTCATTTAAAGCACGTTTTTGTGAAGAGCCAAAACTCAGGGGTACAGAGCTTTCTGGTATAAATAAAACTAGTATACACCAGGGTGCAGTCCAAGGACTGAAATAAAGTCCCTGATGATACAAAGTGTCATTTAAAACAAATGACTGATTCACTTTTGTCAGTGATCGCTTCAGCCGCACGCAGATTTATAGATTTTTCGAGATCACATGAAGAGCTTTTAGCTACAGACTTAATAGTTTTCCACACGTACAGTACATTAACTTGCAGATGTGGGATGTCGTGTAAATACAAAGTTAAATACATTTTTTTCCTTTCTTTTTTCCTTTCTTTTTTAAACTGACCTTTTAAAACTGATCTGGCTTTAACAAACAACAGAATGAAAGGTTAAGCGTGTGTTGCTGTGGGTAATTTTTTTTAGTGTTTTTAATAAATGATTAATTGCTTATTTAGGTGTGCTTGTTGTATCAAGGGCAGAGTAGCTGACAAATTAAGATCTGGTCTTAACATAAATCTGCTGCATTTTTTTATTTATTGTTTTATATTTATGATCTCCACATGATGTCCTTCAAGCCTTTCACTTTCTTTCCAAAATATTGTAATTTCTTCTTCTGGATCATTCAATTTGATGATATTCTTGTAACTCTTTTTGCAATCCAACCTTCACTGTCATTGATGCCATTTTTACACTTTACATGCAGTTGCTCCCTCATCTGCAAGAGGTTATAGTCCTTGAACATGATTCTTTTAACACATGCACATATGGCACAACAATTTCCACGTGGCACCAATACAAAAGCATATGGCCACATGAGAACACAGACACAGTGCATGCATTTTTTTTCTTTTACAAGAAGGATTGATTATGTCATAATTTTTCTGCCATTAAAATGTGGAAAGTAGTTCAGTCAAATGCAACAGAGAGGTCCTAGAAACATTCTCTTGTTGTTCCTCAGCTAAAACAATACAGTTCACAAAGTTGTCCCACCAACTCAAGATCCAACCAGGTCTGCTCAAACACACAACTCAGTGCAACACTGGCATAATTTCATGAAGCAATGTACTATGTAAAGGTCTCTGAATTCTCTGTATATTCAGCTTGTAACTCTACATTTATGTACATGTGTTCAAACATAATAAGGTCGTTAAGTAAGATTAGCATCAATGTTATCTTTGCTTAGTCCGCTATTGTCATGTAAACAAACAAGGAGACTGATGCATATTTGTGAAGTTAAGGAGACAATGTTGCACAATGTGATGTTGCAATCCAAACCGACCCTGGCAATTGTTTGCCACTAATTGTTTTTTTTTTCCTTCTCATTTGCCAACTGTTATATGCTGAGAGTTGAAGGAGGGGCATTTTAAAGTAGTTAGGTGGACTCCCTGACACAGGCAACAGTAGCATGATGCAACACTGATGTTAGTATTTAATCCTTTTGTACATCTGTTCCACACAGTAGCTTGAACGTTCAGTCAGAGAAAGAATAACTGCAAATTCCTGTCTTTTTAAAAATTATTATTATTATTTTTAGTGTATAAGAGGTTGGTGTTTAAAGCTGTTCTTTTAATCTGAATTGATCTGACTGCAAGAAAAGCCTACAAAACTGGGGGACTACCACCTCTGAGCTTTACTGTTGAATCCCACCAGACTACATTATAGCAGCATGACATGAAGAGGATAAATCGTGGGTTTTTTCAGGTCAACAGCTGCAGCCACACTGGTGCTCCTGTGCTCTGTAGGTGATCATGGAGGTTGCACAGTCTGCTCTTCAGAGATGCCCCAAACTAATAGGTCCTTAACATTTACAGTTATCAAATGCTGCACTGTAAGACTGAGCCTAAACTATTTGTCAGATAATAATAGCCAGAAACTCCTTTCTCTCCAGTCATTCTCAGAGGATGTCAGCAATCCACAATGGAACAGGAGGCAGGAGAGAGATCTGACACCAGCATCACTTTAAACAGTGTGAGGGAAGCACGCCTGACCCTGTCAGAGCCCCAGACATACTCCACAGCTCCACTACACTAACAAGCATTTTGAAGCATAGCCCTCAAAATAAAACATCCTGTTTTTAGGTTGTTGACCATCTGCTGAGCTTTACAGTGCACTTTTGTCTCTTCTAGTTTTATTGTTCTTTATTTGTGAGATGACAAAAAAAATCTGTGATTTGCAAGCAAATACAAATCCTATTTGAGGACTTGGACCAAGAGATATGATGACTCAGGCGTGACGTGCTGGCTGCTGACTGAGCTGATGGACTATTAGAACATCGCTTTTTCCATTTGTGGGTCCTTCTGCTGTGTCGAGAATGGAAAGCAGAGCTAAGAGCAGCCTTCTAATTGAGGCCACAGCATGTCCCAAAATCATAAGATAACATGGAAATCTGTGGTGTATAATTCCACTGAGAGAATCTGTGTAAAATGAACATAAGAAAGGTTAGCATCTGCTTTTGTGATTATGTGTGCTTTCAATTTGTTTGTTCATGGGACCTTGGACATTTCCCTGTGTGTAGTTTCTTTCCTCATTTGTCTATTTAAAGATTAAATGCCTGGATAACTAGCTACTGTATAGAAGCCCAAAGTATCCCAGCTCTATATCTGCGGATATGATTTCAGAATTGATTAATCCGTTGAGGAGAGGCCTCACTGTTTGTTAGATCTAACCTTTCTTATAGTGTTCCACGATGAGATCGATTATAGCTGTGCACATTATATCCATAAAGCACAAGGTTTATTTTCCTCATTTGGTATTGATCTTGTAACTTTTGGAGGCAAAGTGGTGAAATAAACCAGTTTGAAGATTTTTATCTGTGAGACATTTCATGGATCAATGCAGACTAGCTTACAATATTATATTTCTTTTTTAATCAGATGATTCAGAATACATTAATTTTTTTTTGTGCAACCAGTAACATTGCAGTGCACAGGGGAACATTTTTGTTTGCCTCAGATGATAACAATAAAAAATGCCAATTAGAAGAGTCCCTTTTGAGTCCTGGTGAAAGGTCATTTTGACAGTCTCGTATTTTTACTGAATGGCATTCACACTTTGCAGAACACAAGCTGGTAACCAAATCTTCACACAGCAAGGGCAGAACATAATGAAATTGTAGCTCAGCCTAAAAACTGCAAACTTATCAGTACCACTGTCAGCCAACCTGATCGCACTATGAACTTTTACATTAAGCAACAGATTATTTGTGTTAGACTTGCACAAATGTAATGGTGAGATTGGAGACTGCTTCACCTCTGCATGGAGCAAATGTGCAAGGAGCAAGTTTGTGACTTTCTTGCATCAAGAAATTTTCACTGATTGTCAACTATTAAACTTAATGATGCAACAAAACATGTTAATGGGGCATTGCATGGTGCACATAATCATTCAGATTATACTTTATTTTATTTAGCCAGCATAGAGTACAACCACTTTAAAATCCCCTTAATACACTTTCTGCTTTGCCTCACATGCGGTCATGTGCTGCAAATGAATCTTTTGTTTTGATTGAAAGGCAAAAGCACGATCTTCACATTTCTGCCTCTGAATCGCAAGAATGACCTGTCATCGTCGATTGCTCATGTTTACACATGCAATAGTTTTTCACTTATGTTTCTTCCTTGATGTCAAACACCAGAAGAGTGAAAATACGTAAAGAACTCTGCTACTAAGCTATTGTAGACTTGGCTAAATATGGCCAAATACTCACAAGTATTTGTATCAGGGAGATTACGCTGTTCTAAGTTGTTCTATATATATATATATATATATTAATTATCCACACACACACACATATATATGGAGATGCACATTCCCACATTATTTGAATAAAAACAAGAGTCAAATAAGACAACAAAAAATACATTATTTAAGTCTGAGACTAAATAAGTTTGCCTGATTGTACAAGTGGATGTGTGGTACAGTGGGGCTTGGATCTTAGTGTTCTACTTGCTGTTTTGTTAAAGAGATCTAAGCAGGCAGGAATCGCACAATTATGTAATTCCCCACTGCTTCCAGCTCCAGTCCATTTAACTACACTACTCAGCTGTAGTGGTTCTTATTGTTACAACCTAATACAGGGGAATGAAAGGCATAACCAAAATATGAGAACTGCGGACAGATGTACAACTGGAAGTTAACGGAGTTTGTTACAAGTGGGAATGAGGACCAATACAAAACAAAAAGGTGGTGATACCATTGTTGGGGGTAACAAAGCTGCTCGAACCAAACACAAAATATAACAACTATTGTCTAATTTCAACTCAAAACAAGCCAGTAAAATGCAAAACCAAGAATATCCAAAACGATGAACGAAAAACTGGCCGACTAATCTAGGTGTGACAAAGTGAGTGAGCCTGTGGTTCACCACTTGTCCCTTTTTGTTTGGACTTTATTTATTTTTTCTGTGTCGCATCTGATGCAACTCATGTTTGACATTGTTCTGTGTTTGAACCCATATTACAGGCTAGGAGATTGGGAGTGGCCAACCCAGTACTTCAGAGCTACAGGTGTGGGTAATTTAAAGCCCCAGTGTGTAAGAATTACTCCCATCTAGTGGTGCCCTAAAATATTACAAGCAACCGAGTAGTGGTCTACTGGAGTCTCACCGCTAAAGAGCGTTATTACAACTACAGAAGCCCTGGAGATTCAAGAATGTGAAGTTCGAGTGTCCCGTCAGGTGATGAGGAACAGAATGATACATTATTATTATTTTTTTATGCCAATAAGTTACAAGCGTGCCCTCCATGTATTTGGTACCAAGCTACTGCTAACAGCTAATGTTATTATATGAAATGGGTTTTTGTGTTACTTGCAAACTCAGAGATCATCTGATGAAGGGAGAGGAAGAGGGAGTGAAAGCAGGGACAGTGGACCTGTCTGCACTGCAAGAGGAAGATCCCGTGCTGTAACATTTCTCTGTGTTTAATAACATGTAATTAAGCTGATTTATCCAGGGAGGTGGGCGTCGTATTGATAGGAAATAATTATTACCTGAGAGATATTTCTGTTACAATGCTGCGGTTCTGGTGATGAAATCACGCCAAGAAACTGGTTTTACTTTGGTCTATTTTGTCTGACTAGTAAGAGGACAACTACTCCCATCCCGTTGACAAATAAGCTGAAATAAAATATGAAACACAATGGAATGCTAACAAGTTTGTCACCTTTTGGCTACTGTATTCAAAGATGGCAATGCAACATGGCAGCCGCCACCTATGTATTCATAAACATCTAATTCTAAGCTACAAGCACGCTTTCATTTGGATGGGACTGTAATTAGACTTTGGTACAATATGGATTTATGATAGCAATTCTTGATTTTTGCTAACAAAAGCCAAATAAGCTACACACTGTACCTTTAAATCATGCTTTTTGAGTTTGGAGCAGCTGGATTCCTTGTAATCAAGACAGATTTAAAGCAAATCATTCTGAAGTTTTACATCCTATTGAATTGTTCACCAAATTAACAAAACAGTCAAAGGACACAATTACCTATTAGATTAATTTGGAAAGCATGTCCAAACTTTTATCTGGTATTGTATATCTTTAGGAAATGTAAAATTCTTTCAATGACCAAAAATAACCTTCAAGCCAAGTCTTGCAAAACCTAACTAAATACATTTTTTATATTTATTTAGTTTATTTAGTTATTTTGTATAAGCTATTCCTGTGGAAAAAGGAAGTGTGGTCATAGTCCTGCAAAACTTTGATTTACTCAGTCAAACTTTTAACAGTCTCTCATTAAATTAAACTAATATCAGCCTCCCCGTAAACCGTTGTCCAGCAGGGTGACTAACAGCTCACATTGCCATCACTCCTCTTGGATGTAGCATTCAGCACAGAGACATTGTAACTTCCCTACCAATTCAACAGCTTTCTACCTGCAAATAACTGTATGTTAATTGGAAACTTCGTGTTAATGAAAATTAATATGTGAAATTGGCATTTTCTTGCTATAACAGGCCCTGTGTGAATGTGTAATAATGAGTTTGGAGTAAAGCTGTCAACATCGACTGGTATACTTGCAACACTTGGACTTTATCTGATCTGTCTCATTATTTGTTATTTTGCTGAAATGTTAGACCAAGTGGTTATTTTGGATATACTGGTAAGAAATCTGGAAATGTTTTTTCTATTCATCTGTGTTTGTCATTACATTTAATTATCTCCTCCATGTGAATTTTTATAACGCTTTTGTTCATTTAACTTGAAGTGAAAATATCTCATTTGCATAGATGTGACAAGGAAAAAAGAAATTGTACATAAAAAAAGTCCATCCAAATGCACATGTGGCGCAGAGTGCAGAAGAAATGTGGCCTTCCTGAAAGAATATCTCAACTAGAGTAGTGCTGGACTCAAAACCCAGGTGTTAGGTTACACAGTCAAACTTCTTGATGGTGTTTTGGGTTAACCCAATCCTAATAATTACCAAAAGAGAGATTTTTAGATTTCATCCAAGACAACACTGTACTTGGTTTGAAAACATAATCATAATTTCTCCCTAATATTAACCATTCCATTACTGGCACATTTATTAATTTTATAATAATTACAAAGGGTTGCCAAAGTCTTAGATAATGTGTACTATGATTCGAATAGAGTACCACCCATGTTCAACCAGAGCCTGAAACTGGGGAGAGTTCCACAGCTGTGGAAAACATCCTGCGTAGTACCTGTTCCAAAGACCCAGAACCCAAAGGACTCCAACAGCTACAGGCCAGTGGCACTGACATCCCATCTGATGAAGACCTTGGAGAGGCTGGTTGTTGCCCATCTCCAGCCTATAGTGAGCCCATTAATAGCCCATTAACCCGCTACAGTTTGCCTATCAGCCTGGTATTGAAGTGGATGTCATCTAGCTCCTACAGAGATCCCTCTCTCACCTGGGAAAGGCTGGGAGCACTGTGACAATCATGTTTTTTAATTTTTCCAGTGACTTCAACACCATACAGCCCACGCTTCTAAGAGACAAGTTGGAAATCACAGGGGTAGACTTCCATTTCACAACATGAATCATGGACTACCTCACCAACCGACCACAGTATGTGAGGACACGAGACTGTGAGTTCAACAGGGTTGTCTGCAGCACGGGGGCCCCACAGTTCTGTCTCCCTTCCTCTTCACCATCTACACTGCAAACTTCACACACAATTCAGCAAACTGCCAAATACAAAAGTTCTCAGATGACTCTACAGTCGTCGGCCTCATCGCAGATGGAGACGACAAAGAGTACAGAGAACTGATCCAGGCTTTTGTTTGCTGGTGTCAGCAGAACCGTCTCCAGATCAACGCAGGGAAAACCAAAGAACTGGTGGTGGACTTCCACAGGTGTAAACACTCCCTTCCGGCACCGGTGAACATCCAGGGAATGGACATTGAGAGGGTGAGATCTTACAAGTACCTGGGTGTTCACCTGAACAGCAAACTGGACTGGACAGACAACACTAACGCCCTGTTAGAGACTGGTTAAGTAGGCCAGCTATGTCCTGGGATGCCTCCTCAATCCGCTGGAGGTGGTGACAGAGTGGAGAACGATGGCTAAGCTTTCGTCTATGATGGAGAAAACGTCCCAACCCATGCAGGACTTTTTAACAACACTGAGCAGCTCCTTCAGTGACAGACTGCTTCACCCGCGGTGTGTGAAGGAGAGATACAGCAGGTCCTTCCTTCCTGCTTCTGTCAGACTGTACAATCTGCACTGCTCCCAGTAGCCACACAGGGGAACTCTGGCGTCCTCCCATGGTCCAAAAACATGCCTTTCTTTGCCTTGCGATGGACTGCCAACCTGTCCATGCCCCTGTGATAGGCTCCAGCCCCCTACGTATGTACTCCGGTAACTCGGTTGTTAATGTTTCCTCTTTCTTTCCAATAATGTATTTCAGTGTTCTCTGGCCGAATTGAGTGATATTGGATGTTGTTTTGCAGTTGGTGATATGTAGCACTGCTTCACAAGAACAAGTTTGAGAAGTTGAAGCTCTTGTTTTGCACAGTTGCTTTGTCTCCAGGGCTGAGAGAAATACTAGACGTAATAGAAATATTTCTATTTGCAGGAAATACAGATGGAAATATGAAGTAAATCTTTCTGTGGTCATTATTCTTATTATAAATCTGTCTTTTGTTTGTATTGTACTTTTGTGCTTTACACTGTGGCTCATACTGCTCCCACATATAATGCATTAAGCTCTGCAAAGGCCGATATGGACCACATCCAGTCTGATAATTTAGTCTGCTCTGAACCAGTCTGTCAAACTCAGGCAGAGTTTGTTTTTTGTCTTTCAGCAGAAGTTTAGCTCCTTTTGAGCAAGCTGTGACAGGGTCCCTGCAGGTCAAAACAAACAGCAACTTTTTTTTTCTTTTTCACAAACTGGGAATCACAACAACAGGGTCATTCTGGGTCTTTTTAGTCAATACGTAATAATAAAGCAGGAGCTTAGAAACACTTAACTCACAAAGCAAAAGAATATTCAGCTACAATGATTCCTTTGTACTGCATTTGGTGAATGTGTTTTAGTCTGCTCTGATCTCAGACTCCGAGTCCCAGCGTTTACTACACTGTGTTGTAGAGCTGGTTGGCCAAGCTGGTGAAATCCTCTACACAAGACTCTCCCCAGACCCTATCAGGGCAGATCGCCTCTGCAGTCGGGGGAGGTTCATGGCAGAAGCATATCTGCGATGGGCATTTGATACTGCCTCTGTAGAGTAGAATCACATAATCCAGTTTGTGGCCAAAAAAAGAATAAAAATGTTAATTCAACTGCAGCCAAATAATCCCTTGAAATAACAAGCTTAAAAGCTAAAACCTTCCATAATTTTATTTGGACTCTTCCATGCACTGACAATACTATGACATCAAAGCAGAACAGGAAATGCATGGCTAACAAATCAATAGATAGAGGAGTCACATTTAGACTTAATTCATGCAAAGTGGAGCTTTACGAAAGCTGTGGAGTTCAGATGATACAGAGAGACTGAATCAGAGATACTGAGCGTGCTGTGCCACTTATCCTATTGTGGTCTGGGGCTCAAGGCTGTACATCAGCACAGAAGCAGTTTTATACTTTTCCTCATAACTGTTACAATTTGGGTGAAGTAAACTTACTGGAAAAGATTGAAATTTTTCTAGCTTTCATTTCACGTGATTTAACCCATTAAATATGTTTATACAATTACCTAAATAAAAAGAAAAGTGGGGTAATTGTTTACAGAATAAAAAGAACAAAATACAATGATTTATTCCTTCAAGTCTAACATTTAGCTTAAAATAGAACCAAGATCACAAATCACACGATGAAACTCAGCCCATTATTGTTGGAATCAAAGGGCCTCATTCACCAATATTATTTTGCAAATCTTCTTAAATTTTTTCTTAAGGTGTACTTGAGAAATATTTTACAAAAACCTCTGTTAGATTCATGAACATGTTCATAGACCACGGAATTGTTTTATCTTTACTCTTAGATTTGTGAATACCAATCTCTCCTAAACTGAAAGAATAGATCAATCGGCCCTACTTTGCATAGGTAAACGCCCCAAAAAATACTGTGCAAACAGACAGAAGAGAAACAGATAAGGAAAAGTAACAAAATGAGAAACTGATGAATGAAAACAAAGAAATAACAATAAATTAGGCCTGATTTTCCTCATTTTTAAGTGTTTACTTGATCATAAATAATCACACGGTGAGCTACAAATAGCATAAAACGGCTTTATATACAAACTGATCATTAATTACTCCTGAACTTGGACAGCAGCCTGCAGTCTGGTCCCATGAGCATGTCAAGATTTACATCCTTGTGGCGCCGTGGTTAAGAGGAAAGGGGTACACTGTAGAATAAAATTTAATTACATAGCCTTTTGCACATCTACAGTTTGTAAAGTAAATGTCCACCTCCTGTAACATCATTTTAAGATTTTGTTCGCCTACGGAGTTAGTGGTGTATCTAATAAATCCTCCAGGTGAGTCTGATATGTGTTACTAACCGTGAAATAACCTTGATTTCTTAATAAAACTAATAAAACTAGTAATTATAATAAGTTTTAGTAAATTTTAATTATTAAAGACGATTTTCAGCAAGTGCATGTCACAGGTGACTTGAACATTTATGGAGTAATATTCTTGTGGTTGAGGGAACAGATCTGGCATCTGTGCAGTCTTTTGCACTGATAGATCTGTTTTGACTCCAACTTGTTCTTGGATGAATGAAATGGATGAAAAACTTTTGAATTTTCCGTTGGAGGAAATGATGACGTTTGGATCTGTGATACTGGAATTTATCTTAAATGACTAAATACTTTATCAAAAGCAGCAGAAAACAGCACAAATGCTGATTTTGTTTTCGAACACTGTGGCTTTCAGATGTCTCAAAGGCCTGGGATATACCTGCTGCTAGCAATGGGTCCGAGAATGTATCATGGCTGCCACGTGTTTCTAGTGTTCATTTGACACATAGGCTGTGTCCGAATGTGCACCCTACTAGCTACATAGTGCCCTATATAGGTGTCACGCCATTTTGTAGGGGTATCCGAATGTCCAGAGAAAAAAAAAATTAGGGCACTCAAAATTACCCACAATGCATCTTGAAAAGTAGTAAGCATCGATGGTCACTAGATGGGTCAATATAGACCACAATGAATCACGGGCAGAAGCTCAACATGGCGCAAGGAGGTGAAAAAACATATTTTATTTAATAGATATTCAACAAAGAATTAAATGCAACATAAGGAATAAAAATAAAAACATTTACACACAACTTTGGATTGGATTTGGAATGACATCTTGTTGTTGCCGTGGAGATGGCTGGTAGTCACGTGGTCTGCGGCGAGGGAAAAATAGGCAGCTTTGTATCTGAATCACCAAGAAAATGAGTGCACCATGTAGTGTGCTATATAGTGCAGCCCTATGTAGTGAACGAGGGGTTAGGGAGTAGGATGGACATTCGGACACAGCCATAGGCTGCTCACGTAGACACAAGGTAATGTGTCGTGTGCACAAGTTGCAATATTGACTTGAAAGCTAGAGGCGCTCATGCAAACAAGAGCATGAACACGACAGGTCCGAGGTAAACACAATGGCAGACACTTTTGGAGTGTTCAGCGAGTGGAGAGTGGGCGGGTCGGGATACTCAGGCAGAAATGATTGACAGACATCAGCTCAACTCACTGGCAAGATGCAAAGTGAGATTCACAAAGCACCTACGCCACAGAGCGGTCTTTGAGGTGGAAGACGTTTCCCCTCCTGAATCCACTCAGCAACACATGAACAAGGTGGTCCTCATTCGTGTCAGTCTGAGCCGTTAGCACTGTTGAGCTGACCTGTCATCAGTTCCAGCAGCTCTGGGTAGCTTTGGAGACTCGCGGCAGCTTGTGGCAGCTGCAGGAAGAACTGTAAGTTGCCGCTGCAATGATTTCGAGCTGCTGTCTGTTGCCAGATGAGGATCAGCAGGTAAAGAATAAAGTCCAGTGTTTCTTTTACACCCCTCAAAAGCAAATATACATCCCATTGGAGGAATATTTAATTAGAAACTCCGGAAAGAATAAAAGTCTGAAACCAAATCTACACTATATAAGCTCACATCCATTGATATGCAGTGGTGGGCGTGGTTTTCTATGCTTGCTAGACGAGGACTGTCCATCTGCATCTGGAAGGAAAGGGCTGTGGGTTTTTTTTGTATTTTCTCATGACGTAGATAATTTCTCTATGTCAAAAAACATAACCTGTAGGGGGTGTTATGAACCATTTTTTACCCACAAAATCCCCTTTTTAAAATAAACAAAAAGAATACAAATTTTAGCAACATTATTTGATTTTCATCACAATTGAGCAATTCTGTGTTGTTTACAGCTCAAAAAACACATTTTTGGGTGCACTACCCCTTTAAGACTGGGACATGAGCTACTTATTTGTCAGGTCATTAGTAGCTTAAAAACACTCCAAAATGTCACCCCTTGAACCCCACTAGGACTGAAAACATCTAATTTACTGCGCTGTTTATCCTTATCCCCATCTAACTTCACAATGTATTTACTGGAGCAGAGTGTATAAAGCGAAGTAGATTTATTTTTATTTTTGCTAGAACTTTTTGCTTCCCAGAAAAAAGAAGGGAGTGGAAACAAGTTGCTCATTCCACACCATACCACATGGAATGAAGGAGCTGTAAATTTATGGTTGAAAAGGGAGCTGTTGAACTATGTTTCTGTGGTATTTTGACCTAAACACATTGCTCATATCTCATTAAGAGCACAGAAAATTGTGTCAACTTGTCAAAAAAGGACATTCTTTAAGTTCTCTTAACCAATTGTTCTCAGTGCTAAGATGTGGTTGTTGAAAAAGCAATTTATACGACTCTATCCATTTTCAATAAGACAATAAAAAAACTACAAGCAGCAGCTGAATGGATCAATTTAGCATACAGGCTAAAATTAGGAAAGATGCAGCAGATACAAAGGAGGTATTTTAATATGATATGGAGAAAGGTAAGCTAGAAATATTATTGTTTTAAGTATTTGATTTTTTATGTAGTTGAACATTTACTTTAAACATAGCAAAACGGAGCCATGAGTTAATTATTTGTATGTCTAAATCTAAACATTTGGTTTTGGGTGTTTCTTTTGTCAAATAATTTGACATTTTTTCCTAATCAGGTTCAGACAAAGGAATATTCAGGGAGCAACAGATTCATAATAATTACACATGCCATACCAGTTGAGTAAAAGATTATATAAATTATCTTTTGACATGCAAACGTGTAGATTTTCACAGATTAGACTTTTTCTGGTGGTATTTGTTTACCTTTTCTGTGTCAGAGTGATTAATTTGAGATCTTAGCACTTTGCAGAGAGAGGTGTCAAAGAGAGCAGCATAGTTTCAATGTCGTAATTATGGAGAGCCTGCTCAACTCAAGGGCACTTGGCTCACAGTGCACCCTCCTCTTAACCTTTACAAATGCCTTCATTGCTTCCACTGTATATTGCCTTGGGGACATTGTTGTGAAATCGAGCATCAGCATTTGATTTTTATCTGTGCGCTCCATCAGTCCACATTGGAGCTCCGTGTGCTGCACAACAGAGGAAATGATTGATACTTTACAGTAGGCCTTCTTGACAGTCCTCCTGGAGTTGCCTTCTACTTTATATACATATCCCATTCACATGCTGCAATGCCATTTAAAGCAGAAAGAAGAGAAAACTGAGGGAGATGGAATGAGATTAATGTGAGGAAATTCATGCATTGTCATGACTCTAGTAACAAAGGCTGGCTCCAAGAAAAGATGTGACAAGATACTGTGTGCAGCACATATATCACAAAGGGATCCATCAACATTTGTCTCATTTTGCATCAGGTCTGAACTACTCTAATAGGACAGAGCATTTGTCTCTTTGACCTCCATGTATTCTGAGGAGAAGATGGGGTATGAGGAGATGGATTAGCTGGATTTTCAGCTACACGAGAAGCCTTGTCATCCTGGCACTGAACCGCTGTGGGCAGAGACCTCACATCCTCACAGGGACTGCAGCGGCACAGAGTACAAGTAGTAATTGGCTGAGAGGCCCAGATGCTATATGGCAGAATAGGCTGAGGTGACAAAAGAGAGGGACATGGTAATAAGTCAAAGCTATTATTCCTGCATCATTTTCCCCTTAGTTTTGCACTTTTGTGGACTCAACATGAGCAGAGTCAAGCTCAGAATGTTAACATCTTAATGCTGAAAAATAGAAATAATCCTGGAGCTGGCACACAGTTCATTTAAAAATAACTCACCTCACCTACACTGAAGTGTTTCTTTTTTAAATGGTTTTATTACTCTTAAAAAAAAAGTCCTTTGGTAAAATAAAAAAAATTAGCTTAGCTGTCCAAATATCTTTTGGTAAACCTGTGGGCAAATTTTAGCAGATGCCAAACAAGTAAGTAACTATAACCGATTAGCCTACTAGTTCTAATAAACAGCAATTTGGCTGCTGTTTTAAAGTTTAAAAGTTATTTTGGTCAATTACACATCTAAATTGCAGAGCATGTAGATGGAACATCCTTGATATTCAGGAAATAAAATTAAAGCTGTACTTTGCATATTTTGTACTCCCTGTATGCTGTAAAGTTAACTTTTTTCTGACCCTTAGTCAGAAGTAAGCTTTAAGGCATATTTACGACAATTATGTCTTGTTTAGTTATTTATGAATTAGTGAGTTAGCATTCTGTAGGTTGTGTTACCACAACCCTCAGTAGCCACCTTAGTCCTATTTCAGACTGGCAAATAAGGTCTTCTATTGTAAAAATGTTTGCTCAGTTGCAAATTTCATGTCATATCTCTTGAAAGTTTGGAACCTTTCTAAAGTCTGTTTCTTAATGAAGAGAAATTAACCCATTGCCCAATTTGTTGTGCAAATGTATACAGTGATAGAGATGTTTGACTCTATAATCAGAACACATTCATGTGAACAGACACACCAGACTGTTTACTTGCATTATTATAAGCGAGAGAGGAAATGTAGCTTTGAGGCATGACCATGTGAATTGAAGACTATATGGGAGATGGTCCTCCAATTGCTATTTGTATATTAAAAAGATGAATATAATAAGGGGATGTATATTGGCTAAGGTGTTTTAAATCTATGACGGTTTGCATTTAAAATCCCCTGTGTACATGTATTTAAACAATACTATATTGCACAGGGTCAGCTGCTGTGTAGTCCTCCTGAAATAATTTTTGCCTTGCTCAAGGGCACTTTGTCATCTTGGATGTCTAAATAATCTCCTCCCCTGGAAAGAAGTTCACAGCTGGATTAGTCCCTCCTGCTGAGTTTTAGGATTAAGTAGCAGCAATGTCAGCATGGTCAGCTCCACTGTTACACACCAAAACAATGCAAGCTCATTTTTAACAGTTACACTCTACATACTGCAGATAGGAGGAGAAAAATGGAGCCTTGAAGTGACCCAAAGTGCATATTTCCTGCAAAGATTCCCCCCATAAAAAAGCTGTTTGTTAGGATATGAATTTTACACTTTGAGCAAAGAGAAAAATATGCCTAGGCAAACCAAGTCTCCCAGATATTACATTTATATATTCATGAACTGTTTTTCCAATTATGCTGCACTGACAAGTGTATTTCCTGGCTGAATGATATTCAGAAGCACTGCTTTCGCATGTGTGGTTTGAGAACAAAGACATGAAAATCACTTCAGTTCATGTTTATAAAAAACTGCAGTTTTTGTAGTGTGTCAATAGCATCTTCCATTGAGAAGTTCAATTGTTTGATCAACAGTCTTTCCACTTGCCAAAGTATCTTTGGGCAAAGCACTGCAGTTATATAATAAGATGCACTGTATGTAGCACTTTACATAACCCGGTTTGAAAAAACATGCCAGTGTGACTTTAAATACATATGGTGCTTTATTTGTTTTTTGGATTTTACTAGCACTATTTAACTTCTGTAATTAGACAGATGTGTTATTTAACATCTCATTAAATAGAATATACACAGTTGCAGATCAATTATACATAAACCCCGTTTCCACAAGATGTGATTACCTTGAACAGAAGTGAAGGTGAAAAGTTATAATGAAAAACAAGTTATGCCGAAGCATTAAATATGTATTGTGTCACTCACTGTTGCTCATCAGTCTCACTGCAATGTAATAGAGACTGAACTATCTCCATTTCACCATGATGTGCATGAATGATTGAAACAGAAGTTATTTGTTTCAATCTGGCCTCCACTTTTTGGATTCAACCAGATGAAACATGCTGTGACAGATAGCTTGCATCTCTTGTTAACTGATTGTGTTGCTGAGCTACATTTGAACATTAATAATCTGTCTCATTAACTCTGATATTGGGATGTAATGGAAAAGCTTGTACCAGTCTCATTCCTATTTTTCCTGTGCCTGTGATCATATATTTGGGTGCATGTTACAAAGTGATTTTTAGATATACACATATGTTGTATGAATTATAGAAATATATTCCCAACTTGACATTGATAGGAACTTTTCTATTCTTCCTTTAAATTAAATCCAGCTTTAGATGACATCCAGTCCACAGTGCAGCAACTGTGCTGTAGTAGTTTAATCATGAAACAATCCCACACTTCTGTGTAGATGGTTGATAGTTTCTACAAGCTTCCACTCAGACATAGTACACTATGTCCAAGACCTGTGTGTCAACATACTGCTAAAGCAGTTTGATAGAAATTCTACACTGGTGCCATTTGACCCTGCTGTGGCTCAGTTCTCCTGAACCCTGGCTTCTGAGCTGATGATGCAGGAACAAAACAAACAGCAGACCAAAGAGGTCATAACTCTGGCTTTTTATTTTGTTGCTGTGACACCAAAATCAACCCATTATTGAAGATATAAAACAGATATAAGTTTCCTAGCAGTGTTCCATGGCCAAAAAAAACAAACCAACAAGTGACAATGTAATAATTTTAATATAGTATTAGAAGAATGAGTAAACAATTAGCTTAGTGAAAAAAACAACTGCCCAGTTACTACTTTAAAATCAAAGGCACTAACTGAAAATCATGGATGATGATGAATTTCAGTTGGAGGGCTGCTGTGCTAAGGATGGTGTCTGGATAGATATCTGTTTTCCTGGCTAAGATACTAAAGTCCACATTTGACCTCAATGCTTTTGTCAGTGTGTGTAGGGATATGTACTCCTATTGTATTAGGAGAAAAAAAAATACTGCATGCATGTATACATGAAATGATTAATGTGACT
>JBAMHW010000014.1:15367367-15381639 GCA_037177495.1 Rhadinocentrus ornatus
CTTTCTTTCTTTCTTTCTTTCTTTCTTTCTTTCTTTCTTTCTTTCTTTCTTTCTTTCTTTCTTTCTTTCTTTCTCCACAAGATAATACCTGAATTTACACACCCAACTTTGATCTGTCACAATTTATCTTCTATTCTATTAATAGCAGCAGCTTTGCCTGTTTGGTGATGTGTTGCATTCTTCGAACACATCACCAAAACTGATGAGAAGAACAGCGCTCTGATATGGGGTTGTTGGATATCCCTGGTGCTTACAGTGAGACTATACGAGTCTCTTGAATCAGTCTGGATTGAAGGCTAAGTTACATTCGTGGAGCAATTTGAGGCTTAAGTGGGAGAGTGTGCTAGTTCAGGGCTATTCAATTCAGTCCCATGAGGGCCACAGTCCTGCAGGTTTTTAATGTTTCCCTGCTCCAACACACCTAAATTAAATTAATGATCCAATAGCCTATGATATGGAGGAATTAAATAGTTAATTATATAATTAAATAATTGACAGATTAAATAAATGCATGATTCACTGCAACACAGGACCATAAAATAATTAAACAGTGAAATAATTATATATGTTTTTACATACATTAATTGGTGTTTTAATGAATTAGTGATACATTTAATAACACATTAATGCATTTAATTCTCATTTTAATTATTTAATGGGACATTTAAAGTATTATTTAATGATATATTTAATTATTTCATTGTGGCACTTTTACTCCTCCATACTATGAAGTTCTTAACAATGACTTTAATTTGAGTCAGATGTGTTTGAACAAGGAAGCATCAAAAACTTGCAGGACTGTGGCCCTCTTGGGATTGAATTGAATAGCCCTTTGTTAGTTTCAATCTGACTTTTCAGGTGAGTTTCTCTTTCTTGAGCAACTTTCATGGGATATTCCCCTGGTGAATGTTAGGTTGGTATCCTGTAGAACAGATGAAAGGTTTGAATAAATCATACCACGTGGTTGGCAAACAATCTGGTAATAGGAAGAAAGCAGAGCACGAGAGGAAGACCAACAAGTCACAGGTGGCAAGCATCTACAGTCAGGCCACTGCCAACCACCACGCCCACTGAAGGAGAAGACAGACAGAAACACAGGGGAAAAAGGAAAAATGCACAAGACAAACTACAAACATAAACAGAAATAATACAATACATCCACGAAGACATGTAGATCTGAAAGATTGTCTTCAGTGTATTTTTTATTTTGCTGTTTTTTTTTTCAATCTGAAATTCTGGGGCCTGTTCCAGAAAGGAGGTTCAACTAACTCTGAAACTCTGGGTTAGCTTACTCTGAGCTGAGCAACTCTGGGTTTTTGGTTCCAGAAAAGCTGCTTTGAACTGGTTCAATCAACTGAGTATCTGTACCCAGTGTTAGCTCCGATAATTGGATTCACCATAGTAACTGCTGACAAAAAGAGTTAGCAATTTCACCCTTTTGGAGCAAGAAGTTTTCTATCAAATGTAGGAGAAATACAAACCGATATTTCTTTAAAAAGGGAACACTGCTGCTCAGGAAAGAGAAGCAACATGGAAGAAAACTACGGAATTTAATGTATAATATCATTCTTCAGTATATTCAGTTAATTCTTCAGGTATTTTGTATGAGACCATTATTGTACATCTTATGGCACACTAGCTGATATACTAAGTACATATTCATTGGCCCATCAAATGCTGTTTTACCACATGCAATATATGTCCACTCATCTAATATCCTAATATATAGAAAAATATTGTAGGACTAGTAATAAAAGTATTAATTTATTATTTAGTATTAAAAGCATTATATGAAGATTATATATATAAGATCCATATATATATATATATATAAGTATAAATAATAAGTATTTTGCCATGTATGGTAGTTTAAAATATACTGACGCAGACTGATCTCATTCATTACAGGGAGTGGAAGAGGATGATAAAGAGACACTGTTTGCTGGAATCCAAAGAGGCCAACAGATCTTTTTTTTCTTTAGAATTACCAGTAGCTCTCTACCGATTCACACTAGACAATTTTATGGAATTGGGATTTCAGTGAGGACTTTCCTCAGGGCTTGACACAATGTTGTCTTTTTAAAATGTTTTGAGTTGCCAGAAATATAAACCAAGGTCCCGTTCGCAGAAAATGTTTTGCAGCATAAACCACAAGTCTTGCTGTCAAATCAACTCTTGTCCACAATTAGTGTTGTTGGATATGTACAACCTGAGAATTTGAAAGAATAAAACAGTAACATTTGATGGGATATTCATCAGGAAATTTTTGCACCCCTATTTGAGTTTTCAAAATAAATCTATGGGATCTTGTTGTTATGCAGTCAGCCCATGTTTGACAGCGTGCTTCAGGTTGGAAGATGCAGGTAGAAACGCAAGGTTTCTTAAACCTGCAGGTTTGATATAAGAACCAGATTTAGTGTTTGACTTTTTTCTCTTATTGGAATGGAAAGCCCTGAGTTTCCATCAACTAAGGGTTAAGATTTCAACATAACCCCCCCTTCTGGAAAGGGACACAGATGGTTACATCAGTCTTTTTATGTATAGTGGATAGGCTCAATGGGAGGGCTGCATAACAGGCACTAAATAAGGACTTCTTTTAGCTGTGAATCATGTAATGTTAATTTAGTGGAGTGCCTAAAATTAAATTAAATAAAATCTAGAGCTGGAAATGAGCACACTACTCTAGGTCCTGTTTAATATCTGGTATCATCCACTGTCTGCAGGCAATCAGGTGTGTGTGTATATATATAGTATGTATGTATGGATCTGTGTGCATGTGTGTGTGTGTCTGTGTGTGTGTACTAAAGTAGAAAGGTGATGTCCCTGCTCTAAGTATGTCTTGGCTGACACACTCGCTTCCTGGACTCTTGTCGTCACCATGAGGTTTCCAAGCAACCAGTGGAGGCTGTGAAAATCCAAGATATAATGTGTTAATTAGTGAGCAGGGAAGTGCTGATAGGAGGATTCCATTAGCCCATTTTTGACAGAGCCCAGCTGTTTCCTCTTGCCACCAGTCATTGAATTTAAGCTAACCATTGCTTGATTGTACTACACTAAAGATCTGCATTTTGTTTGTTTTTTAAATGCAACAACTTTACTCTTTATCTAGCTCATCTGATATTTAGCACAAATCATATTGTGATCTGTTGTGAGGTCATTTTGCTTATCTAAATCGATTGTCCAAAGTAGTTGTTGATTTGGTTCCTTGTAACTTGCAATTTTTAACCTACACAATGTTTTCATGAAACAATTTCAAATATGAACATGTTTTTCCTTTCAAAATAATTCTCTGAACTGCTGAACCCACATATCTACTGTTAAAGCATTCTTGGTTTTTATGACACCTTTAACTAATCTACACTAGTGCAGGCAGGTGTTTCATAACCTTCACAGGTTTAAGTGGTTAATAAATGCAGGAAATGTGTTTTAAAATCTTTTCTTAAAAACAACTTTTCATTTATACATGTCTGCTAGTTTAGGTCCCCATTCTCAAACTGTAAAACATTTTCTCTATTAATAGCTTTACTCAGCAGATTGATGACCTCAGTCACTTGTCAATCAATCAAAGCCAGGGCTCCCCACTCACACATCTAGTGTGAGACACACAATTCACACTTTTCACAAATATTCACACCATACAACTATTTTCTCATGCAATGAACAACAAATTCACAAGTCACGATGTTACAGCTTAAGAAAAGGTGGTTGACACCACACATACAGACAGGACAGAACCAACAACAGCGTGGTTTTCACACCATCAAGAGGTGAGTGAGAAATATCTGTTGTAAATGACTGCTGGTTTCAGTGTCAAATTCAAATTCAGCTCCATCTTGAAGAATGTTTAGACATGACAGAATTATAGGGAACTCTAAAGACCCACTCCGTAACTTTTTGACCTTAAAACTTTGCATTCCGGACTTGTTTGATGGCACATTGACATCTGTTATGTGCATATCTTAAGCCGTTTCTGCATGACAGTGTTCCGCAGTTGAGAAACCGCACTATGCATCACACGCTAGCAAGCAGATGTAAAGACACCGGCTGTTTTAAACGGCACCATGGCTGATTCGACAAAGAAATGTTAGAAGACATTATCGGATGAAGAGAGGAAACCAAAGGGAGCCAGAGATAAGGTAAGAGTCAACATAAGACTGACAGTAGAGGTGGGATGCAAGATAGATGCCAAATTAGCCATTGATAGGGGGCGTGTCACTGAGAAAATGGTAAAAGGTGAGTAGTGCATCTTTAAAGAAGTGCCATGTAACTTTACAACCTTAAAACTCTGCATGTGTGAGGGGTTTGATGGTAAAGTAATATGTTTAATTGTACATTCCTGGAGCCGTCTTTGCCCAGCAGCATCCAGAGGCCGAGAAACTGCACTGCACAAGTGTTGCTTCTGGGATGGTGTGGCTTTTTATAGCCAAGTTTTGCTGTAGGCACCAAGTCACACTCCAGCAACTGGATATCTACAGATTAGAAGTTTTGAACGTGCACCATGGCTGATTAAGCAACTCAATATCGGAGGAAGAGAGGAAGAACAAGAGAGAAAGGGACAGAGCAAGAGATAAGACCACAGTCAATATAGGATTGACTTTTACTTCCTCGAGAGAGCTCAGACTAAAGATAGGACGCAAGATGGATCCCAAATTAACTGTCATTAAGGGATTCGTCACTGGAAAAATCTGCCAAAGTGCTATAGTACTTCTTTAAATATAAGATTCAGGACCAGTTAATCTGGTAACTGATAAATTAAACTTGCTTGGCTTTTTCAGGACACTGGTGGTTTAAGTGCAATATCAGAATTGCAAAACTTTCTGGGTAATTACTGGGAGCTAAAAGTAGCTCAGCTCCCCTAAAAAACATTCACTTGAGACAAGAAGGGGAAGCTCTAGAAGATTGTCAACATTTTTTTTATTACATTGACTTTTTTGAACATGTTTCTTTATTATTGGAAACAAATTTACTTTCATCCCGTATTTGGCCATCCATGCGTGGTAGCGCTGGATTTATGAAGCCGCCCGTACACTATAATAACAACAGTTTCACAGTTCAAGCTGCTGTGGCCACCACTGACTTTGGGTAGGCCAATAAATAGGATTGACTTCATTCCTATTTAACATTGGTGTATTTTATGGTTTCAACGAGGATACAAGTGTGTTTCTGAAGTAAGATGCAGGCCATCCATTCTGTTTAGATGACCGTGCTGTTGTTTCAGCACCATGCACAGCAGAATTGGGATTTTTTTGTCCGCCATGAACAACCTGAGTGCTGACCACTTTATTTTCTTGCTTTAGTGGTTATTAGAATAACTATTTGACTATTTTGTTGCAATCCAGAAAAAGGAATAATGACATTAAACAGCAAAGCAAAAGAAAAGGACTGCAGACAACTGACTTAATTACTGTTCCGTTATTTGATTAGTTCATCTTGAAGATCTGTGTATGATAAGGCGGAAAATGTTAGACTACATGTGTATCTCTTCTGACGGTTTTTGCTTACTCAGTTAAACTATTAAATTTCTTACATGATTTTTATGCTGTTTTCATGCCTGCATAAAATGTGTCTGACTTTAAATTCTGACTGTACAGTAGTAGCCGAATAACCCTGTTTTTGTTGTACTGCCGTGCACTAATATATATATATGCTTGTCTATGTGACTTAAGAAATCATGGTGCATACCTCCAAATAAGGCTTCCCTAAAAGCCAATGTGTAATTTGAACCCTGCTGGGTAATTTATGCTAATCTGAACAGCTACTAGTTGTCATATTAACTAATAAAAATAAATTAGCAATCAGTCCTGGTCTTGTTTTTTAGTTGCCTCTTCATTTAATTTTCACACAGAGAAAGTATCCGTAATTAATTTCCTTTGTTATTTCTTAAGGTTCAAAGATGCATTTAAAAATTAGTCAAGCAAAAAATTTAAAATAAAAAATAACAAAAAAGGATCATAAAGCCTTTTAAATGTATTACGAAATTCTTCCCCTCCTTGGTTCTCAAAATAGAAAAATCTCTGCCCATACAAAGTCTAAAAAAAAGTTTGTCACTCCTTCTGTAACCCATCCAGAAAATGTGACATATAATGAAAACATACAGCTGACACAGGTCATGAGCATTAACTATATATGATTTTTTTTTTTAATGCAAGTGCAACTATTGTCCTGATGCGCTTTTTGGGGATTAGGACATTTAAAAAACAAGGAAGACCATCTATTGAAAAATGATGTGATCAGCAAAGTCAGTAATATTCAGGTTAACTTTATATCATGGAGGTTCATTTAACTGCTGCATATCAGTGAAACACTGCACAAGGATATTGTAGCTGAAATTAATAATAATTACCTATCATTCCTCTTCTTCATTCACTATTCACAGAGAAAGATTGCTATTTAAGCATTTACAGTATTCCCTAACAATAATAATGATGATGATGGTCACAATCATTGCTGCAAAGATTGTATGGACTGCAAGGATAAAATACTAACGTTGAGTGAGTGAGTGAGTGAGTGAGTGAGTGTGTGTGTGTGTGGCTGTGTGGTTGTGTGAGTGGATTTAAAAGTGCGGGGTCTCATCAGGCTCATGGCAGCATGCAAAGCTCTCAGTGTCTTCAGCTTTGTGTTATGTGATGTGACATGTATGGTGGTTTCCACCACCAGCCTGTGTACTTGTGTCTCTCCTCTGGCTGTATAATTAATTCAGAAACCCTGTGAGTTCCCGCCTTCTCTCCTTCTCCGCTGTCTCTTGGAAAGATCTTTGAAAGAGAAAGATTAAAAAGAGAGCATAATTAGACAGGAGGATTTCCACTATCATGGTAATTGAAGCAGCACTGTCATATTACAATGTCTAATTGGTCTTGGATTACAGAAGAACAGAGGACAGCAGGGAGTCACTTGCCAATGTAAAGGGAGATTCATATTTCTTGTTCAACCTAGACCTTCCATCTCAGCATGTCTTGGCCAGTTATTTTACAGCTCCTATGTTCCTAAATTATCTTTTGCAGCTCTTTCCACTAAGGAATTGTGTCAAATATCTTACTCTTAGCTAAAGTAGATCATATTAAAGCAATGACAATTACTACTGCATTAGCACAACTTTTAAAGACACAAATAATTTTTATTCATAATGGCAGAGTGAGTCATACAGGTCGTATCCCAATAACGGAATAAGATGATGGGCTTTAGTAAATATATGCCATTTAGATTGGAGTAAATTATGTGTCCCTTGAGCTTCATCCTAAACTGATTTATGTAGGGTGGGTTCAACATGACAAGCTTATAATTTAGATCTCTCCCATGGTTTCTATATGTTGTTTAGTATTGAGGCAAGGCCACATTTTCTGTTTGTGCAGGAACATCTCAAAGAGTAAATGATGTAGAAAGGCCTGTGGTAAGGTGACATGATATCCGCTGATTTCATCTTTCATTGAAATTATAATCTGGCTTTGCTTGGTTATTATTACCATCCATGAAGCAGTTTCTTCCATCTCGGCAAAGATGCCAGGTCTGTGAGCTTTTATCTATCTAAATAATACGAGTTTTTAACACTAATACACAAATATTGAAATGAAAGATCTTTATTTTACTTTTTTACCTTGCATAACCTTTAGACCCTTATAAATCAGGTATGTTGTAGTAGTAGCCGCCAATGTACAACTGTCACTACCTGAAAATATTAAGTTGTTCTAACAAAGTGAAGTTTGAGGGTGCAGTCAAATAATGACATGTTTTTGGTTGTATCCCCACTAAAGTTCTTAAGTAAAACCAAATTTCAGAGGGTCTGATGAACACAGCTCTCTTCACTACTATACTTAACTAGCTTACTAATAGTATAATGATGGTCATGATTAATTTTAAGCAAACGTCTGCAGTGTTGAGCTTGAAGACAGCTAATGATTTATATGAATAGAGAAGATCACCGTAAAGGTTCATTTTAAGGTTTATTAAGTCTAGGATAGAAACAATCACTGTCATAAAACTCCGTAATAACAGTCTGCATCTGACTAATTTGTATCTGTACCTACCTCACCAAAAAGGAATGCATGTTTTGCTGTCTTGTTTCTGTGTCACTGAAGTGCCTGAGCTGTTTTTGAAATGATTGCTCTCTGAATCTCCAAGACACACATAGGAAGCTTCCCAGCAGGAAGCTCTGCTTGTAAACACCGCACTTGCACATGCCAAGAGGCTGCTGTTAGCTGTTTGCAGCTTAAAACATGGTAAAAATTGCTCATAGATAAACATTCAAAGTATAATTGTATTTCTATAAATGATTCTTCCAACCATGTAACAAATGTTTAAATGCGGAAACAACTATTCAGCCCTCTCATGATGATGATGGCAACTGTTGAGCATAAGCCATTTTGTCTGCAACACATATCTGTTTAGACACTATCATTATAATCTGAAAGAGTTGTCTCATACATACAACGACTCAGGAAATGTGCAAAAGTGATTTTGCTGTTATTACTAAGTTTTATTTAGAATAAACTGTCCAAGTTGCTCAAGACCTGTCCAGGGTGTACCCGGCCTCTCACCTGAAACAATGCTGGGATGGGCTCCAGCTTACCCTGCGACCCGTCATGGAATAAGCGGTACAGATAATGACTGACTGACTGACTGACTGTCCAAGCTGGTATGGGTTTTATTCATTATGTGAATTTGTAATATAACTTTGGGTTTTTTGTATTTATTGCAACCTTAGTGCAATTACAACTAAATTAACCTTAAACTGCACAACGTTGAATCAATCAAGCTAATTCATACACAAACCACACACAACATGCACAACACAGGTAAAAAAAGAAAAATACAGTAACCTAAAATGTATTAAGAAGTAACCTAAAATACATATTGCAATTAGTGGAAAAAGTCGTTATCATACATTCAAATAACAAACAGCGCAGTTAATGCTTATTAGCATGCAGTAATGTAATGACATTAGGGATATAGCTGTTTTTGAGTCTGGGCCCTGGGATGCACTGGGTTCCCGAGTGTAGCCTGCCCTTTGCCTAGTAGCGGCAGGATAGGCTCCAGACCCTCCCCATAACCCTGCATTGGAATTACCAGGTGCAGACAATGGATGGATGGATGCAACTGTAACAAAAGGGCTACAAGTCAAACAGATGGTGGCAAGGGTGAAAACAGTCCTTTACAATATTCCTTGCTTTGGAAACATTGTGAGAGTTCATCAGTAAACAAATCAGTTCTTCTATATGAGTTTTACTAGACGTAATATCAGAATAATTAAAAATGCATTATTAAAATCGAAGATCAAAACACAGCATTAAAGACATTTTTGAATTTTCTGCACCACGAACTGGATGTCAGCATAACACATACAGTTTGGCTCAGTTGTGGCTCAACAACTTTGCATATAGAATTCAGCTGAGACCATTTATTGTTCCTAGAGAAAGAAGCTTGAAGCTCAACAAACTATGACAACTCATTAATCTTCAAATATTTGGTCTCAAATATTTAACTTTTCACCACTTTTGAATGAATGTTTGGGATTTTAAATGTGAAATTTGTACAGCTCTAAATCAAATTTCCATTACATATTCCAAGTAACCTTGCTATTCACACAAGGCAAAACTGTGAAGATGACTTCAGACACTTCTTTCTGACACCACACCCTGAAATACATTCATTTCTAAACTTGCAGTTTATAGCCACAAAAATATTTATACAACTTTTTTTCACATTATGCAAGTTGTATTCCCTAAGACTTGTAAACAGACTCTGATGTGTCAAATAACTTCCTGTTTAAAAAGCATTTAAGGGGTTTAAATGACTAGAAATACATTTCCATGAACCATTAAATGTCTAAGATACATGATGTTTTCCTTTTATTCTTTGTTTCTGTGCTCTAAGGCATAAAAAAAAAAAATCCTTTGAAGGGCATTTTTTTCCCCTTGTTGTATCTGCCACTCCTCGTACAAGCACAAACATGCACACTATGTCAAGTGCTAGGAATGCCAGCTTCCTGACAAGTAAATGAAAGGTCCCATGGTTCTACATGTTCTTCCCAGGTGACACCCACTGTCCCCATTCTGTCAACATCAAAAAGCTGAGCAAGATGCAGAGAACCTCAAAAACGGTCCATTATGGGCTGCCAGAGGGAGTGCAGACACCATTAAGGAATGGTATCAGTTACAAATAATGCATGTCTCCAGTCTCATTCTCATCTTGTGTGAGAGAATCAGGACAGTGCAGAAATACACAGGCACTGCAGAGACCTTGCTTTCTCAATAACGCCCTCATACTTACACACCAAGGACATCTAGCCACCAGAGAGATGACAGAGGCAAGAACATTGTCATATTATTCCACCCAAAAACCATTTAACAACTGCATGAACAACCAATACACAACTAAAGCATTGATGTTGACAGCACTTCACCTTTTGTTTGCTCCTGATTATTACGACATACTGTGACTGCCTTGTTGGAAAGTCACCTAATATCACAGCTCATAAAGTGGGGTTGATCAAGCAGAGTCCCCATCAGTCTGCATCATCTTACTACTTGTGATATAAAACTGGCTTAAATTATAAACCACAGGAATTGAGAAAGTCATTACCCACAGAATTAACTTTCCTTTTGTTTATGTCTTATGAAGCAGTTGTTTTGTTGTTGTTTTTTTCAGAAGGTTAAGCATATAGCATTAACATCTCTACAGGATGGAATAATGAAAGTGGATTGAAATCAAATTAGGTTGTTAGTGCGTTAACATGTGCAAAAACAATCAGCCCAGAAAATTGCATCCACAAAGCTTGTATCACATTTTCTCCTGCTAATATATTTTATATGAAATGGTGATTAAGAAGCAAAAGCAAAAGAAAAAGAATAGAATATGTGGTTCATTTGTGGTTAATTAAGATCACAATCACAGACGGGTTAACCATAGTCCTTTTTTGCTCTCTCTTTCTATTTAAACAATTTGTAAAACCCATTAAAGCAGATTAACAGCATGACTTGTGGTTTCTTGTAAGTACATCTTATACAGACGTGTAATTATTGAAATAAATTCTTTTTGCCAAGCACCTGAATCATACAGAATATCTGAATGAAGAAGGACTTCCAAAATATGAAAAAAGTCTTCATGACAGTACATTTGTACTGTTGATAATTTTCATTTAAACTGGAATGAAAGTAAACAGGACAGGGCTGATACCAGCACTTACACTTTTATGTCCATGACACTCTAAAGATGTCATCTCAAAACTCCAAAGCTTCGCTCCTTTAATGTGAGATGCAATTAAGGTCTGAGGCGTTTATGTCTTTTTAACGAGAGAGCTAAATTGCCTTCATACCCAATGATTTTTGTGCAAATGAAAGCCTTGCTGACTATGAATGTCAAACAGACGACTAAATGTTCCTTGGTACATTGTCGGCCATAGGCATTAGGATTCACACTGATGACCATTAGATGAGGCCGAGCAGACACCTCTGCCGGAAAATATTTCAAATGAATTGGAGAAAATGCAAATAAATGACAGCAAATAAAGAAATGTCATGAAAATCTACACAGCTCTATCCTTTTGATCAAGAAGGTCTAGACACCCGCATCCTGCAGAAGATGATCCCCTGAGGTGCACGAAGCACCTCAAAGATCACAGCCAGGTTTGTGACAGTTTCAGCACAGAACAGGATGTTGGTTATTTAATACTCACTATATATTTTCTGAGAGCAAAAAATTCCCAAAGCACCTCCTTGATTTTGTATCTTCTCTTTACACTTTGACAGATAAAGCAGTACTAAGATTAGAAGCATCTATATATTTGATGGCACAAAGTGTTCTCACCTTGTGGTAAATAGTTAATTATGATTATCTGAGCAGCGAGCTCTTTGTACTGACAAATAATTCTAACTGCTTGGCTACATACTGTATGAATAAAATCATCAGTGAGTCATTCAGGAAAGTAATTAGCTGTACCCTGCTATGGTTGCATATGCAGGTACTTGTTTAAAGAGCACATAACTGAAGTGGTTGTGGATCCGTTCATCAGTTCATGTGATGTATAATATTTAATACCCTGTTAAATGATGATGACTATCATATTGAATGTAAACATCCTCTGGGATATTTTGTTAGCCATCTACTGAGCTTGGCCCTGTGATCATTGACCCATTTCAAGTTGGGTTCAGTCAAATAATCTTTAACGTCTGATTTCAAACTGAAAGAAATATCATAGAAGTGGTTTATGATGAGAGAAATTTAACTGTCTCAGGAAAGAGCCTGAATGATCCCTGTCAAATTTTCTTGTTGATGTTGTTTGATTAATTTAAAAAAAAATCTATAGAAAAATACTCACAAAAGTTCTAAAGTGTGTGATTTATGTCAAATATTGACATAAAAGAGGAAGAGTGTAAGCAGACAATGTTAGTGCTGGTGTCTGCTTACACTTAGACAGTCTGATTATGATCTTTTTTGCAGAAAGGATATTCCATCAAATTAATAACAAATTACAGAATGTTCCGACTAATGACTTACTGGGTTATTACTTCCTTGTATGCAAATAAAATGTGAGTTGAAGAGAGAGAAGGAAAAAAAAAAGATAAAGTAGTGTTAATCTTAGTCAACCTCCAACACAGTTAGGATGACATACAGCAAAGTTACACTATTATTTATTGGTTTTTCCAGCTTTTGTTGTTGCAAAACAAATAGTTGCACAGAGATGCTTTTGTCAAAAACCTAACAATAGCATGCATGCTAAGATAATCACATTATTAAAATTTTCTGAACTGTAACCAACTCACTGACTTGACATCTTTGCTCTGTCAGCACAAAACAGAAAAAATAGTACACGCTTCAAATGTCTTCCGGCCAGTATGAAACACAACCCAGGCTCTAGATTTAATGATCTGGTATAATTTGAGTTGTCTTAATTAACATTTTGTGCAGAATCATTGGTTTTAGGACATGACAGTTAATGTCATTCATCCATGCACATGAGCTGGGAAGTCACTCAAACAGTGTGTGACTTAGTTCTTTGACTTTAATATACAGAATCCAGTAACGCTACAGCACTCACATTCATGTAAAACTGCATATCAAAGTAAAACTTCAAACACTTTTTTACACAAATTAGGCATCATAATTGCTAAATACCAGAAATGTATTTTTTCTCTTTCTACATGTAATTCAAAGGAAAGGTAAAGTGACTTTGCAAAAGAAATCACAATAAAACATTTAATTTACTTTTGCTCATTGTCAGCGTAATGATTAATACAAGGATGTTTATTTATTTATTTAGTCTATTTGATTATAAAATATTATCAACAATTCAGGGATAATTGTGTTGTGTAAAAGATTTGATACAGTGATCCCAAAATGTGAGCCTTTTAGATGTTCTCCAATCTAAAAAAGATAAGTATGACATCATTCGTCCTCGGGAATAAAGCAGACAAACTGAAAAAATACAATAAAGGATTGCAGCCTCTAGTAATTTTGAAGGTTATTTCTTTCTTTCTTGGTAGGGTGTAAATTCATGCTGTGATCTGATTGTTTTCCTTTGTTCTGCTAGGTCATTAGAATGCTATGAAGATACTGTACCTTGAAATAAACATGTAGATGAAGGCAGACATTGTGAAGGGCTATTTATCAATTTTACCCACAAGAAATTGGTTTTGAAATATCAAAGCCAGTTTTTTTTTTTTTTTTTTTTAAATAAAAGTTAGTGTAACTGTTATTATTATTATACTTATGATTTGCACAAGCATGGACTCAACACTCAGGCCACTTTATTAGTTACATCTGTTCAATTGCTTGTTAACACAAGTAGCTAATAAGCCAATCAGATGGCAGCAACTCCATGTAAAAGATAAACATGGTCATGGTGACTTGCTGAAGTACAAACTAAGTATTAGAATGGATTTGACTATGGCATGGTTGTTAGTGTCAAATGGGCTTTTCTTAGAATTTCAGAAACTGCTACTGGGATTCTACTGGGATTTTCACACACAACTATCTCTAGGGTTTACAAAAAATGGCCCAACAAAAGAAAACATGTTGCTGATTAGCAGTTGTCTTGACAAAAAAATGCTTTGTTGATGTCAGAGGAGAATGGGCAGACTGGTTGGAGATGATAGAAATGCAATAGTAACTCAAATAAACACTGTTTACAATTAAAGTATGCAGAATCCATCTCTGAACACAAAACACGTCCAATCTTGAAGCAGATAGTCTACATCAGTAGATGACCATGCTGGCTTCCACTCCTGTCAACTAAGCACAGTAAACTGAGGCTACAATTCACACAGACTCACATAAATTG
>JBAMHW010000014.1:15400885-15414587 GCA_037177495.1 Rhadinocentrus ornatus
ACAAGGTGATGGGGAGCGTCCAGGTGAATGGGTGATGCAGCAGGTTGGTGGGGGGGACACAGATGGTGAGGGGGTGCATCCAGGTTTAGAAACTAGCAGCAGAACAATTCGGTTCCTAAGTGTTGTATAATTTTGAAAATACTATTTTTCCTACATTTTAAAAGAAAGGAAAAGATTTATTAATTATTTATTTATATAAATTTATATATATTTACTATTTATAAGTGTGTTATAACTGCCCCAAAGATGATCCAATTAAGTACATTTTTACGCTTATGAAGCTGATTAAGTGGTGTACACAAGTGGATGCTGTGTGAAAAGATGGCATTCTTTAAAGTCACATAGTCTGGTAATAATGCAGATTATACTAAATAGAGTATAAATGTCAAAGATGAAAACAACAAACAGTGTTATGGTCAAATGAATGAAAGCATAGGCTGCTTCAGTCTCTTTATTTTTATGTCTGCTTTACTTTGACAGTGACATTTCCCTCAAAGAGAGCAATCTGGTGACCTTTCCAAGTGAAACTCAGTGCCACATCTTCAGTTTGAGATCTGTCAGTGTGACAGATCAGATAAAGCTCCTCCGTGGCCTCAAGAGGCCTGGAGAAATAGAAAAGGCAGAATAAAATAGTCATGACTCTTTCAATTCATGACAAGTGATGGGACATATATAGTGTTACCTTCACTTTGTCTGAAAGAAAAAACAAAACATAAAACAACAATGAAAAAAGTTGACTTTTCTGCTTTTCGAAAAGCTAAACAAATGTTTTTTACTCTTTTATTTGCTATTCATCATTTTTTATGCTAATCATATTGTTTTAAAATAGTTTCCAGAAAATAATCAAAACAAACTCAAAACATTAAAAAAAAAGCCATATTCCTCTGATAAGAAGTAAGACAGAGAATCTACCACCATCAGAGATTTTGCTCTGTTAAAATACGAATCAGAAATACTGTTTTTAAAGCAACTTTTTTTTACTTTATATACACAAGCCAGTGGGAAAAAAACCCAACAGGTAACAGTCATACAGGACAGTACTTAGAAAAAGAATAAAGGACAATAATAATAACAACTATGATAGTAAAAATAAAAAAATAAAAAGTAAAAAAAACAAACTCTGTGAATATCAAGGTACAGATCCCAACTGGCAAGTCTAGCATCAAACTCAGCTACGACTGTTCACGCCAAGCAAGGTTGATAAGTCCAGATTTAACCCTTTGTGATGTAGAAACATCAACTTCATCAAACCTCCTTTAGGGGCATGGAGTAAGCCTCAAAAGGGATGATGTGTGTCAACGCAAGCAGCCATTGATTGAGAGGAGCCTTATCAGTAATCCAAAAAGACAGGATACATTCTGAGCACAAATAAGCACAATATGTAGCAGGTCCTTCTTGGTGAAGTCATTTGGTAGTTCATCATTCAGTCCAAGTACAGGTCAAATGAAAGGGGTGCTTAAATATGAACTCCTGCTGCTGGACTACTATCATCCAGAAACGGCAGATAGAAGGATAGCTCCGCAGACATTGAAATAATGAACTAACAGCAGATTTCCATTACACCGTTCTGACAAAAGGTTTATTCTATGTCTAGCTGCAGGAGTGATATCAAATCTATGTAGGATCCTAAACTGTCTCTCCCAGACAGAGGTAGATGACAGAACTCTGGTGGGATGGCTAGAAGGGGTTATCTAAGTCTCGGGGTCTTAAGATTCCCATTTACTTTTAACTTTGTCAGAATTATCTGTAGAAAGGCCACAAAGTGTTTTAAACTAAAGATACTTTATTTAAAGTAAACTTTTTGAGTAAAAGACTTGATTTACCAAAATAGATTCAACAGGGGATAAATACAGGTCAGAAATACTTTGTTGATGCTATGCGGAAATTGCTGCATAATTAAATACTGTAAAATTTGAAAAGAAGATATAAAAATGAAAGTAAGAAGAAGAATATTGTGCTGAATGACATTAAAAATATATAGATAATACAATAAACACATTAACACGTAAATTAGATAAATATTTACAAGAGATTATGATTAAACATGTATTCAACCGTGCTGAGTTATGGAGTCTGATGCCAGAAATTGGAAACGGACATCATTCTGTTGCTCCTGAAATTCTCCAGCCCATTGTGGAAAGGGTGAAGTGCTGCCAATTATAGTCCTTAATTTGGATAGCATCCTCCTCTCTCACATGGTCAGAGGGTCTGCCAGAGGGTCTAGCTCCACACCCACAACATGGCTTTACAAATAAGTTTATTAAATGGGTTGGGGTCAGCCACCTTAAGTCTGCCGCACAACAGCATAAAGAATGGCACTGGCCACCACAGGTTCACAAAATACCCTGAGCATCGTCCACCACATGTTAAAGGACCTCAGCCGCCTCAGAAAGTAGAGATGGCTCTGGCCGTTCTTGCAAATTGTGTCTCTGATTTTGGAGAAGGCCAGTTTATTGTCAATAAACACTCCCAGGTATTCACAGTCCTGCACAGTGAGCACAATTATTATGCCGAAATTATTAAACTGCATTCTTGTGATTTATTTTGTTTCCCTTATGGGGTTTAAACAAAGGATATATAAAATCACATTTACTTTTTTATCAACTTGTCCATATGAAGAATGACATGATAAAGTCAGCTGTATTACTGTTGCATGATATAATATGTAGCAGAATCCAAAATGTTTATATGTAAGCAGGAGTAGTAAAACTCTTGTAGCATATTAATGTTGTTAAACTTCATTTTAAAATATAGGTCCCTGCTCTCCATTTCCTGTCTGTAGGAGCTTATCTGGGTTAGCATCCATCGTATTTGACCTTGAGCATACCTGCTATGACACATGCTACTGTTGAGGCATTTGCTTCTGATTCTGACTGCATAGAATCCAGTCTCAAGGGTCTATACTTAAACTTTCACATAGTCACCCTTTACAGCTTTTCATAATTTTGAATATAAATTATTAAATAGTCACACAGGTAATTAGTAAATGTATCTTTATAAATTATTTGGCAGCACTAACTTAACAAAGTCTGCCAAATCTATATTGACATACTTCGTTAACAATGTGTTCATATTTATGCGCGAAAGCTTGTTTACATAAACTAATCCACAAAACTTACATGGTTTTATCACTGTTCCCTTGGTAACAAGCAAACCGTTGCCCTTTTACCCTACTGGCATTCGTATGGATTGTACCACCTTAGAGTTCGTAATAGGGGGTATTAGAAATGGACCGTACTGAATTGCATCGATTTGCCATCAATTTATTACTTTGGATTGACGTCATGATCAATTTAATGCATATAATATGTGCATGTAACACCGTGTTGACTGTGTCGAGTTTTAAAAGTCATATATTAGGGCATTAATGATCCTCTGACCCCACAAAACCCCGTCATCACATCAAACTGACGGTCGTACAGTAAGCTGCCAGAAGCTTGTTGCTTAAATCTGTGCTGCGCTACGACGTTAAGAAAGAAATTGGGTCGGACAAGCTTTAATTCTGTGAAGAGGACAAGAATTAGAGTAGTTATTGAACAGACAGTTTGAAAGCACTTAACATCTTGTTATCGTTAGTTCAATCGCTGTGTCGTCCGCTTGTTCTTGCTGCTGCGTGATACCATTTCCTGCAGGGTTGGTCAATCCTGATGATGAGGTAAGCATATCTTCTCCTCAGCTATAATATGGCTAACGTAATTTACTAAATATTAGAGCTAATGATCCGTACAATGCCCGCCTGTGACAGTGGTGTATTTAGCATGCTAGCTAAGTTATTAGCTAGCTAGTGTGGCATACTTTCAGAATGCAAATCAGTGCATTTAGGTGTCAATCTGTGCTAATAAGACCGTGTGATACGAGATAGTGTCAGATAGATGACTCATTGTGAGAGCTGATAACTCAAAATATATTATAGCTACTTTTGTCCATCACAAAACACGCTTTTACCTGTTTAGTGTACATATAGCTCATACATATGTGCATATTATCTCATTTTAGCTTGTACAATTGGATGCACTATGCTTTTTTTCACAATCAGAGATTTATGTAAGTAAGGTTAAAAAAAATTACTTAGTTAGGCAATAAATAAAATATTTATTAGTATTTAAAATAATTTAGGTTTGATGGGGCTTCAGATAAAAAAAAGAAGACAATATTTTATTTTGTGGTGACCTTAAGGCCCAAAGCCTAAAAGATTGAGTGACATACATCATCAGTTCAGGGACAGCAAATACAAAACAGAAGACAACGCGACATTGACAGAAAATGCATAATTTTTTAAAAAAAAAGTAAATGTATCATAAAATATAAGATTTTAGAAAACACAACTTTTCTGTTCTGTTGTTTTCTGATTGTCATAGTGTCTCGTTTTTTATAATTTAGTTGATTCTTTTTTTTTAAATTATTATGTTTTTTTTGCCTTTGTTTTCTTATTTGTGAAATCTGTGGGTTTGTTATGTTTTGTCCAATTTTGTTGTGTTTTGTATCTGCAGAGTGACTAACATTTGTATAATAGAGAAATGTAACATTGCAAGAAAGTCATTTTTACTTCATGCGTTAAAGAACCTAAATTATGTTGTAGCAAGATCTAATTTAAAATGATACAAAGTCTAAAAATAAACTAAACTTACTTAAAAATCTGCATATAAAAATATACACTGTTATAGTATAAATTTACTGAGTTTTTTTTTTTTTTAGAAGTTATAGCGCATCTGCATGTAATACAGAAGCTGTTCTAACAAACAGCTTCATGTTTTGTAGTCACATTGGAGCAGAGGTTTATTGCAGTTTAACTTTCTGAAGGCTTTGAGTAAGTGTTGAATTCTATCTTCTCCGTGTAATCAAACCGAAATGATAGATTGTCAACAGGAAGTTTCCAATTGGTGTATTAGCTGATTTCCTATTGGTCAGCCTCAGACTGGGAGGGTCTTTCCAGAGGCCAGCACCCAGACAGGAAGGGGGTGGCTGGAAATGTTTTAGTCAGAGACAGGCAGACAGTCTTTACTGTTGTCAAAAGAAAATGTCTGCTATCTAAATGTATGGGACAGAGAGAGAGAGGTAAGGGCTCACTTGTCATAATCTGAACAATGAAGCAGTTTCAAAATTATAATATTATTACTAGGCTACAGGGAGAAGTTTAGTGCCGCATACAGTGAGAGAGGCAGGTTTTCTTGCTCCATTTCCTGACTTGTGCTAAAGGAATTTGCTGCAGTGTGCGCTGGTATTGCTTGGGCAGTTGCAGAGGAGGAAAAGGAAGAACGACAGCAGTGTTTATAATGAATCTGTGCTCTTGAGTTTTAAACTCGCAGAACATGTTACTTTCTCTCAGTGGAGAAACTTTTGAACTCTTAAATGTATTTATGAGGTTCATGAATCGACCCATTTTTTTTCTCTCTCTGCTCAGCAACTTCTTGCGTTATGACCAGTTTAATGTGCTGGTTTGCCTCTCACGTTTCTGTTTGACTCCCGTCATTTTATGTGTGTGTTTTATTACTCTCCTTGTATTCTGTATAAGGTTTGGTGGGTCTTGAGTCAGCAAAATCTGAGCAGCTCTTTGATTACTGATTACCAGATCCAGACTAGCCGTGTATTTGAAAATAGACTTTACTGAATAAAGTACATCATAATGAAATGAATTTGTCATTGATATAAAATTTTACCATAACCAAACATGGCAACAAATGTGTCACGACCCATTTCTTACAATTCTCGGTATTGAAGCTTGGAGAAGTTCATATATTATTATTATTGAATAATTGATTCCCATGACACCACTCAGCTACACATTCCAACTAACAAAACAGCAGTGGCTCTGTGTACGTCATGTAGCATACTAATGTTTACTAAGGAAGCATAGACTGGAGAAATGTAGAGTGCTTCTGTGATATAAAGTATTGCTTTTCACTTCACAACTTAGGTTATAAATTGTTTAATTTTATATTTGTGTAAAGCATCTTTACAAAATTAGATAATAAAACTGGCAGGATTTTAATGTTTAGAGGAAAGAGGAAAATAAGATAAACTGTCTTTTTCCTTCAGGGTTACAATTTCTTTAACAAGATGCGTATTTAAAAAAAAAAAAGTTTTTTTTATATTGTATGGCATTTGCTTGTGTATCTATAAGGATTTTAACCACAGTGTTGTGGAGTTTTAGTTATTAGGTTTTAGCACTTTGTAAAATGTCAAATAGATTTAGAGCTTTGGGAGATTTACAGGTCTTTCTGGAGTGTTTCTCCAGACACTCTGTGCTGAAAGTTTTCTTCTTTTTTTTTTCTTTTTCTTTTATTTTTTTAAATATATATATAAATATATATTTGGGAGTAGAACTTTTTCAGTAAGGTGTAACATGAATTTGATCTTTTTTTTTGTTTGTTTTGGTGGCATAGTGTTGCAGCAGTTAGCCATGCTGTCATACAACACGGCATGTTAACTTAATTCTAATATGGCTGGAAACAAAAACATTGTGTGTCCAGTAATTAATTGCTGTGCAGTGTCCATCCCTCAGCTAGGACAGTTTTCCTCCTCTCTACCTTCTTACAATACATGTAGCCATAGGTACTAATGGTAATTATTTCCAATAAGCAAGTAAATAGTTATTTTTTCCTTTTGTAAATTGTGATTAACCTAATGGCAAAACAGAGTAAAAAAATGCTGTACAAAAGTTTCTAGAGTTACTTTGTGCATCTACCCTTTCAAAGATTATAAAAACCAACAATTAATAAAGATGTAAAAATGGAGAATGGAAGAAAATATAGAATATAAAGAGATTCTACTAGTATAAATGTAACTTGACTTATGCTGAAACAACATATGTGCTGGTGTTCAGCCTCATCAGCCTCTTGTTGTCAGCTGCTAAAGCACAGAGAAAAACATGTGTTGTAAAGATGAGAAGGCAGGTCAAAACATGTCAGCTAAAGATTGAATATCATTGTTACAATTATGTTTAACTGGATGTAGTTTCAGAAATATATGGTTTCTGTTTTGTTTTATTTCAGGTCATCAAAAAAAGTGCCTTCAGGAAGACAACCCTGGTCTGAAGTTGGTCCATGATCACAGTTGGCCTGCGCTCTCTTTAATGTCAAACTTAAGTACCAACACAGTATACCTCAGCTGCAAGCCAGTCTGTACACATCCACCTGAGTGTGAGCCATAATATAAGATGAAAGAACCGTCAGAGAATAATGACCTGAGAATGTTTAACTAAAGTCTCAAGCCTGTGTTCTCTCACTTGTTTGATCTTTATGGACACTTTCAGTTCAGAAAAATATACACTTGAATCTGAAATTGGTGCGGCAAAAAACATGTCTGCTGTTATTTCTTGCTGATGGATGATTTCTCTGCTCCAGCTAATGGAGGAGTCATTGAGTTGGCTTAAAAGAAGATAATATTGCAGTTAAAGATAAATGTTTGATTAATTCCCAGCGTTTGCCTGTTTTTATGTCTTTAAAACCTAAAGTTGATCTTAAACATATATTGTGAGCTTAAAATTTATGGACATGGCGTTAAATATTGCCACAGTAAGAGACACAAAATGGCTGACTTTGGAAGTCTGTCGCCAGTTTCAGCGAGGAAACTGTTCACGCAGTGATGAGGAATGCAAATTTGCACATCCTCCGAAGAGCTGCCAGGTTGAGAATGGAAGAGTTATTGCCTGCTTTGACTCTCTGAAGGTAAGATGTGCTATTAAATCTCAGAAAATGTTGTTTTTTTAAAAATATGTCATTTAACCATTTCGCACTGTTAGGGATATGTTCAATATAAAATACAATAAAATAAAAATACTTTTTATAGTTTTGCATAGGTGCTACAATTTTTTGCACAATGAGGCTTTTTTGGGTCAAATTTGATCGGTGTGGGTCAAATCAAGGAAAATGATGGTTTTAAGGAATCTCGAAACTGTGAAAAGAGGACAGGCCGTGTTAATGTTGTTACAATTACAACACTGTCGCTAGAACTGTGTGTGTGTTCCCACCATTTTGACCCGGACCATACTGTGAATGTACAAAATATAAACAATATATAGGTGAGGAACCTTGACCCTCATCCTGCAAGTTGTCAGTGTGTCCCTGCTCCAACACACCTGATTCATATTAACGAGTCACTGTGCATAACTTAATTGACTGTTGGATTCATTCGATTTGAATCAAGTGTGTTAGATCATGAACACGTGGAAAACGTGTAGGAATGCGGCCCTTAAGGACCAGGGTTCCCTACCACAGATCCAATGAATTGAAGAACTTGATTCTGCATATTATTATTATTCCTTAGTGAATGGTTTCTCTTCATTGTGTTGTATGTATGTTGTCCTGCAATGATTGAAGATATCGCTTTGAATTGTGATAAATCTTTGGTGTTTTATTATATTTAATAGGATAAACAGTTGAATTGTAAACTTTAGAAAATAATATGCAGTTTAACTGAACTTGGAAATATGGAAATATGGCTCCAGCCAATTCTTTATGTTGGATTTAAACATAGGTTATTCTTTTTCTTTTTTTTCTCTCTTGTCTTATTTTTCTCTATTGTATCTGCTCAAAAACTTGTTGTAATTTGACTCCTACTTCTTTAATGAAGGTTTGTTCTGTTGCTCAAAACCAACGACCAACTAGTTCCCCCCCCTTTTAGATACAATTAAACTACAGTTTTCTTTTTTCTTTTTTCTTTTTTCTTAAATAACTCGGAGTAACTGCAGTTACTTCTTGGTATCAGTTTGCAACAACATCTCTGATGTCTGCGCAGCAAGCTTCAACCATAGAGAGGAGGATTTAATGGAATACATATTCTTTCCTTCCCCTAAAAGTGTTTAATAAAGAAATAATCCTGTCTGGATTTAATCTTTCACCTGCCTTAAAAGGAATTCTCAAAGTCCCTGTCTGCATTAAGATGCTCAAGCATCCAGGCACACAGCAAACTACAGTCTCAAAGCCAGGTTGTAGCTTTCAGGTTTGGAAAATGATACCTAATGCAACACTTTTCCCAAAAATATAGTAATATACTTATTCATTTTTATTCAAAGCACTTAACTAACATAGATTGTTAAGAAAAAAAAAATCTAACCATCAGCTGGATTACAGCAGGTTTATCCTTCTGTGTGCTCATATGCCTTGTATGGGGTCAGGACTGCCTTAATCCACTCTAACACATTCACTATCACCCCCCCAAATACAGCTTTACTCCAGGATTATACTCCTTTTGATTTATCGTCTTATCTTCTCACTCTTTGTTCTTGCAGAGCTGGTCTGTGTCTAAATGGTCAAGAGGCTAAAAGCGTCAATGCAAAGAAGCTAACTCTCTAACATGTCCATACAGAATATAGTTCTTGATACCTTTGTTAAACCTAATCTGCACCAAATTTTGATTGTTACATGCTTTTAGAAACAAGTAAGTTTTAATATTTTTCTTTTTTATCATAAGGAGAATGTGTATTATACTTGAGTAGGCTCAGCGAGCATCTACTAAGACCTTCCTGAGGCAAGGTAGACAGTAAAGTTACTTTTTGAGCTACAGCTAATCCTCTCATATTGACAAATAACTTTTTAAATAGCCTTTCCAAAGCATAATTGTATCTAACATAAAAGGAAAACGGTATGTTTTGGCTATGAAAGCACCTATTTTCCCTTCATTCTATGCAAAAAAAAAAAAGAAAAAACTCCATTACTCAGGTGCTTTTCCAGTTCTATATTTACAGCTTTTACCAGTATAGCATGCTTAGAAACGAGGCATTAACCTCCTAGGTAATAGCTCCATATGGCTAGTCGGTGTAGGCAGCACAAATCCTGGCTTTACTATTTTTAACTTGTAATGCACATGGACTGTTTTTAACCTTCTACATTTAAGTTTAAATTACAGTCCGTTTTGGCTTTTCCATTGACAGTTTGCTAATGTGATTTGTACGACTCGGGCTTGAAATCAAGACATGGATCAAAACAATGAGAGATGAAGATCCTTAAGGCAAATTATTAATAACACAGTTAACTTTGTGATCAGAGGAATGTGCTCAAGCTTTGGTATTTTAACTTGTATCTCATGACTTCTGAGAGAGCTGAGAGTCCTGTTGATGCACAAAACAAGCCTGAGCTACATCTTTACTACTTTTAAGTTAGAATAGAGGTCGGAAACGGTGAGCACACAAAACTGTTTTGCACCATATCAGAAGTAAATCTCAGCAATACCGAACATTTAAAATGGGAATGTTTTTTGAGAAACAATTAACGCCATCCACCAACATCTTTTTTTAGCATTTTCTTTTTTTTTTTTTTTTTTTACGTTTTTTTTCTTAAATTTATCTTTAACTCTAGTTTTGGGAAAGGTCTGCATCAGATTCCTAAATTATTCTACAGGAAGTCTATTTACAGCTTTGTTTTTATGATGATTGCATGAACAAAAATTCCGTAAGAACTTGGGGGGTAAAAAAAGTTGCGAGAAGTCAAGAATGCTGAGATGAGTGTGTAACGAAAAAGCAATTCAGTATGTTTCATAGTGGTTTTGCTGTTAACAATCGGTCACAACGATACTATAAGCCTGAGACGATAAAAAAAAAAAAGGTTCCTGAGATTATAAAGTGGAAGAAAGAAAATATGCAACAAACATGACTATTGTCATTGTACTGTAGGAATAGAGACCCACTGGTGCTACAATTTATAATGACTACAAGATCCATACCTATGGGCCATGCATTAGTAGCAGGTTCTTGTTCAACTTACAAACATTTTTGTTCTGTGACATGTGGCATCATTTACACCTCCTGGGAAGTGGAAGACCACATTAAAATGGTGGTTCTGAGATATGCAAATGGGTTGTACATTAATGGACTGATATTGCTTGATTTTATGGTTTAGATATGACACTGGATCTGAAAAGGGTGCCTTAATGTGCATGCTTGTACAGTCTATTGTTCTGATTGTGCTAAAGTGTCCATTGGCTTCTCCCAGAAGGAGCAAGAATTGATGCTGGCCACCAGTGTTGTCTCATTATAGTTGGCACTATGCAACACTATCATTGTATTTGTACTTACAGCACATAAACCTAATAAATAAGCCAAAATATTCTTATGAAAAATCAATGAAATCCCAATTCTCTTAAATAGTGAACCTAACTTGGGAGAGGAAGATTGATGGTTAGTTGAAAGAAAAGGCTTTGGTTGACGCTTAGTTAACTCTTACAGCCAGTAGTCTTACAGCTAGTAAGATTACCCTGCCCCCCACAGCTGGGAGGCAGGGTAATCTTATAGATCTCTGAAAAGTTAAGAGTTAGGGCATGAGAAAAGGGATGACGTACTAATATGTTGTGCCCAAAATACAGTGTTGGCAGAGGATGACCTCTGCAGATTAAGTTAAAGCAACTAATAGGTTACAGTTATTCATACTTTGCTACGTTTTTCTGTATAACCCAACTCTGCCTTATTAAAAGTGTTTTGGACTGTAAATAAGAACTTAGATAAAAGAAAAAGAAAAACACCTTCTTTTTCTCTCTGAATTTAGGGAAGATGCTCAAGAGAAAACTGCAAGTATCTCCATCCACCTTCGCACTTAAAAGCCCAGTTGGAGATAAATGGGCGCAACAATCTCATCCAGCAGAAGACAGCAGCAGCTGTACTTGCCCAGCAGATGCAGCTCATGATTCCTGGACCCAGTCTTCAGTCTGTGGTAAAGTCCTCATAATGATTTAGGAGGAATTTCTATTAATATTATGTGTTGATTCTTGGCTGTAGTGTAATATCATGTCCTTTCCCCTCATAGCCAACATTTCCTGTTACACAGGGACTTGGCACCAACACTAGTCTTGGTTATGGTTCATACATTGGGCCCTTGAGTCATGGAATGAGCCTCATTCCCTCAGACATCCTCTCCAGTACCCCAGTTCTTGTTCCTGGCAGCCAAGCTGTAACGGTCCAGTGCTCGTCCTCCTCTTCTTCCTCTTCTTCTTCTTCTCCCTCACAGAAGCAGCAGCGTACAGACAAATTGGAGGTATTGATACATAAAACATGAAAAACAAAATATAAACATAATAAAACAATAATAAACTAAACCGTTCTTCTTTCAGGTGTGCCGCGAGTTTCAGCGGGGAAACTGTGCAAGAGGCGAGACAGATTGCCGCTTTGCTCACCCCAGTGACAGCCCAATGATTGACGCCACTGATAACACCGTCACTGTTTGCATGGACTACATCAAGAGCCGCTGCTCCAGGGAGAAGTGCAAGTATTTTCACCCACCTGCACACTTGCAGGCCAAAATCAAATCCAGTCAACAACAAGTCACTCAGACTGGCATGGCAACCCAGGCCACAGCTGCAGCCATGGTAAGACAGAGCCTCGTCATTCTGGTGACTCAGTGTTTGGTGTCGATGTGTTTACCGTAACCTTGCTGAATGTGGAGCTCTCAATATTTCTATGCAGCCTTTTTGTAAAAGATAGTGACTTGGGATATGCTGTTATTATTAAAATTTCCTTCTAAGGAACTGAACAAAGTAAGAAAACCATAAATTCTTTTATGCAATCACACAGCGTATAGATCACTGACTCTAGAAGCAGCTGTCAATATTTGGGGGATTCAGGTATAGCTCTCTCATAACCAGATTACAGATATCAGGGCCAGTCCTACCTTTCCATGTCATCATTGTCATTGAGTTTTCACAGGAAATATTGGAAGACTTTTATTGTTTTTTTAGACCATAATCAGTATTCCAGACATTCTGTTTTAGTCCACCTGTCTTGAAGCTGTTGCTCCCCACACAACTGCTTACAAGGCACAGACCAAAGCAAGCACAAACACGATCAGGCAACAAAACGCTGAATGCAAATGAAAACCAAATTCCAACATGTAAATCATGGAGAATGAACATAGACTTAATAAGTCAACACATCTACCAAACCCTTTACATATAGTACAAAAGGTGCATTGCAACATTATAGTGTATAAATCATTGTTATAGTAAACCTTCATCAAACTGAACTGCATGGAAGATTGCAACAGCCACTACAGAAATGCACTTCAAAACAATAGGAAAATTTCCTCTTCTGTTTTCATTTTTTTCTCAAAAATGGGATTTGGTTTAAGTTGCATCATGAACTTATTTGAAATTGACCTTAAAAAGAAAGCATTTTAAAGTTTCATTCTCAATACCACTGTCGACCAAACTGTACAATAAACAGCCTTAATGTTGCAGTAAGTACATTTTGAAGCTATCTTGCTTCTCTTAGTTGCTTCTTTGCCCTCTAAGGGCCAAATACATCAGTTTTCATGTAGATTGTTCCTGCATTAGATTTGGGTTGTATCTTAAATGGATAGTAGGTATTATATTTTTATGTACAATACCAGTCGGGGAAGCAGCCATTATTCCACCTATTGCTTTGTAAATTTCACAAATGATCCACATTGTGTGCTTTATGGCATCGAATGCATGTTTTATATGCTGATTTGTGATACTGCTTTGGGCTGCTTTCATAAAACCAAGCCATCTTTCATACAACGGTAAACATTTTCAGCGCGTGCTGTGTATTCCATTGATATCCCTTTTTCAAAGCCATAAAATCTCTATGTTTTCCAAAATGATATTGTATGCCTAGTTGTGTTGACTTTGCCATGTTTATATTATATTAAAAGCTATTTGCTCATCTCATGTAATGTTACCAGCAAAATCATTGTACAATTTGAGGGTATACACAATTGCACATTGTCGCTGTTGATCTAATATCCGATCTATCTTT
>JBAMHW010000014.1:15414687-15425207 GCA_037177495.1 Rhadinocentrus ornatus
GCATCGAATGCATGTTTTATATGCTGATTTGTGATACTGCTTTGGGCTGCTTTCATAAAACCAAGCCATCTTTCATATAACGGTAAACATTTTCAGCGCGTGCTGTGTATTCCATTGATATCCCTTTTTCAAAGCCATAAAATCTCTATATGTTTTCCAAAATGATATTGTATGCCTAGTTGTGCTGACTTTGCCATGTTTTTATTATATTAACAGCTATTTGCTCATCTCATGTAATGTTATCAGCAAAATCATTGTACAATTTGAGGGTATACACAATTGCACATTGTCGCTGTTGATCTAATATCCGATCTATCTTTATTTTTGAACTAACTCAATATTGAATTGTTTAATTAATGTGGTGTTTGAGCAGTTAGTTTGGTTACTGTGCATGTATATTATGTTTTATGTGGTATACTACATTCAGATTATTTTCTTTATGTTTTCCCCCCTCTCACCTATCCACAACGCTGTCCTCCATGATGCACCTCTGCTTGCTGTTACCTGTATGTTAATGCGCTTGAACCCCATTGGCCCACTGCCATCATGTGCTCGCTGCCTGCTATTAAAAGACTCAGTCGACTGCCAAAGCAATGAAGCGACCCCTCGAGGCAACTTTAGACCTGGTATTTTCCCCTTTTGCTTTGCATGTAGCTCTTACTTGTACTATAATAACTTTTAATTTTTGTCACTGTGGTTTAACACCTCTTTAAGTCTCAGTCCTTGTGTGCACAGTCATCATCAGTATGTGTTAATGCCTAAATTGTCAAATGTTTTTGCATTTTGGTTAAGACATAAATCCAATCATATTGGTTTGCTACAACTGTGGTTTGTGTTTATTTGATTTATTTATTTTTATAAAAACTAACAATTACAGTATTAAAAAGTGTGTACAAAGCTGAGCAGAGGTAGGGAAAAACAATAGCTTTCATATTTCTTTTTGTCACTTTTCAGGCCTTTCCACACAGTGTTCTGCAACCTTTACCAAAGAGACCAGCTCTTGAGAAGAGCAGCTGGGCCAGTTCACTCCTTACTCCCAGTTTATTGCACTACCAACAGGCTTTGGCCAATACACAACTACAACAGCCCACTGCAGCATTTTATCCCACAGGTGAGCTTCTAAACCAAGACAGTAACAATGTTCATGTTCATCCCTCTTCTTTCTCAGTTGTTCACACAAAATTTGTGTGGAAAGTGGGACAAATGAAGCTCTTGAAGCTTACAAGTTTGCTGAATAGCATTAGAAACTGTAAAATGCTTGATATGTATCTATCATACTAAAAGGCCTTCTCTCTTTCTATGTCATAATCACACAGGTTCTCTCTTCTGCATGACTCCTGCTAACAGTGTGGGTAGGTCCATTCCTTGTGTTCTTCAAACAATGTCTCTTATTTTCAATAGCCATATCTAAATCAGATACTTGTTATTCCAGTGCTGGAAAACAACTGAATGAATGAGGAGCCCACATTAAAACAAGTTACAATGATCAGAGAGCATTTTACTTTTTTCTGCGCATTTGCGTGCTTTTCTGATCACGATATAAAACTTCTGCTAACATACTGTAGTTACCATAGAAATCTGAACACTTGGGGGGGATTCTGTTTGTAGATTTGCCATGTGCCTTTAGGAAGGATTAGGAAATTTGGTCAACATCCCTGAGATCTAAAAAAATTTTTATTACATTATTAAAACAATCTCATTAAATGTGAATGTTGCAAAAGTAGGTTAGAAATACTTATTTGGTGGCATTGATAAATATATAAATACTTTTTGGGATGTCAAATTATGGACAGATTTCCTAATTTTTCTTCTTATCAGTCCTACTTTTATGTTGTCCCGCTGCTGTCTCGCTTTGCTGTGCGATCACATGCCATCTGCTGGTCTAACCCAATGATGGCTTGCTGCTACTGTCATTTTGTATTCGCCTGGCAAGAAAGAGAGAGAAAACACATTGCTATGGTTACCATAATGCTCCACCTCCCTTTTCATTGCTTCCATGGTTCCCCTCCTGAAAAAGTCCCCATGATGTACAGTGCTACGCCTGCTCCTGCTACTGTCTCTGCAGCAACTACTCCCGCCACAAGTGTCCCCTACGCAGCAACAGCACCAGCCAATCAGGTTTGCTCCTTTTTACAGCTTTATGTCATAAATCCTTGAGCTCTGAATAAATGCTTCATCTTTAAATCAGGGGAGTTGCTCCCTCAGCATAGAGGTGCTCTGCTTGCATTGCCATCATAAAGCTTTGTGTACCTGTAGACCTTCAGCAGAGCTGCTAAGCTGCATCTCATCTCTTTCCCTTATTACAATAACACTTAAGAATTCTTCCACCTTTAAATAGTGGTGTATTTATTCTTTATTGCATGTTTTATGTTTTGTTAAATGTCAGTGCCTTTTTCAAATGAAATGTTAGGATAGGATTCCACCATAAAGGGTTTATTAAATGTTACATATTCTGTTTTTTTTTGTGTGTGCATATGTCTGTGTGTATTGCATTTTGCTATGAGATTTTGTAATATTTTGATATTTATATTAAGTTTTCTCCTACAAAAAAAATTGATATGATAATTGGATGGTCTTAAATGCTAGTATTTTAAGCTTTGTTTATTTAGTTCCCATCTTTACTCAAAGCGTTAAATATTCATTTACATAAGAGTCATTTACAAGACTCTAAAAATATAAATATTTAAATAAGTTCATGAAAAAGGAGAGTGGGGTAATGTAATGGTACAGTTATAAGTTTTAAGAAAGATTAAACTCAAAACAAATATTAGACATTTATGGTTATTTAATTGAATTCATTTAACTGTTTTTCTTTTTTTTTCAAGGACAATAAGTTTGTGGTCACACTTGACAGGTTCATCTGATTTTAAGCAAATCTGATGTGATTGCTCTGTTTTTGCTGATCACGTGAAGATATGTTGACACTCGGACAGATAGACAGACATGCTATTCACATGCACATACAGCGCTGCTCATACAACAGCAAATGCCAGCATATTGCCTCAGCGTGGTGCTGTAGATGAATATTGCACATACTCTATCAAGAGTTGGGATTTAAGATTGGAATTTAGTGCGAAGATGGCTTGGGCGGTAAAACTCTGCTTGTCATGTCTTCCTAAGTACGGTATGGTCTACCTGAAGGCAGTTGTGCGAGCGGATGAGGAGCTGGGTGGGATGAGTCCTTTTAAAACATGTTTTTCCTACTGGGGGCAGGTGGAAGTTTAAGAGAAGTATGAAAGCGACGCAGATCAGAGATATACAAGCCTTGATGTCAAGCGTACCTCATTATTCTAAACAAGCTCAAAACTCTTCCCATCATCTCTGCTGGCATTTATCCTGATGCACTGCATTCCTTTAAACGTTTGTTAGTTCTGTTAACAAAATATGCTTTAGAGAAGCTTTCCAGGAAGGATGTGACCTTATTCGTATGTGTTTTGTTTATCAAGCATTTAATGGTTTGACATATTTCTCAATTTACCAGACAATCTGACCACAAGTGTGAACACATCCTATGTCTCAAGGAGCTTTCATGGAACAAACAGGAGTTTGAATGCTTGTTGTGTCAAACTACTCAGTTACTGTGTTTTTCTTCTTAAACAGATCATCCTCAAATAACCATCAGAAACAGAAGTCAGTGCCATGTTGCTGCTGATAAAGGTCCCCAACAGCCTCTCTGTAAATATTCTATTAACGTCACACTCAGTGTACAACAAGCTGCATGCTCTTAGCATCAATTAAAAAAAAAAGCCTGCAGACACTAATTTGATACATGATCAGTTCCATTAATGAGGACTACCTTAGGGCATCACAGAAGATAGTTGTATGTACACACCTTTACACCTGTTTAACATCCGTGTGCATGACAGTACATGTTAATGGCAGGTGTAAAGGGGTCCTTTATATTGAAGATTGTTACTGTTTTATCACCATTATACAAAACTTTTTTTCCTTCTTGAATGTTTTATTTAAACTAAAAAACATTTTTGTTTTTTAACGATTGTCTATCTAGTACCAGATTGAATTATTTAAAACAAAGCACTTATTTAAACTCTACACTTCATATTATTAAATGTAATTTGACAACAGGTTTATGGACATCCCTTTAAGATGCTTTGCGAGATGCCCATCTCTCTACTTGTCCTGGTTTTCCACACAGAACTGGATCAGTGCTCCACCTCCTGGTGTGCCTTTGCATTGCACATACAGGTTGTTCTGAGAGAAAATGCTGTATAATGAGTCAGATTCAGATACACTTTCTAAATTCCCCTTTGGTTAGTCTACGAAACACAGTTCATATTGTTAACAATGATTATAGTAGACTTATTAGTAAATCTGTAAGTAGTTTTAACTCGTTCAACTTGATATAACAAATCAGATACAGTATAGCAAACCATGTTTAAAGGAAGAGTCTCTATAGGCATTAAACCTAATTCATTTAAAGGGTGTTACTACTGCTTATGTTCAGACTATACTTGTGATGCTGTAAAAGTTGAGTATCGTGTGAACTTAATATTACAGTCAGACGTCAGAACTGTATTATTTGAATGTTACAAGTGCCTAAAGAACTGTACATGCAAAGACATCTACGCATATTTAAAAGGCTTTGTGTGGAACACTTAATTAAATCTACTTCGTTTGTCACAGACATCAGAGATAAATGTACAAGTTTTGCGATGCCATGTCAGTGCATTAGTATTTTGTGCACACCTGATCAGATTTAGTCTTGCAATTAATTTTTCACTGATGTTGGGATGTTTATGTGTGTACTATATATAATAATTAATATTGGGTTTTTATGTTATTTTACTTCACTTTTAAGATGATAAAGTAGTTTACAGCAATGTAAAGTACTTTTCGTGGTATAGTAGAATTTGAGGAGATAAACATTTTTAGTGCAAATTAGTTATGTGTGGTTGATCCCACATTATGCAAGTATTCATCTTTGTTTGAAATTTACAGCATATATAATGAGCATTGTATCTGTTCAAAAGAATAATCACTCTCATTTATAATGTTTTATACATGTGTCCCTTTTAAATTTTAGCCTTTATTTTACAAACTATTTGTACAAGTATCAAGTTTTTCTTCAACATAGAGGTTTTGCGTTTCTTTACTTTTTCATTCTGTTTTTTCCTCATGAATGGTTTTACACTTTATTAAAAGAATATTAATGAGTACACTTGCCTATTTTAGTAGTTTAGAACACTTTTAAAATGCATTCTTCTTATAGTTCATGATGAATGTAATTTATTAAAATGACTTTAGCTCTGCTAAGTTCCTCAAAGGACCTTGATATATTATATTAGCCTATGAGAAGCTGAAGAAGAAGTGTTGTGTCCAGGGATTGAATGTTGGAGAGAGGAGAAGCTGAAGGCTTTTCATCCTCTTCACTGCCTTGATACTTGTAAGAGAGAATGCAACTTTTGTTTAAGCAAGGCCATAGAAGCTTTTTTCTCGTGTGAAGAAGTGCATTGTGCAGCCACATTGTTTTAAAAAAGTAATGCTGTAGCAGTTTGTCATTAAATGAGTCTGATTAGCAGCTGAGGCAATCTGAAAATTAATTGACATAAAATGCTTTTTTTTAATATTATGATTTTAGGTAATGAAATTGTTGTCTTTTCCCACAATAGAAAACTTGACTATATAGTGGACAGAATTACTTTATTATTGTATTTATAAAGCAACATAAATTTACAATATGTTTGAAGTTTGCCATTGATCGAGCAGCAGTTTCAAACTGAATTTGGTTTTTTAATATGATTGCTTTAAGGGTCGGCATGTCTACGTTGTATTATTTCATTTCCCTTCAAATTCAAGGTATATTTCTGAATGTTTGTGTCACCTCTTTTGGGTTGATTTTGGATCCTCCATTCAGATAAATGTGGACAGGAAGAATGTTTGGTCTGACTCACTGATGGAAATATTTCTCTTTAGCACTTTCTCAACAGTCAGATGACTGAGAAAACTTTTTTTTTCCTTCTTTTTTTTTTTTTACTCTGCCTTAACTTTGATCTATCCCTAAGTTTGTATGGATTCAGCTATTATGAATTCCACATTGTTTTCACAACTTCTCTCTTAAAGTCTAAATAAATTTGAACTTCAGCCCAACACTTACAGATTGTTAAACAAATGCAAACACCAAAATGCTTTATGTTGATCAGACTGGCCAGCTTTTCCACTTAATATGGTTGTGACCAAGTTAAATTAAGCTGCCATGCAGGTTCCATCCTGGCATCAAATTCCTATTTTTTAAGCTTTTTGTTTGTTTTCTCTCCTTTTTTGTGCTGAATTCAAAATTTCATGGTGAACAGTTTTGTTACTGTCAATTCTAAATTGTGGAAAATCTGATATATTGCAAATAAATTAATAAATGTCTTGTTAATGCAATGCTGTGAGCTGCATTTTATTTTTTTTTTATCATTTTTTTATATATATATACTATTTGTGCTGTTAGTTGTCTTCCAATGGTAAAATATATTGTTTGTGTAGACAAAAGTTAGTTGTCAGCTGTAACGATATTCAAAATATATTTTAATCTCATGTTTTAGACGTGTTGTGCTTTATTTGAACTAAAAATCACTACAAAGTAAATACAGCCATCTGCCAGGGAGGTGTAATGTGTTTGCATTGCTGCATGCATTATGAGGGATCGATGAGTGATTTTCGATCTCTCGTGCTTATGGAGTTAAACAGCTTTCAAACAACATTCTCACATTTAGCCGGCGGCTACAAAATGCAGCGTTACCATAGCAACAGCATCCGGCGCATTTTCCTCCTCCTGGATACACATCCTTGAGCCGCCTCTATGATTGGATGAGCTCACTTTGGATGTCACTGGGGCAACCGAATGATGGGAATTTTAACACATGAACGGAAATGTCACCTCTGAATTTTACTGGCTCCCTCAGTGCGGCTCCCATTCAACCAGGAGTGAGGTGTACAACGCACGAAGACGGCCATTGGACTGTTCGTGTGTCCATCCAATGAGGGAGGACCATTTTTCTCCCTATTCTTTTTTTTTTTTTTTTTTCCCTGCTTTGGTACGGGAGCCGAGAGGGGACCGGCTGGTTACACAGCGGCCGTGGGTGTCCACCCGAGAGTATGGTGGCTGGAATTGCACTGGATAGCGGGGGAGAAGCGAAGACATGCCAGAGATGGTGAAAAAGAAACAAAGAGACGCAAGTTCTTTATTTCAATGTCGCCGTAGGTTTAGTTTGTGCTGTTATTTTCCTTGGTCGGGGTGCAGCTTGAAATATTGCGCCCGCAGTTCATTCTCGGGCTACAAAGCCAGCGTTTTTCCAGCGTCCTCAATGGAGCAAGTTTGTTTTTTTATGATGCATAGAGAGGGGTGAGCCAGGCAGATGAAACCCCGCACGGTCCTCTTCATCGGGCGATCTTTTCTTCCTCCCTGTGCACATTCCTGGACAACTGCAGTCCTCGGATGCTTGTGTAGCTGTCAGTGTCTGGCCTGCAATGGGGAATTTCTACAATGAAATCCATCTTGGGGCTCCGAGTCTTTGTGCTCTGCCATAGCTGAGCAACGACGAGCAGAGATAGTGTTATTAACAACTCGTTCGAAATGGGACACAAATGGTGAATGTAATGCGTGCGGGAGTATTTTGAATTCATTTGAATGACGCGCGGAGTTTGATACCTTACGACTTTATTAAATCCACAATGCGCGAGTATAAAGTAGTGGTCCTGGGCAGCGGTGGGGTCGGAAAATCCGCCCTCACTGTGCAGTTTGTCACCGGGACGTTTATTGAAAAGTACGACCCCACCATAGAGGATTTTTACCGCAAAGAGATCGAGGTGGACTCTTCACCATCAGTGCTGGAGATCCTTGACACCGCTGGTACCGAGCAGTTCGCCTCCATGCGGGACCTGTACATCAAAAACGGTCAAGGATTCATATTGGTTTATAGCCTCGTCAACCAGCAAAGCTTCCAGGACATAAAGCCGATGAGAGATCAGATCATAAGAGTAAAAAGGTTGGTGAAATGCAGCACAAGAAAACAGTTGTGTTCATAATTTTAATTGAGAATGTTGGATATAATTTGTCACATATATCATGGCCCTATGAGGGCCCTGTAATTTCAGGACGAACTTAGGCCTGGTCTAGTGCTGAAGATGCTGCACATCTTCAAGACAGGTTACAAAACACCACATACTTTTTCTGTTTTTTACCCCACAACTGATTTAGGCAGGCAAATTCCCTCACACTGTGGTCCTTATCAAACACTGTTAAGTTTTCAAGATGTTCAACAACAGTACTGATCCAAAAGACGGTACTAAATATTGTTTGTGATGTGCCAGGCTGCTTTTGTGTGGCCACGTTGCCGGATGCTGCAACCCCTATGAAATACCCAGCCGGGAATACCCAAGATTCACTGCAACAGAAGCTCTGCAGAAAGCTTTACAGAAGCATGTCGTTCAGCAGTGAACTGTTGAGGAAATTGCATGCTATAATGTTAGCATGGTTCCGCAAAGGAAAGCCCATGTTTTTTTATTTACAAGCTGCACAATCTCTCCATGAAGAGCAGCACAATTGAAAGAAAAATGTCTCTGGCACTGTTACATAGATGATCCAGATATGAGGTCACCAGAGTGAGCTGCTTACTGATGACTGCTAGATGATGGTGTTATTGTTGCTCCTAGCCAACCTAGACCCATGCATTGCACAGACATAGTCCATTGTATGTTCAGTTACTGACAACTGCATGATGTAATAAAACCAACTGAGAGCTTATATGTGCAGTCTCACAGATGCAGCTGCTCAAATAATCATTGATGGATCTGTTAGATCAAGTTTGTGTGTTCCAGTGTGCTGGCAACATGCACTGAGCTGTGACTGTGTGGGCTCATCAGTCAATGTAGGTATTACAGCCAGTCAAAGTAATTCAAATCGGAAGCTTACAGCTCATACTATTTACTTGTAACACTAACTGCTAAGTAGATGGAGAGTGCTGCCAAATCATGGTTTGGGATTGTGTTTTGGTGTCTATTGTGACGCTTCTGCCAAAATCTTATCCCTTCCGCCTCCCTAACATGAAGCAAAACAAACAAGCGTTTCGCTTCTGTTACTTAATTTGATTTAGACTTTTGCAACTGTACCCCTAAAACAATTCTGCCATTACATTGCCCTCCTTGAAAGAATGGGGTCAGCATGTTTCCCCAACATGTGAGTCGGAAATGAGAAGAGGTATGTTCTGTCTGCAGCATGTGAGTGTGTTTAAGTACGTGCTCACACAGCAGATGCAGCTAGGCTGTTATGTGATTTCACACCTCACACTGAGTTTGGTGCTATCTTCAAATATCACAGCAGAATTTATTTTCTGGATCAAAAACATCACACTCCACACACTCTTCCCACACAATGGTTAATTTCAGACCCACATGCTTTATCTAGGCTTAGACAGTTTAAACTTAAATATTTTTTTCTTTTGAAAAATTTTAGGTCATGTTTAGTCTTTACTGCAGTTATTAAGCTTTGACCCACATTCTGCATGATATTCTCTTTGTGCTGAGATTGTTTATAGCAGCAGTATGATAGATTCTGTTCAGCTGTGCAGAAAGAATTAGCAAAATGAGGTTTACAGACCTTAGCATCTGTGTCAACATGATGCTGTGAGTACAGCAAACCCAACATTTTATTGATAATTTTTGTTTAGAATTGGAAAAGACTTATTTTACTCAGTTGTTGTTTTTTTAACAGATTTTGCAAGCATACAAACGGGTTTATTAAACGCTTGACTATAGTTTTATATAACAAATTCTTTTCCTGGGAATCTGCTTTATATTTAAAATACATAGTTTATGCTGGACCACTGCATCAGTGTGTAATGCCGACCAGATGTAGATGTGTTGCTTCTATTAGTTAAAGGAAATTCATACTGAGAATGTGAATGAATGTGAATGTAAAAAAAGTAAACCAAATGTCATGACTGGAAGTTATAAAACACAACATAGACCATGCTACCTTATCTAACTACAAGAAACGCATCTATGTTTTTGCAGCAATTTTGACAGTTTTTCACTTTAAATCGCTCACATTGATGTGGAACAACAATATTAAAAAGGCGAGGGTGAATAGAAGCCCTGAGAGACCCTCTGGTCAGGTTCAGTGTCAAAGGTAAGTTTCCCAAATGTCCCTTGATGTAAAAATTAGCACAACCCGTAAGGAAATTTGTGTTAGGTCGGTTATTTCTCCTCTTTAATGATATCAATTGGTGTTGTATTATATACAGTACATTCCTTTAAAGCCACAGTGTGTAAGAATTACTCCCATCTAGTGGTGTGCTAATATATTACAAGCAACCGAGTAGTGCTCAACTGGAGCCTCACCATTTAAGAGCGTTATTACGACTACGGAAGTCGCGCAGATTCATAAATGTGAAGTTCGAGTGTCCCATCAGGTGATGAGGAACAAAACGATACATAATAATTATTTTTTTATGCCAATAAGTTACAAGCGTGCCCTCCATGTATTTAGTACCAAGCTACTGCTAATAGCTAATGTT
>JBAMHW010000014.1:15434499-15458050 GCA_037177495.1 Rhadinocentrus ornatus
CTGGGAATGTCTGGTGGAGTCCCCTGTCAGAAAGAGTTTCAACTCCCATCTCCGGCAGAGCTTCAACCATGTCCCGGATGAGGTGGGGGGACATTGAGTCAGAGTGGGTTGTGTTCTGTGCCTTTATTGTTAAGGCGGCCAACCGGAGCTGTGGCCGTAAGGTCGTCGGTGCCTGTCGTGGGGACAGTCCCTGAACTCGTTGGTGGACACCAGAAGTGAGGGATGCGGTCAAGCTGAAGAAGGAGTCCTATCAAGCCTTTTTGGCCTGAGGAACTGCGGAGGCAGCTGATGGGTATCGGCAGGCTAAGCGGAACGCGGCTTCGGTGGTGGCTAAAGCCAAAAACTTGGATTGGGCATGGAAGTTTGCTCAACCAGTCTTGCTCAACATGTGCTTTGTGGACTTAGAGAAGGCATTCAACCATGTCCCCCGGGGGCTCCTGTGGGGGGTGCTGTGGGAGGTCTTGTTCACAAGTGTGGGGAGGATGGAGCGGGAGATCAACAGGCTGATCGGTGCAACATCTGCAGTGATGCAGACTCTACATCGGTCTGTCGTGATGAAGAAATAGCTTTTTTATTTACCGGTCGATCTATGTTCACACCCTCACCTATGGTAACGAGCTGTGGGAAGTGACAGAAAGAATAAGATTGTGAATACAAGCGGCCAAAATGAGTTTTCTCCACAGGGTGGCCGGGCTCTCCCTTAGAGATAGGGTGAGAAGCTTGGGAATCCGGTAGGGACTTAGAGTAGAACCGCTGCTCTTCCGCATCGAGAGGAGGCAGATGAGGTGGCTCAGGCATCTGGTCAGGATGCCTCCTGGACGCCTCCCTGGTGAGGTGTTCCGGGCACGTCCCACCGAGAGGAGGCCCCGGGGAAGACCCAGGACACGCTGGAACAACTACATCTTTTGGCTGGCCTGGGAACGCCTCGGGATACCCCCGGATGAGCTGGGGAATGTGGCCGGAGAAAGAGGGAAGTCTGGGTTTCCCTGCTAAGGCAGTTGCCCCCGTGGCCCTATAATGGATAAAAGTTTGTGACTTGTGAATAAAACCCTTTTTGGAATTGGTTTCATTGCCATTTTTTCTACACTTCAGGAAGATACAGGAGAAAATTTTGAACAATGAAATCCCAGCTACACCAGTTATGTTGTAACTTCTGAAACAAAGCGCACATAAGAGGTTAAAAATAAGAGGTTAAAAAATGCCACAACCATGAGTAAATTGCAAGCTTAGACCTTAAGAAATCCCTCTGCTTGATTTATTAAAAACCTCCCCTCCCTGAAGTTTGTATAGTGAAAAGAAAACTCTCATAAATAAAATACAGCAGGACCAGAGAAAGAAATCAGGAGTTAACTAACCACTGTACTTTAACAATAAATACTGTTGCTTTTCAAATACAAAACAGGGTTTGCACCAGCTGCAAAGAAATAGAAAATCTGACCCTAAGTGTGCAAAATTCAACACTGTAGTGCTCTAACATTTGCTTTTCAGTGGTGGCCATTGTCTACCTTCGACGTCTACAAAGCCAGAAAGATAAACAGGTTTATGAAAGACCTGGAGCTCGACATCAGGAATGACATCAGACAAGGTCAGTAACACTCTTACACTCTTACAATTAAGCAACACAACACTATGATAAATCTGAGCACCAGTACTTAGTAATTGCTTTGTTTTTATTAGAGTGAATGCCACTATCTTAATAGCCAAAATGAAAGATGATTAGATGATGTAGATGACTATGGTTCCAATGCTGCACATTTTATGCCACAAAGAGAAATAAAGCTGAAAAACCCAGACAAAAACGTAAAACTGGACTCTCAAGCTGCCATTTCTATCCCATCATTGACTGAGTTTCATTAATGCTGCTTTTCTTCAGCTGATCTCCAGGCCTCTGCTCAAACATGAGCTCATCAAAGTTTCCACTGACACATAAGTGGAGCTCCTTAAAACTGTTTAAAATCAAACAATTAGGTCTTCAATCTGACTTAGCAGAGTGAAAACTTGGCTCCCACATTATCAATAAAGCTATTCGTCTAGCGTTCAAACAGTATGAGCCTTAACTCTGTTGTAATTTAGAGTGAAGTAATGTTATTCTTGTAATGTTTATTTTGCATGCAGTCTGACCACTGTTAACCAACATTACCCACATCCTTCATCTAACGTTTATAATGGCTCATAAAAGTTTGCATTTTGCTTTGTTAAAGCTATGTACCCTGAGCTCATTTTCACTCTTATTTTTGCTGCATGATTCTGAAGTGTTATCTCTTATGTGATCACACTGACCCTGTTCAGTTACTTTGCTTTCTTCAAATGGTTTCTACCCACACAGTGTGTTTTTGTAGTAGGAAATGTTTTTAACTGGTTTTACTTTTTCAGATGTTAAACTCCCCACCTACACTTCCTTGCATTTTCTCAGTGCATACGTTTGTGCATTATAATTAGCATTGCTCAGTTGATTGCAGCATCATTGCACACATAATCAGAAAAATTTCATCTGGAAACAATAAACACTTTCTTTACCGGTGACCTCAGGTGTAAGGACAGCTGTAAATACTCCAAAATTTTAGCCATGAAAACAGGAATATTTTAAAAAGAATCAGAAAGTAAAACACAAAGGCTATAAACAGACACATTTTTGTGCAACACTTGAGGCTTTTTCCTGTTATATTATTGGTTTGCCTGGTTTTCTTTTTTGTTTAAAAGCGATTTGTAAAAGTGCTCAGAAATGTGCTGCACACATCTACTTTTATTGTAATTTTTCCTATATTTGAAGGTCCCAGCTTATCTTGCAGTTGCTCCGGTAAAGAATATGGACTGTCTTGGCAACCAGTTAGGGTAGGGTTAACGGGTAGGGTTAGGCGCAAGAATGTTTTTTTTTTCCTATAATCTTTGTTCCCTATAGCAACAATCAGAGCAAGATTGTAAAACTTGAGTAATGCATCCTTTTTATTTCCCTTCCTTTAGCAATAAGAAGTAGTGTCAGAAATGTATAGGTTTTGTGCAGCTTATCAGACCTCCTCTTAGTAAATCTAGACCGTGATTGATTGTGCAACCAAACAGGGTGTACTGTACCTCTTGAACCATCATCTGGTCAGAATGTATATTTCTGTTAAACGGGTTCAGATCAAGTCAGCTCTTCCACAACTCTATACAGGATGGATCTGGTAAAGAAATGTACACTATGCAGGAGATAGAGGGCTAATATAGGACTACCATTATATTGTCATTAAAGATGACATTTTGTTGGTGGTTTTCACACACACACAAAAAAAACAAAACATAAACGTTCCCACATAATAACTAATAATTTAAATCTATTTCGGTTCAATATAACTATTCTCTTGCACTATCTCCCTGTCAGGTTCGGCACTGACATATCAAGACTAAAGAAAATAAGATTATAATGAAAATAATAAAAATATTCCAAACATCAAGGACAGCCATTTATATAACATGTATCCCTTGGTAGAGCAAGTCTGTCCGCCAAAATATGGCACACAGACCGTTCTGTATGTTAGGACGCTGGACAGGACAGGGTAAAAAAGAAAAGAAAAGTAATGGAAAAATCCAAAATTAGATTTATCCCGCTCTTTGAGACATCTGTGATATTTACACATTTGACATATAAGCAGCTCTGATAAATTTGGCAGAAAGATATCTGTTGTTTGGACAAACTCTCTGAAAATGATGACAGTCGTGTTGTTTCATTAGTAAATTATTTTAGGCTTTTTTCAAAACATTTTTCTGGTGTTTTTACAAAGGTATTATATTTAAATTAATTAATTAAAATTTTCCTTTTAGGGCTCATTGATCTTAAACTACACCCTTTGTTTTTATGTAATTTGTGTTTTCAATTTTCTTAAAAATCATCACATCACAGTAGATCTCAGTTGCTGCCCGTGTAATATTGTTTTTAATTTAGGTTAGACTACTTTGAGGCAGGAGTTTTAGAACTATGAAACAACATGTGATGGAAGATTGTATGTAAGATGGTTAGGTGGCCACATACTTTATCTCTATAAGAGATTTTACCCAAAACCACAGACTTGTGGGCAAAAATGGTCCCATTACTCCAACTTAAAACGGAGCCACATGTGGGTTTCTCTGAAACGGTGCACAGCTATGAAAATAAAGCTTTTGCTTTTCAATCTCCTCACCCAGAGCTGTGTTTGGGGATTATTTTCAGTGAAGGTGTGGAAGGGAATTTAAGATTCCAGGCAAATACAACATACCATCAGCCAGATGTGGTAAAGTTATTCTCAGGAAAATTACAGCCTTGCTGTTTTTGGTCACAACAAGAACGCAGCAAATGAGAAATGGGCGCTGTGCACTAAACCTTAAAGCTGATAAGCATAAGATGTAGTTTCTCATTGAAGTTGCCTCCAAGCTCAAAGAGGAAGCGGTGTCATGCTTTTGGTCACACACTGGCCCACCTCTGAGTTCAGCTCTTAATTCTTTGGTAGTTCCTCTCGGCTGGTGTGCTAACCCTGGAAGCAGAACGGGATACTTGAGATTAAAGTTCACTAGATAATGTATTCATGAGTAGATCAAAGAAGTTATTTAACGCTGAAATGTGCAGCTCCCAACTTCTGAGAGACACTCGGACTACATGACCTGGAATACTATCAAAGCTGTTGCCAGTTTCCTCATCCCTCCAGTATTAGACATTTTCATGTTGGCAGTTATTAAAGGAAACAAGTATGAGTTTTTTTTCTTTCTGCGAATAATTTATCAGTATGTACTTTTAATTGTGCAAGAGCAGAAAGTGAAAATCCTAATGATGCTCTTTAGTGTTTCGGTTAGTTTTTACTGTGTTGCACATTGGTAACACACATTTGAACTCAAAACAATGTGTCCAACAGATGGAAAGGGTCCTCTGACTGTTTTTTATGCAGCCAAAGATGAAAGAAATACTGTGGCAACCTGTTGTTTATAGGATGTAAATACTCATCATCTGTCGCCTCTCTGATGTATTTCTGCATTTTTATCTCCTCTGATGTAAAAACTGCTTCAGAGACCCATCATGTTTCTCATCTTTAAATCTAATGTAGTGATTACATCTGTGAAAATACATCTCACCTGCTCTTGTTTTTAAATAAATACAGTGCAGCAGCCCATCTAATTTAACTGATTATCTCCTCTGGCTGTCTTCACGGGAGTCCAGTTCCACAGTGACATGTTGTGCTTTGCAACACAGCAACAAGTTCAGAGCTCAAAGGATTATGGCCACTTCCTCCCATCTGGGGTCAAGGCTCTACTGTCCATTTCCTGTACTCTTCTGGGTCAGGCTTAAGACTTGTGCACTAGGCTGAATGCCTGGAGGTTTGATGTTACTGCCTCACAGCAAGAGGATGCCACCATGGCTTTTGACATTAAAAAGCTTCCTGTCAAAGACCATGTGTGCACTAAAGCAGGAATGCTTTCAAAGACACATCTTTCTGCTTGGACCTTCCGCTTACTACATTTTGCCCCAGCACGTTTTTCAGCTGTAGCATGTCAATGCACTAAACTAAGGTGATTATCATAGTAAATAGTATACTCACTGATTTTGCACCTATTCACAAGATCCAACCACTTAGGGGTGAAGCAAATATTGTTGATCTCATGGATCATCTTATTGCAGTGCAGCATTTTCCTGGTAAACTCACAAGTACACTGACCGCTGAGTAATTTAACCTGCAACACTGCAAGAAAGGCTCAGGAACAGGACAAAGTGTCTAGGCTTTGACCCAAACAACAAAATCCCCAGATACCACACACAATCCATGAGGCTTCACCATAGTACCCACAGGACCTAAAGATTTCACTGCCAGTTGCCAACATCCTGGTGCCAGATGCCACAGGACTCCTGCAGAGGACCCGTGTTCATGTCCCAAAAGATCAGGGCTGTTTAGTAGAAGAAAGATTTGTAATGTTCCATCTTGACATGCTTCAAGTTAGCTGTATGTGGTCAAAAACAAAAGTTCTGGACCTTTACTTGAGACAATTTCTCCTACTGATTGTCCTACTATTAATTTCAAATGTGTCCGTAATCATGCTTTTTATAATACAATTTTTTGTATTGTGCATTAAGTGGTCATACAGTAGCGTTACAAGACACTTAAAGTACAATTACTTTTTGTTCAGTGGAAAATTTTCATTACCTTGTGCATGTGGGGTTCTCTCCAAGTTCTCCGCCTTCTTTCCACAGTCTAAAAACATACATGTTAGGTTAATTAGCAATTTTTAAACTGAACTAAATAACTGTGATTTTTTTCATAACATATAAAAGGTGTGAATAAATGCTCAGAGATAGATCAGCCATTCAGTCAGGATGCATCTCTGCCTGTTGCCCAGATCATTAGAGTTGTTAAACACAAACATTTGCTTTTTTCGCTGAAAGTAATGCTGCTGGATGACCTGCTGGTCATAGTTTGTCATGAAACTGACCAGTGGAATTTATTAAATATTGGACATTTAAAAGTTATGATAGAGATTTATTATGGCTTCATTTACTACCTTTTCTTGCATTAAGGTCTTAAATTGTAGTTTCAACGTTATTAATTCATTATAAGTAATTATAATATAATTAATACATTATAATTCTACAGTATTAGAAACACATACAAATGTAAGTTTTTTCCATGTGCTTTTGACATTCTGATTGGGTTTTTGTGTGTCCTCAGGTATGAGAAGGTTCCTGTGATCCTGGTAGGGAACAAAGTGGACCTGGAAAGCGAGAGGGAGGTATCGTCCGGGGAAGGTCAGGCCCTGGCAGAGGAGTGGGGCTGCCCGTTCATGGAGACCTCGGCCAAGAGCAAAACCATGGTAGATGAACTGTTTGCTGAGATTGTTCGGCAGATGGACTACGCCGCCCAGCCAGACAAGGATGACCCCTGCTGCTCCTCGTGCAATATACAATAGCCCTTGGGGCCTCCGAGAGCAGGCTTGGAAAAAAAGTCTACTGAAGGGAAGCTCTGATGACTCACACAGAAAGATATACACTTAGACACCCACACTCACATACCAATTAAACTGAAGATATTTGAATATATTTGAATGAGGAATGCCAGGAATTTGCCACAAGAGAAATTGAGAAATGACAAAGAGGAACATGCCCTCGCCTTATGTTACTCTCTTTTATTGTTTGTCTTTACCTTTTTGGTTGTAGGGGAGAGAAATCATCAGCAAACACTCACAGATTGGAATCTTTTTGCTGTCTGCTTTGTTAATCTGCTGTTAGGGAGTAAAAGATTTAGTTTTTTCCTTGGTTTTTATTTCACACAGAAAACTAAAATGCATTTCTTGTTTCCATGACTATTGCAGGTCGCCACTGCACAAAAACCCAATAAAGGTTTTTCTGAAAACCAGCTGTTTCACACATTTAGGAGTATTTGAGTTACAGTATCTTGGATTTCTCCTCCTGTTTTGTTTGTGTAGTGATCGGTGGGAGGTTTTTCTACTCATCACAGGGCTGAACCAAAGAGGTGACCTGAAGACACCTCCATTTTCTATTTTTTTTTTTTTTTTTCCAGTTGTTTAAAGTAGGAATGAAGAGAAAATGGATAAGACCGTGTCTTTATTGAAACATTGGTGCAGTTGTTCCTTTTCCATTTACCCTTTTAGGATATAATAGTAAGCTTAGCCAAGTTTTTCACATATCGTGTGATGTTTTGTTCTCCTTTTTTGGAGACTCAAACAGCAGGTTGCTGAGTAGTAATATAAGGAAATACTTCACCCGGATGGGATACAGAGTATTTTTTAGTGTTTAAATCTCCGCTCCACAGACCATCTCCTCAAATCCTTTCAGAAATGGGTGATATTAAAGGTGAAGAGGTCGACATTCATCACATTATATCTTCTTTTCCTCTGGAAATGATATGAATTGTGGCAGTCAAAGGTTTCACCATCCTGATGCCGTTTATGTGCTCAGAGTATTCTAATCCATATTGACAAATAGAACACAGGCAGATAATGATGATAATGGTTATGTAAATATTTTGTATTGAAGGTGCCAGCTTGTTTGAAGACACTGACTCAACACACGTGGAACTGTCAACTGTATGCATGGCTAGTAAAACAAAAAGGACTCTCATTGTTTGAGATTACTATAGGCTGTGGAAATGTGCAAATTCAAACACATACACGTCTGGATCTGGACACTGTTCAAACTGTACATCTATGTTGCCACGGGAACCAGACTCTCCCCTTGTAACCATTTTCATTGTTAATTTTCTATTTTTTTATGTGACCATTTACTCTTTATCCCTCTATGAATGGTGACACTGTTACATTTGACACCTGAACAATAAAAGTGCGTTCAACACTCGAGTGCAGCTGCAAGGCTTCAGTGAAATGAGGTGAATGGATAAATGCATTTGTGTGTTTTGATAATACTTTGCATGTTTTCTTCTTTGCTTTTCTTTGCTTCTTCTTTGACTGTTGGAACTATCTGATAATTCTCAGGCAAACTCCAAACTCTTTTCCTTTAATTCACAAGGCAAATCTATCATGGACATTTATTTGTCACAGATATATAATATTCCTGGTGATCCATCTGAAACTATTTATCTTCAACAGAATAAAAGCATCTTCAGTGCTGGGGGAGGTATTTAGATACTTTAAGTTTAAGCAGGAATAATGTATAATGAGATACTACTTACATCAGTTGCATAATATTTTAAATAATTAAATACATTTATTTAATTATTACCTCCAAATTGGGATGCATCCGATTCATGGTGTCAGTTCAGAGCCAGAAGTTTCCTGTTTGAATCTCGGCTGAGGTCTCTGTGTGGAGTGTGCATTTTGTTTCTCTGTATGCATGGGTTCTCTCCAGGCTTCATCCAACAGTCTAAAAATATGTATGTTAGGTTAATGGGTGATCCTAGGTGTGAGTATGTGTGTTTGCTTGTCTTTCTGTGTTGTCCCTGTAATGGCCTAGCGACCTGACCAGTGTACTCTGCTTCTCGCTTCATAGCTGCTGGGGTAGACTCCAGCCCCACCTGCAGTGGAGTAAGTGGGTATACACAATGGATAGATTATAGATTGCTCATTTAATGGTCAGCTAATATCATCTGAGAAGAATTATATGTGAATATGTAGGTATTGATACAGTATATACAGTATTTTTTATATGTTTGGGGGGGGGGAGGGGGGGAGGGGGGAGAGAGAGTGTTTTTTATGTGTTCACCCCCCCCCCCCCCAAAAAAAAAAAAAAAGTTGACTACTGCTCAATCTTTATTCATGATGTTTTTGCATTAATAGAAGAGGTGCATTACAGTAGTTTGTGCTACATTTTACTATTATAAAGTAGTTTAGTTAGTTTGACCCAAATATCTTACAGTAAGGCAGTTTAATCCACTGCAGTGTTTGTCAACTGTTTTTATAAGGTATTGTTTAATAAGAGTAATGTCAACTGGAATGTTTTTAACTCAAATGTATGACAATTTACATATTTCCCAAAGGTATAATTAACATTTAAATTACTTAGAAGAAAAGTAAAAGATGATAATTAAATATACTTCTTGGGGGGAAAAGGTGAAGACTTTTAAGTACAGTGCATTTTTAAAATGAAGCATATTTGTATCCCTTTTACGCAATGGAAAATAGGAGGGTTTTTTGGGCTGAGTCATTGGCTTAATATAAGGTACGATATTTTACATTTTGTCAACAATTTCACATGGGTGTCAGAGGGCTGTTGCTGTGTCTGAACCTTTAAATGTTCATGAGTGGTGCCTTTCCACACCTCTCAATAAGAAAGGAACCGGCTTTCGCTGGCGCCAACTTCGTGATTTTAGAGAGTAAGCTCAGCTTGCTGGGGGGTCGGGTCAATGACAGTATCCACTGTCAGGGGGAATGTTTTTTTCCCTTTGTGATGTCACAAGGGGAAAGATCTCATTTGCTAAAAAGTGGAGCAAGCAAGTGAGAGAGAAGAGGATTTTCTAATTCTTGGGCCTCATACACAGGCTATGAGGACACATTAAGACTGTTAGAAAACCTTTAGAAAGTGAATTTTGCATAAAATAAATATGCATAAGCCATATTTTGGGTCTTTTGGTTTAACTATTAAGGAGATGTAACAGCTATATACATACACACAAAAATTTATAAGCCAATTTGTAAAAAATAAATAATAAAAAGGGCTTCTTAAATCAACAATACAGTTTATGGAATCTTCTGGATCATCCAAATATGGCATGTACCATATTTATTGAAGACTGCTTGGCCCCCACCTTGAGGGCCAGTTCAGCTCGAGGGCCAGAAGAAGCCCATTAGCTATCTTGATATGCTCAAATGCAAGAGTCCTTAAGTCTTCTTTGCCGGTGACAAATAGCTTATATTAAGGTCAGGAATTATGAAGGATGGACCATATGGAATGATGGGACTGCCACAAAAAAGAATAAAAAAAAAATGTAAAAAAGTAAATTAGAAAATATAAACTAATACAAAAAACTAAATATATTATTACTTTAAATGTCAAGAGAGCACCACTATGTTAAAAACACTTATTTTGACTAAGCATGTAAACAATGCTGCAAACTTGTCATTGATAGAAAAAGAAAAGCTCTTTCAAAGTTCTTAAAGGAAGTAAGAATGTTCTCCAAAAGGTTATCGTGCCAATTTGCGTAAAAGTCAGTTAAATTCCTATAAATGCGTTTACATTCAAAAGAAATGACTGCACTAGCTTAATCTCATTAATGGCCTTGCAAACGTCAGTCATAGCCTTTTCCCAGTTAATTTCGAAACTGTTCTCAGCTACACAAATAAAGGAAATCACATTAGAAAACCACAACAATCCAAGTCCAAACAAAATACAATTGCAAAAGTGATTTCAACTCCACTGAATACATCATGTAAATTAAAAATGTACACTTCCAAGAAGCTGTGCTCTTCTCAGCATGAAGCAAACTACTGCCCAGTCAGACATCCCCTGCTATGAGTGCATTTCTAGCCTAATGAAAGGCATTACAGTAATTTCACATGAATCACTGATACACATTAGCTGATGTAAGAGTACAATTAAAACAGAAATGCTTTGGGATTTAATTTAGATTGTGTTATGGGTCAGTAGCCTACATCTGAACCTCAAATGAAAAGAGGACACTTTAACAGCCTGCACATTCTGCTCTCATTAGGGCTAATGTGATACACCTGTGCATGTCACAGAGACTTGTGAAAAGTCAAAAAACAAATCCAATCTGACAGCATATCATGGCCAAGGCGGGATTCAATCCCATGGCCTCCAGTGTCCTGTCTGCTGACTAAGCCATTGCACTGCAACGAGATGAGAACACTAAATGAGTTCTCATTTAATTTGAGAAATGGTGGCCTGAAGATTACACCTTTTGCTGTCTGTTTAGTAATTAAGTAACAGTTTGAGTACCTGAGTTTGAAACCATATGGTATGTTGCCAAATTCCAAGCAGGTAGTAAGGCAAGTTGATGAAGGAGATCAAATCAGAGAAGCACACAGTTTCTACCAGGGGTACTGAGATCATCACAATGACAATGAAACAAGGTTTTAATAAAAAAAAAAATGCTAAAGCTCAGTTGACATATGCAATCTGGACAGCAAAAGTGAGATAGGTTTTGTTACCCTGACAGCAACATCCTCTGTGATAAATAACATGTACACCCAGGTATTATGTTTCCATTAAAGCCAAGCCAAGCTGGAGGCAATTAAAACCCTCACCTAGTGCAGTCATTTGACGTGGGACCAAATGTTAATGACATACTTTACATGCTTTGCACTCCAGAGCCAGATGTTAGGGGGTTTTCTACCGTGTAAAAGGTTGCTGGATGTTGAGAGAGAACAAAGGCTTATTTATATGTTTGTTAAGATACATTTTTGGCCATTTAAAGCAGGTTATACATATTTTTCTACACTAAAACATTCTCTTTTTTATGCTCTCAAAAGGCACACTAGGCTGGAAAATTTTACCTATTAAATTATATCTTCAAAACTTTCATACATAATGATTGATTACCGCTGATCAAAACCATTGGTCTGTATTATTTGCAAGGGGGAATCAGGCTTGAGATTTTGTGGTGAACAGATATATTGAATTCATCATTAGCCTTATAAGAACCACTGCATTGCGGCGAGACAATACCCATAATCATTCATTATTATGATGCTTAAAGGGTTAAGCTATTAAATCCTCCAACTTAGCCCCCAAGAGGCCCGTAGTCCAGTATAAACTTTACCTTTACCCAAAGCAATTTTTAGACTTGCAGCTTCTTGTCAATAACAGAGCGCTATGTGGAGTTATTTGTTTTTTTCCTTTCCCTTACCCTAAGTCACAAGTCATACTGATAAAATCACCAAAAAGTTGCAAAAAATGCCCTAGCACGAACCTCTGTAATCTAAAAATGTATCTATAGCTACTGTATATCAGAAAAGTGTTATCAGGTAAAATCTGCATTTACATCTGAGATGTAGAGAAGTAGATGTATAACTGGAAATAACGGAATAAGCAAGGGAATGTTAAACCATAATTATCTGAATATATTTTTTTGTATGGTGGTAAAGGTCCCACAAACAGCTAGAAACCAGCTTGAAAGCAACATTGATAAAAACATCAGCTGCAGGCAGGAGTGACCTGTGCTCTCCCACTTCTGATATTGTGTTGCTTGATTCCACAGCTGCACAACATAGAGATTCTTCGTCCAATTATGTGGCTTTTTTTTTTAGTTACTGACACCTTTGCATTGCTTTAAGTTTGAATTTGTGATATATCCTGTTAACTCTCCTCATTTAGAACTTTTAACTAGGACATATGTTCACATATGATGATGGGGGGCTAAGGATAGGGATGACGGTCGGGTCTGAAATCAGTTTCATGCTTACTTGTTTACTCCTACTCAACTCAATAGTAAGTGTGCAGTTAATGAGATATTTGGACACTAATCATCAATTTACACCAAGTTGACAAGTGTGGAGTCTATCAGGATGCCCCTGAGCCACAAAGAGGCTCTAAATGCTCACAGGCACAAAGTGATGACAGTCTTGTTAAGAATCTATACAGAATATTAAAAAACCTCAAAGACAAACAAAGGATGAGCAAAGACATGAAAATAGAAAATATTAAACAAAAGTGTGCAAAATTAGTCAGTGACCACTGACACACAAAAAGAGGATCACAAAGACAGGTTAAATCACCATACTTATATAAAATAAAAGATTTTTTTCACTCAGGAGTCCACAGGAGTCTTTGTTTTCCTGTTTGAGCCTTGAAGAGTTGGTAGATAAAGTTTTTGTACCACACAGAGCTGCATGTCTGTTGTGCTGCTTTCTGTAGTTCTATGGCTTAAAGGTCATTGACACGGCTCCCTCTTGAGGTAACCCCAGCAGCACAACCTTCTTCTCAGCTGGTTGTGAGACCAACACAGTCTTTTGGCAGCTTGCAGGGATACCAGACTTAAGTAAACATAAGTCACTGCTGCTTGTGTATTTTCCAGTTAGATTCATGCGTCAGGGTAAACATTAATTTTTACTGCATCATTCAGGGCTTCTCAAGGCCCTGTAGCTTGATCTTAATCTAAACCTGCCCTTTGTTTTGCTTCACACTTTCTGCACTCATGGAACAGACATTACCTGCTTCGGATTTTTTTTTATCTGTTGTTTGTATTTCTATTCCTTATATTTATAGTAAAGTTAAATCTGTTAGTTTAAACAACTGCAGCTCTTCTTTGATTAACATGAAATGTTGCAGTAATTTTTTTATTTATGTAAGGAAGCATAAAAGATGAAAAATATTTTTGATAGAGTAACAGATGTCAAAATGTAGCGATTTAATATAATTCACCTTTAAAAAAGAACACGTCAGCTTTTCTTATTAGTTTGCCTCATGACCAGTTAGAAATTCTTTTGAAATGCCAAATTCTTGTTTGAGAGGCTTGTTAACATCCTCCTACAGCAGCAACCTGATGTTAGGAAGCCAGTTTAGAGCATGTGTGGCTTGTTTGTGCTCCCTTGTTCGCTGAGGTGCTTTATCCAGTCTGATGAGACAGGACCAGAAGGTGGGAGGACCTGATAGTGAGAGGTCTCAGTGGTGTTAGGAATCTTAGGATCGTTTGTGTTGAAGGTGGTATATGGACACATAAAGTACGATATCCCTGTTGTCTAGTAAAGGGGTTTAATGAGATTAGATTACCAAATGTTTTCCAGAAATCAGCCTAATAGATGTTGTGCAGAATCATATATATTATATTATTGTCTTGTTAAAATTGTTCCACTTTTCCACAAGTCCCTGAAGAATCCAAACAACAGTGACTTTCCAGAAATGGGAGGGAGCATTTAAAATGCTGAATCCACAGCGGGAGACAGACTGGAAAATAGAAAAAAATAAATAAATAAAATCAGCTTGAAAACAACCCCCCGAGTCTCACAGTGTAGTTGGATGAATTAAATTGGCGCTGACTCATTGTTACCTGTTCTGAGTGCTGTGAGCCAGATACTTAGAGATATTGCAGCTGTGACATGTTGGTTCCAGCTGAGATCCTCTGCATCATCATGTCAAATGTCACGAAAAAAGGGGGGTAGCAGCATGAGTCACTATCCCCATCTCCCCTGAGCTGCAGCACACTCCCCCAGAATCTGTGTGGGATATAGACAGCAGCAGTCCATGACAAAAAGGCTGTGTCTGCCTTCTTTTTGACTCCAGGGCACACAAGTTGAAGAGGCTGTTATTCTAGAGACTAGAAGAACACCCTGTTGGCTCAGCACTGTTGAGGATGAAAGAGATTCCAATGCACAGACCAAACAAAAGACTCTTTAAATTGCTTTAATCCCCTTATTGATCAGTGGAGCATTAAAGCCTCTTTGTGCTTCAAACAGGGGCTGTAATGTGTGGAAATTTGCTTTTTGTGCCTGGGCAGCACTGATGAATAGTATAAATCAATATGATCCATGTAAAATAAAGAAATGATGTACTTAGAGGAAATGTTTTCTTTCTCATGGCAGTCACGCTGCACAACATACAGTCAACATGTTTCAAGTGTCGTCCTACTGCCATTTTCTCTTTTTTTTTTTGGTAGTATGCTGCATACCTGGATGCACTTCTGAACGATTATATATTGCATTTGCTGCACCACAGCTGGATATCACCACAAACAGTTATCAACCCACACTATCAACCCCTCTTTGATGTTGCAAGCCTTTTTATATTGAAAACGGTGTTGATGTACAGGAAGGGGAGAAGACAGAGCAAACAAGCAGAGCTAGCTGTCAGAGAGCCTTATAACTAGGTGTCATGGCAACAAGATGGCAACACATGAGTTGTCAATTTCACACTCTAATTTGCTGCTGTAACAGAGGAGTTTATGTGGGGGATGATCATGTTAAAGGAAAAAATCCTTCAACCTTCAATCCTCTCATTTTCTGTGTATGTAAATTTGATAAATATAAAGTTTCTTTAGTAGCAAGTAGTTCTGATAAACATTAAACACCTGAACTGTTAATTCCCTCGTCTACCACACTGTACTTGAGTTACATCAGAAATTCCTCTTATCTCAGTCTCACCTGCAGATTGCTGAAGCTCAATTTCTAGGCAATGTATAATTTAAAGAACACTCAGCAATTTTTGGAACCCTGATGACATTTTAAGTAAATATAGTTTTTATGTTGACATATATGGCTTTCGCCAGGATTTACAAACTTTCAGTGACAGTTGGGTGGACTGTTCCGCTTACTTAAAAAAAATCAGTTTGCTTAATTGTGTTTTTTAGGTTCACAAAAACAATAATGCACACAATTTATTATTCTATCATGTAAACTAAGAACCTGAAAGACATCAGTTCCTTATGTTAGTAAATCATTACAATTAAAGCACATTGTGTGCTGATCAATGAGAGTCTGAAGCTGGGGAGCTCTCTGGATGCTCTCCTGCATCCTTGATACTTTGTTTGAAACTTTTCTGTAAGTCCCAGGGCTCCCAGTGAATTAGGCTCAAGGAAAATCTGCTTGCATTTCACAGGAAACACTTATGTGTTCGAGACAAGCTGACATAAAGTAACACTCTCATGTAAAATGTTTCCTCTGGGTGTTTCTGATTTATTGTTCTTTGTAATTATTGTGAGATTGTTCTTGTAGAGAACTAAATCTTTACCATTAGTCTCCCAAAATAAGTAAACCACATGAATTTGCACAGCACCTGGAGAATTTTGATTATTACTAGTTAAGGAGAAAAGCCAAATACTCCCAAATTAACCTTTTTTTTTTAACATTCACATAAACATAGTAAAAGAACAAATGGCAATGTGCCAAGACAATGTGGCTCCACTGATGAGATATAAACATAATAAAATTAAAGATACAAATAACATTATATAAATACTACCATATATAGTCTGTTAACCTCCATGTGTTTCCACTCAAGAATCTTCTGTCCTTTTTTTATAAAGACAAGCCTCTCTAACCTTATTTTCTCAACAGAAATAGAGGTAATAAAATCTGTGTGAACATAGAACATAGAGCCTTTACACATTCACTAGCCATATCAAGAACAGTTTTTCTTTGCCTGTTCTCCATTTGTATCCTTCCTCTTTAAGTAGAGCATGTAATAAGTTTTTTAGGGACATATTTTCATTTTCCAAAAATAAAACAAAGTGGAAGCTCTCTGGCTCATGTTTAGGAGGCTAAGTATTTTGTTAATGAAAAGCTATTAAATCCTACATCTTGCTTTTCCGTCTAGTTTTGCAAACACCAAAGACAAACTGGAGATTTGTCAAAGCCAGTTTTGCACTCTTTGTTAAAAAACATTGCTATTTTTTTTTTTTTTATTTTATTTTATTTTCATTAAGCATTTCCACAACCATTCAAATAACATCTGGTACACATAACTACGATTAGTTATTGCCTTAATTCAATATATCAAATGACTTTTCCTTGTCACGCAGTATTTTTCAGGACAAGGATTTTTATCTTGTCCACCATTCTAATAATTGAATTGTCATAGTCATATATCAACAATGTTGTGAAAATAATATATGTAATAGTAATAGCAAAAATAGAACTCAAAGAGAAAACAAAAACAAGGAAATAACCAACAAAAAACAAACAAACAACACAAAACAAAACAAAAAACGAACAGCAAAACATTCCAACTTTTGTAGCCATGAACTTGGGTTTTTTAATAATTTCTATTATATACATGTTAAATAAAGTCTGTCCTAACTGGTTTTATGTACTCTATCCAACTCGCCCAAATTCTTTTGAATTTGTCTCAAGTCTCAGAGAGAAAGTTAACTTTTCCATCACATATATGTATCATGCATCACCTCAACCCAGTCCCCAACCTGTGGTATCTCCTTCTTCATCCTCTTTTTTGGTAATTGCTTTTTTTGCTTTAAACTAACATTAATCTTTAAATATATTTGTCTGCAAATCTCTTCAAATCTATTCCCAGTCTACCCAAATGTAAAGCATCAAATGTAGGTGGAAGGTCTACCATCAGTATTTTATCCATACATTTTTTGAGCTCCTGCCAATAACTGCAGATGGAGGGGCAACTCCAGAACACGTGGTAGTGGTCAGCTCAGTCAGCACCACATAGTCGCCAACACTTTGTGTCTTGGTATTTTGTCTGTGACGGTGTCTTGAAAAATCTTATTATATTTTTCCATCCATGTTCTCTCCAAGATAAAGAACAAGTTGTCCTACACCGCAGCTCATTTATCTTCTCCCATTCATCCACAGATGTAGTAATTTTTGCTTCTCTCTCCCGCCTCTCTTTTAAATATGTCATTTCCCTTTAGGTTTTGCACTCCCCTATATAACTTGGAAAACAACTTTTTTCCCAATTTAGATTTGTAAGCTGAGCTGAACAATTCAATAACTTCTGGACCACTCTCCTCAATGGGTCCCCTTATTGTTTGCTCTAGATAGTGTCTTAATTGCAAATATCTGCATTGATCGTGATCTCTTAATTCATATTGGTCTTTCATTTCTTGAAAGCTTTTAATCTCCTTCTTTTTCTTTTTTAAGAGCTCCCAAAAAATTGTAGGTCCCTGTTCCCAGTCTTTGAAACGCTTATCCTTGGGGTAAAATCAGAATCATACCCAATCCATCTTAACAATCTGCTTTGAGTTCTCAAATCATTTTTAGTTAACAATTCAAACCAAATCTTTAATGAAATCTCCAACCAAGGGTTTGTCCGTTCTCTAATATGTTTTATCAGGTTTTTGTCTCCTATTACAGCCTGTATGGGGAGCCCGTCTGTTGTGCTAGTTTCAATTTCTTTCCGTCTCGCTGAGTAGGAGGGGTTGTATATGTTGACCAATATTTGTGCAGCTTGATAATAGCTCTTCAGACACAGGAGTGCTAGTCCCCCTTTACTTTTAGGTAGCTGCAGTGCTCTATACCTAATCCTTGGCTTTTGTCCTTGCCAAACATATCTAGAGATAATTTTATCCCATTTCATGAACTCGTCATCAGTCACCTTCACAGGTAGATTCTGGTTTAAGTACAGAATCCTTGGCAGTACATTCATTTTACCACCTCCACTCTTTGTGCTATGCTAATATAGGGTATCAAATTCCATCTACTAATATCAAATTTAATTTCATTGATCAACTGATCGTAATTTGTAGATTTTAATATTCCTAAATCTTGAGGTAAATTGACTCCCAGATCAAAAACCTTTTAAAAATAAGCAGGGACATTCAGTCAACATAAAAATGAACACAAAATTAAGATTCTTGATTCAGCAACATATTATTTATTTTTTTATTCTTTTTCATCAACTGCAACTCAGACCACACTATCTTTCTCTCTCTTACACACACACATACACACTCCTAATTTCTGTCCACCCTTTTTTCAAAGAAGAAGTTGTAATCAGAGTGAAGCAACAGTTAAATTTAGACAAGCAAAACATTTTTCCAAAAAATACATTTTAAAGTTTCATTCCCATGCTTATCATTTCTAAAAGCAAACACAACTTTAGGGAGTGAATCCATGTTTAAATATTTAATGTGCCTGTAAGGGACACAAAACACACAACCCTGGATTACAAATTAATCTAATAATCCATTATATCAAAAGGTTATTTTACAATACTCAGAATTGGTTGTAATGTCACCAACTTATAATAAGACTGCTAACAAGTAAATTTAATAAAAACAGTTCATATTCTGAACCAGTGAAGGTTAATAATGATATTTAATGTTTAACATTGACATGAAAGAACATTCCCCCCAAAAGTTAATAAAAATGTGAATGAAACAGCTACTGAACTGGTGAGCTGATCCTTATCAGTTACAACTGAAGATAATTTGATTTAGCAAAAAAATAAATACCGGTAAATAAATGTGTGTTTGTGTGTGTGTGTGTGGGGGGGGGGGTCCAATTATTAATTATAAAAAATATAGAAAATTATGTTCAGGTCTTAGATCCACTGACAATCCATGATGGATAGAGTCTCCTCTCATACATATCTGATGTTTTTAATTCCTCACATATTCCTTGGAACTAGAATGTCCTCAAATGATTAAGTGTTATTTACATTGCAGCAGGAACTGGTTCAGCAGCCTTTATGTAAAGCTTGAAACCAAACAATAAAGTCAAAAGCACATTTGTTCTAAGATTATTGACCAATTTCTGCAATCGTTTTTTTTACCTGCTCACAGCAAGAACATGTTCAGCCTTGCCTAACTTCTCATTTCAAACAGGAGATTTGGGGTCCCTGACTGATGCTGAAACACTTCAGTCTACACGTCAGTCTACTCTGTTGCAAAATGACATGCTGTATATGTGACTGTTGGTGTTAAGGGTGTCTTGTGACTGTGTGTGTACTTCTTGCATGAAACTGCCCTAAAGGAAAGAAAATTTATTTCAGGAGGAGGTGAGATAAAGTGCAACTGAATCCCATGTGGATGAAAGCTCCACATGAAAAACTGGGAATGCTTTGTTACAACACCAAAAGTTTCTAATCAGTTTGAAAAGTAGTTGTCCTCAAATGTTGCACTGAGCAAACTTGATCCTATCTCTTTGTTGAAACAGTGGAGGTTAAAGTAGTGTCACTACACAGCAGCCAGTACCCTTTTTAATGACTGATCACTCAACTTCTAGGATTAGTGATCATTATTCAAAGTGATGAAAAGGTCAGTTTAATTGGTCTAAAAGGCTTTAATCATTTCTTATCTTCAACCTCAAATTTGCAATGTAGATGCAAATTAAAAGAATAAATTCTGTTACTTTTCTCATTCAAACTACTATTATTTAGTTTGCTATCGGGTTTGAGGTGCCATACACGTTTATAGTGAACATATTCCTAAATTAATAGTGGCAATTCTTGTGGCACAATTACTCCCCATCCTGTGGTGATCAGTGAAAAGTTAAACTGATGATATTCATTCACCCTTATATAAGTGGATGAGAGATCACTCAAAATGTGCCACCAGATCTTGATTGCTTGCATAACTAATCCAAACCAGCATTGTCTCTGGTCTATTTTCCCTTTCTCTCTGCAGCTTTCACTCATTTTCATGCTCTTGCTGATATGTTCATCTTTGCCTCAGTTCCAACACAGTGCCCCCAGAGGGCCTCCAAAGCTGCCAAGACACCAAGTGTGATTTCTTCATCTTCAGTCCCACACCACATAAGCATAGGAGACTTTCTTTCCTGCCAATGAGAAGGTGGGTGAGCAAGAGACATGAAAAGGAGATGATGAGAAAAAAAAGTCTTTCACAACACTGCTTGTCTTTTATCCCTGTCCCTCCACACAGCTACAAACACGGAGGAATTGGTGATGTGGAGCCAAAGAAACAAGCGATCCCAATAACAAAGGAGAACAGGGAACACTTAGCAATTATTACATAATACAATCAGAAGCTCCTTGAAATCTGAATGATCCCTTTGGGTATCTCATGACTAGTCACAAAGCTGAAACTGGTTTGTTAATATCATGATTAACAGTTAGAGTTGTCCCAGTAAACCCATCTGTAATAGAAGTGGTTGCAGGCCAAAGACACTGGACAAGAACCTATGAAAAATCTGTAAAATAAATAAACAAACAAAAAATATGGTAAAAATAAAGTTTCTAAAAAGAGATTCAGAGTTTTAACCTAGATGGAGTAAAGTAACCCAGAAACTTACAAATTAGTAACAAGCTGATAAACAACTAAAAACTATCCCCAAAGATATGTACAAACGCCGCAAAGGGATGCAAAACCTTCACAAAGATGCTAAATAACTGCAAACAGACAAGCTGCAAAATAAATACCACCCAGAAAAGAGTTGCAGAGCTGCCATATGAGATGTAAATGACTTCTGGTTGTGTCGGCCTTACATGTCTATATTGAGGAGTCCACCTTTTTATTACCCCTCTATGGCCTTAAGTTTTTATTCAGTGTTCATATTCCACAGTAAATAAAACATACTGTGCTCCAATCTGGATCTATTTAGTTCAGTTTCAAGCAGCATCAGTTTACATGACACCCTCACTTGTTTCAAACTGTAGGAGAACATTAAAGCTGATTAGCATTATAGACCTCTTGCTGGGTCTTCAACTCAATATGTTCTGTTTATGGACACTGAGTCTTTGTATCACGTGACTACTAAAATTCATGATCAAGCCAAGTTATTGTTAGTGTCATTATGCCTTCTGGTCACAGGACTGCATGATAAACTGATTTTTACAGGTGATTTTGTGACAGAGTTCCACAGTGTTCTGCTGTTTTGTATGATGTGAAGGGAGACTTCTTAACTGCAGAACTTCATATACAATCATAGATATGAACATTTCATGGCCACCAGCTTGGGATTCTGCCTTCACATACTTTTAATGCAACCCAATGCACCCCCAGGTGGACTTTGATTTAAAGTACAGGGTCTGTAATCGTTAAGGCCATGCAGTGCTCTTGTATTTTGCAAACAGAGTGTGCTTTGGGAAAAAAACGAAAAGAACAAAAACAAAACGCAACTCCAGAGAATGCTGGTGCATTGTTAATATTCACTTGTGTCTAAAATGTAATGAATCATGTGCTTTTTATTGTGTTTCAATGAACAGACCACACACACACAGTACACACAGGAGGGAGAGATCACTAGACATCACTTACTCCCACTCCTGAATAAAAATAAAGGAGTATCTGTTTCAAACCATGCAAACATTTGTTTAATACATTCCTGGGCTTTCATGCCATGATTGGTAAATGTTTAAACTCACAAACTCTGAGGAAAAAAGAGAGGCAAGTGCAGATTTTAAACTAAATCAAAATGCCAGGGTTGTTTTTTTTTATTGTAATGTAAAAAAAAGTACTGATATTACAAGTTAGAAATAAAGTTAATTTATATTATGAGGATAATATTACAATTATTTTATACACTTTAGACTCATGTCAGGAGGAATAAACGAGTAAATCTGACAAATAAAAGTTTAAAAGTGACATAGCTGTACATAAATTAGAATTTAGTCACAAATTTCCTGTATGAAGTAATCTATATTTTCCCTTAAGTGAGAGAAAAAATGTGTCGTAATCCTCTGCAGGGTTTTGCTGTTGGTATTCATTCATGTTCTGAGTTCCACAAGGAATTGGATGATTCTCCCACAGTAATAAGGAAAAACAATATATATTGGCCATTTTAACACTACTAATTTTACACTTCTGAGTTGCTTTGATAATCCTGAAGGCTGTAGTTAAGTCCCAGATTCTTGATATATAGTATGTATATAGTATGTATAGTAGCTGGAGAATTTAATTCTATTTGGCTGTCAATTGGATGCCAATCTGGTGTCAATAATACATTTGTTTAGCTTTGTTGTTCATTCCACAGAAGCACAATCCCCAACAAGTTATACCTCATTGTAAACATGATGAAATACGGCTTTACTACACTGGATATACAATACCAATTGGTATTATTAAAGGAGAGAAATAATCAACCAAACACAAATGTGCTTAATTTTTGTGGTAAGTTTATTTATGCATCTTTTTACATCTACTCAACAACATTTGAGAACAAAATTTTGTTCTCTAAACTGACTCACATTTATCTGATATCTAATTTTACCATTTTCCGGATTGCTTTTCTTTCTGTTTACAGGATTTTTACAAAACCAAACTGTTGGTAATGACGTGTCATAATTTGATGGATTATCTCTGTCAATTTTGGTAAATCCGTATATTAGTTTGAATATGTTTATTATTATTATTAGGATTTATTTATGTCAAACTTTGTGAATGCCCTGTATTGTGTGAACTCCCTCATTACCTCGTTTGTCAAGATCACCGTTTGTAATATTGGTTATGCTTAATTTCAAGTGGTCACATGATTGCTGCTGTCAGACCATACAATCTGCACTGTTCCCAGTAGCCACACAGCGACAACAGAAAACTATTAACGTACACTGACGAGCAATATCATTACTTGTGCAATACTGTAAATTCATTCTATATATATGCTTTTTTACACAGACTTCTAGAGAGATTTCTTATATAGACTTTTTTTATATAGTTTTTGTTCTGTACAGTTTTTTCTGTTCTTATCTCTAATGCTCTGCGATGGACTGGTGACCTGTCCAGGGTGTACCCTGCCTTTCACCTGAAACACTGCTGGGATAGGCTCCAGC
>JBAMHW010000014.1:15470538-15480669 GCA_037177495.1 Rhadinocentrus ornatus
TGAGGGGATGCGTCTAGGTGAGTGGGTGATGCAGCAGGTGGATGAGAACAGGAGCGCAGAGTTGGCCGGCTAAAGGTTGGGAGCAACATTATTCTTCCTAGTATGTTGACAATCTGTCCACAGTGGATTAACTTAATGAATTACAAACCTGTAAAGTTTCTGTGGAGTCAAAGCTGGCACCTTTCACTAGTTTGCTGCAAACAGTTTTAGATTTCAGATTCATGGATATCAGAGATAATAAATTCTTCTTACTATAGCTGAAAGAAGAGAACAAGGGGAATATGTGTTGCAAGATCGTTTTAATGGTGCATATTTTCTTTATGTGCCACCAATCCATTTTCCCTGTGAGCAAACAGACAGCTGTGGGTATGATTCCTTTTCACCGGCATTATTCACACATTTTGCTGGAAGAACAGACCAAAACAGCACAGATCCACTGATGAAAGCTGTCATTTATGCTGACATCTTATGTCTGGCATTATGCTGCTTTGCTTCCTATACGTGCACAGGTGCTTTGGGAACACTGATGCCTTTATAATAAGCCTCGTTCCTATGGTAACCAAGATAGCTGTCTCTCTGTGGAGGGTCCTCATGTTTGCTTGGCTTAGACAGTGGTGAAGTTGACTATCTGCTAATGGGCCTATTAGCCTGCTGTCATTTTATACAAACAGAATGAGCCATAGCAAACATCACCTGGAATTTCTTGAATTTGGTGACGCACTCATGAAGATGCACTCTCTGATATTTCAAGTCCATATCCATACACCGTTGTACTGAGGTTTTCCCTCTAATGACAGCTTTCTGATACTTTCATTAAGTTCTTGACCTGTTCTGTATGCGACTGACTGAGTTTTTGCAGGGCATGTAGGCATCACAGTACATGATAGCAACAGCCTACACTTTTTCTCTGATGTCCTTGTGGTCTCTTAAAGGGTAAAACCCTCATGGGAGCTGGTTAGCCTTAGCTACTTCACAGCTGCACTGCCCATCTTTTATGAATTATGAATTTCTCATTGAGATTCAGGGGGCTAATTAACATGTCAGAACGGGCTACTGGTGTGATATCAGGGGATTATCCTTATCCCACATTGGCTTATTTTATTGTAGGTGCTCCAGTTTCACCTTTGCAGCTCCCTTCTCCTAAAGTCTTTTTATGAGTTAAAGAATTATTTCCCATAATGTTTAAGGGTTAATTAGTGGAAATTGCTGCATTTCAGAATGTGTCTCCATTTTGTCAGTGCTGTTCTGTAGTCATGCCTGCACTGAGATGCGTTTGTTTGCCATGTTGAATTCCTTGAGGCTACACCTGTGCAGCTTAGTCTGCCTACCACTGCTCCCTCACAGTTAATTGAATTTGGGGTCTCTCGGGCAGATAGAAGATATGTGTGGGACAGTGTGTCATTCGAATGAAGCTCAGGGACGGACAGCCTCGGTGTGTGTGTGTGTGTGTAAGAGAGAGAGTGCAAAAGAAAGTGGAAAAGACATGAATTTTATATCAGTAAACCCAGCTGCACATATGAGCACAGAAGTGCTCCATGACCGTAATGCTACCCCCCCTTCCCTCCTTACCCCTCATTATTAGAGTGGAAACTCTTGCATAAACTATGGAGAAAAGCCAACCAGAAGACTCCATCTGTCCTGCAGCAACAGCATAGCCAAATCCACATATTTTTAATCAGCTTCTGAGTTTGGTTTTTTGGGGGTATTTTCCGCTTTTCTTTAAGCAAATTTGGGCTCCTTTGACCTTTTAGTTCAGGCATCGCAACTGCAGAGCCTTTCGGTCTCTATTGATAAGTGAAGTACAGTTTTTCAGTTCCAAGAGTGTCAGAGTCCTGTTAATGGTGCCCAGGGTGGGAAACCTCTGCAATAGAAATCAAAAGATTTGTGCCAGAGAACGTGTGCTTTAATACAAGCAGTAGGGGTTGGTCTATTTAGGGAATTTCTTCATTGTGTCTCAGCAACAGCAAAAGACCACTTCAGAGTGGCTGTCAGGACGATGGCTTCCAGAGTAGCTAGTATGTAAAGCCTGTTGTTAAAGTCATTAAGAATCTTCCTGTTTTTGTCCTTGTCATGCACAGAAGTTAAATAGGAGGGTTAGTGGTGCATGCAGACATATTTTATGTTTAATTTGTATGCTGCAAGTCACCTAGTTTCAAAGATTGTAGTTTATTCTAATGCTCAGCGTGATTGTGGTGGAAAGGGTACTTTCTGGCAGATCCTAGTTATAGTGTGATGAGATGCATACAGTATTCTACAGAGATGTAATCACTGTAAGAGCATTGAACTTATTGATTTATTGGCTAATCTTGTTTTTATGTTCCTGCTGGAGACGGGTTCTTGTAGTTTTAATGTCACTCGCTTGTGTTATTTCATTTTGAGCCATTACATACTAATTGGCTGAGTAGAGCTCTTTCTAACCAAGAGGCAGCATGGAGGCATTTAACCTAATATACAATACATGTGGTTAGTGAAATTGTACTTGAATTACTGTGGTGCAAGTAAAGTGACAACACTGCACAGTTAAATGTGAACCTTGGGTTTTGCAAAAAATCCATTAGAAAATTCAAATTTTTGTATTTTCTTCTACTATTATTTTTGTTTGTGTTTGTTTTTTGTACAATTTTGTACCTCAAGTTTAATTTTAAGTTAAAGACTCAATTTTTCACAAAGAAAAATAAAGTTTTGTGTATTCATCTTTTTTAAGACCTAAGGGGGACTTTGAAAACAGATGGTGCCAAAATGTGGTAAAATGGCCCCTTAAGAGACCAAAACAGTCTGCACTAAAACCTCTCTAATTCTGTTTTGCTTCTCTTTATCAGTCGGCCATTTGCAGAGATAATTTTTACACTTTATTTTTTACTATGACTTGAAAGATGTTCAGAGCCACAGTTGCATCATTTGAAAATAATTTTCATGTTCATCCTGAAAGTGTTTGTTTTTTGGGCAAGCCAGGAATGTTTTTTATTTTGTGCACTGTTCCATGTGCACTAACACATATACCTATATTTAGACATCTTAATAAATCTCACGTGTTCCTTTTACTATAACTCCCAACATATTTAAATAGAGATATACTATTTTCATTCTGGGTGCAGTTATCCTGCCGGGGTCTAAAAAATAGGCACAAAGCGTTAATGATGTTTACTGCTGTGGTGGATACTAAATGTTTGTTGGTGTAAATTCCCATTGAATGAGTTTTACTTTTTTTTTCTTTCTAAAATATACACTTTAAAAAACCTAAAAATTGACTTAGGATATATATTTTTAGGTCACAGCTGTAAAACATGTTGTTCAATTGTGATATTAGAGTTCAAAATCTCACCATTGTCTTTCAAGAGTTTCTTGTCAGATTGGTGAGGAGCATACTGTGCCAAGAACATGGTAGCTGAGAAATTCAATAGAATAACTTATTAAACCAAATAACTATTATTTAGCCATTTTGTTAAGGTAATTAAGTTAATTTGTAAGTTTTGATTTTTCCTAGTCATCTGTTAGATCCTTTATATCACAATCTTTACTTTGTAAGGTTTGAGCCATTTCCACATATGATTCTGTTCAATGTCAGGTGTAGGAAGCACCAAATCTAAGGGAGGTGTTTCATCCAGGTTCCCTAGAAGAAGAATTTAGGGCAGGGTAGCCATATTACATATATGAAGTTGCCATGGAGATCTTCCCCAGTTAAAAACTTAGCCAGCTCTGTGAGACTGTAAACCGTGATTGCACCCAGTGTTGGCTTCTCCACGCCTGCATTTCAATCTCACACACGTAAGAGAATTTGTTTTAAACCTCTTACTCAGAAAAACACTCATGTCAGCCTCTCCATCCATTGTTTATGAATTAGTAAGTTAGTCAGAGTGGGCTCTTTCGCTCTCTGAGAACACTTAAACTTCAGCACTCTGAAGCATGAATCCAGTGAGCTCATTTCCATACTCAGACATGTGTGTGTGCCTGTGTATAGTAATGGCAGTCATTTTAAGTCACACTAAGTGTAAAGATAAAAATGGTTTTGGGTGTGCTTGTAAAATCATGAATAGGGTGTGGTGTTTCATGTATTTTGACTTCCCAAAAATTGTGGTTGCTGTCACAGTAATTACAAAACTGTGACTCTAAAAATGGAGCACCATGAAATGATTAAAATGCCATAATTTTATGTAAAGATAAATTACCTGCTGCATCTTAACTACATGCTTTGCTATAGCATCAGATAATTCCTGGATCTTTGTTTTTCTCAGATTAGAGGAATCTCAGCCTTATTGCCAAAGTTACAGCACACATTTCTGTCTTTCAGTCAAGAGGAATTGGTGTTCTGTGGCAACAGTGGCTTAAAAACAGTTTTTACCTCAATAGAAAACGATCTCGTACTTATAGTTAACAGCTCATTGGCATCAGGCATTTTTCCCACGTCACTAAAGACAGCTACCACTAAGCCACTCCTAAAGATGAGGACTCTAGATGCCTATGTGATCAAGTATAGACCTGTCTCTAACCTCTCTTTTATATTCAAGATTATTGAGAAAGTTGTATTTATCCAGCTTAACAACTTTTTGAATGAAAGTGGAAGTCTTGATAAATCAGGCTTCTGACATCATCACAGCCCTGGTCAAACTGTTAAATGACATTAGGTTGACTACTGATTCTAGTCATATATCAGTCCTGGTTCGGCTGGATTTCAGCACTAGATCATAGAAGGACAGAGTTATTTTGTTATGATCGGCAGCTATGAATCTGAGTGAGTGGCCATGTCTTTTGAAGTCCCTCAGGGGTCATTTCTTGAGCATCTTCTGTTCAACTTGTATATGCTCCCATTGGGTCAAATTTTACAGAACTTTCAAAATCAATTATCACAGTTATGCAGACAATACACAACTTTATGTGTCTCTGTCACTAGACATAAACATCTTGAGTCTCGGGCTCTTAAAATCACTGCCCAAGTTCGTTACCTCGGAGTGTTTATAGACTCAGATTTGACTTCTAACAGCCTCACCAAAGCTGTCACTAATGCAGCTTTTTATCAACTAAAAAATATCAACAAAATAAAAAGTTTTGTCTCCCAGAAAGACCAGGAAAAATTAATCCATGCATTCATCTCCAGTAGACTGGGTTACTGCACTGGTCTTTTAATAAGACTTTATAAAAAAGAGCATTAAACAGCTACAGCTCATCCAGAACGATGTTGCTAGAGTTTTAACCAGGACTAAGAGATCTGAACACATCACACCAGTTTTAAAATCTTTACACTGGCTTCCAGTCAGTCACAGAATAGATTTTAAGACCCTACTGAAAGTTTACAAATCCCAGAATGGTCCTCAGAGTACATCTGTTATGTGTTCAGAGAACATAAACCTAGCAGAGCTCTTAGACTCAAAGATTCAGGTCAGCTAGTCCAGACCAGAGTCCAGCCTAAACATGGAGAGCATTTAGCTGTTATTTGGAGAAACAAACTGCTAGTAAAGATTAAACTTTCACCAAATGTAGACACTTTTAAAAACTTTTCTTCTCTTGTGCATAAAATCTGCATGGTATCTTCAAACTTATCTAGACTGTTACTTGCTTTTAACCATAAGTTAATTTAGTTATTTTATATGATATGAAGATTTTTGCAATCGCTTAATATGATTTTGTTTCTCTCTATATTCTTTAATGTACTTTTTAATGTGTCTTCTGCACCCAGCTGTAATGCTTTAATGTACATGAAATCTGCTATACAAATAAACTTGCCTTGCCTTGCCTAAATACCTGTAGACATACAATGACAGCTGTCTTTACTGAGGCTGTTTCTGCTCCTGTATTTATTTGCTTCCCAGAGTTTCTCCCCCTGGCATCTTTAAATGTGAGATTTCACCTCAGGATAGCCTCTGTGTTTCTCATGCTCCTGTGGTGGAGTGTTAATGTGCTTGCCACAAAGAGGTTCACACAGCTCTGCAGGTTTAATCTGTGCCATATTATAATGGGCAGTGAAATGTGTCGAAATCATTTGGCTGTCCAGATTTAGGGCCACAGAAAGTCTCTGAATCCACTTTCTTTTTGAATGCAGCACAAATGGGGAACAGATACTACAGCAACAGGTGCAGTGTTGTGGTCTCACTGTTGGTGAAACTAATTCAACAGCTGCAAGATTCTCCTGGTCTGTAACTTGTACGCTGAAAAGGAGGAGCTTTGAAGGTCCTCCTCTGAAAACAAAGAAGAAAATGTCAAACAGACACTAGAAATAGTTATTTTATGAGGCAACTTCTTATTCATCATGAGAGAATCCATCTTTCCAGGTTCAAGCTGTTTGTTTGCGCCCAGAAATTTAGACCAATCGGCATAGTATTCTGGGGAATACTGACAGTTTTTTTTGTGTGTGATTAAGAAGTCCACAATAAATGTAAATGCTTTATCCGCCTACCCCAAAATCCCTTTCCTCTTCCAAATTGCTTCTCCAGAGTATAAAGATTGCTGCCTCGAGGTATGATATTTATGCATTGTACTGAATGGATTGAACATATTCTCACTGAATCATGAATTTTTTCATGATTTTTATCCCCCAGCAGGTTGCAGACTGTTCCCCTGTCATCATGATGGAGGTGACTGGCTGTTTGTTTTTTTTCCATCTAGCTTAGCTTAAGATGGTTGCTTAAAGGCCAGAAGAACACCAGTTGCAATATTTTAATATTTTCCAATATTAGTATAAAGTACTTTTTCACAATTCCATTTCAAACTGGGACTGATTCACCTTAGTTGTGCATGACTGTCTGCTTTGTTAGGTATGTAAGCAGGCTGGGGGTTTAAATTGATGTAATTGCACATTTACTTGACATCACATACTGATATGGTGCTATGCTGCCTTTGTTCAGTCATTCTGGAAGAACAAAGGTAAAGCTAAAGGAGGATTCCTTTTTTATTTTAGTTATCAATAAATTCTATGGGAATGTTAACCTTACCATCTGGGTCAAATAACTACTGTGTTTAAGTAGTAGTGCTGCAGGCTTAAAAAGATGCATTTTAATCATCTTCACACTGCTTTCTAACTCAGACACTTTAATTTGACACCGCTTTTAAAGACATTTCTTTCTGCATAGATCCATCTTGTTTAGTGTTAGTGAGATGGATGTGTGTGTTTTTTTAATTAAAAGACACTGAATTTAAATTTCTTGCCATCCTATTCAGTGTACTCTGAGACAGACGGTCTATCTCAGAGCTAATGGCTATGCTGTTGCTGAACGCTGCCTGTACCAACTACAGCATCGGTGCTTTTTCAAACTGAGAGTGATTCCTTGGCAGCTGACCTTAATCCTCCTCTCCAGGAACTGCAGGCTTGGTCAGAGGCTCTTGTCTTTAAATCTGTATGTTCTAAGGTCAGTTATATTCTGACAAAGAAATCCCAGCTCACGGACCAAGTGATAATTATAAGTTTTTTCATTTTATCTCTGACTTGTGGCAATTTTTTGGTACAGGTTTTAATTAAATTTTAATGATGTACATTGGTTGGAAAATGAAAAATAGTACAGCTGAAGAATTGTTATATTACATAACAAAGATAGCTGCATCATGTTTTGTTTTTTTGTTTCTTTGTTTTTTCACTAATTTGCCTTTTTTTCTTAGCAAAGTTTGGGATGTTACATCACAGCAGTCCTCATTAATACCGCCACCTTACTACATCTCAGGGCTGAGGGCCTCTGGATTTGCTGCACTGAGGATTAAGTAGTTTAGGGCTAATCTCAAGAAGGCCAATTGATTGGCCTCACCAGCAAAGCAGCATGCACAGCAGTCATTATTCATTACTGTGGGAGATTACGGGTAAAGAGAGGAAGGTGAGGCAGGCAGCACCATCACATTCCTCAGAGACCTGCCTACTCTTAAACACAACACAAGCTCCAAAGTCTCATCTTTCTTCACATTGTGTCACTCTTCCGAGAATCTGTGGAGGTTTGTGATGAGGTGGCAACGCAGAGAACTGCTCAGTGTGTTGAGGGCACAGCTGGAATCCTGATGTTGTTAAGCTTTTCTCTGGCACTGTAGCAGTCTTTTTTTTCTTTCTTTTTTAACCACATATTTAGTGTTGCTTTAATCTAACCCTTAATAAATCCCTAATTTTTGTTTGCAATTTCCCACAAATACATGAAGAGGTATTAAATTTTTTTTCCCTTTTAGTAATTATATATCATCTAAATGAGAACCCTGCTTGAACCCACCATTGGATTTCAACCGCCTCCTTCTTTAAGTTCTCCAGTTTGTTGTTTTTGCCTTCTTCCTTGAATATGTTTGAATTATTAATATATTTGGCTGTGCGTTTTGCCAAACTAGGAGCTACAGATTAAGCATGTTCTTAATGAGGCATTAATACACAAAGTTTAAACGACATCCTACATTAATTCTTCGCTCGGTTTCTCCTGATCTCTCCTGCATACACAGCATATAAGCAGACATTGCAGTGATTATGTATCTGCTCAAATATTTGCACGCTGCTGTTCATCCAGCCAGTGTGGAAAATTTACTTATAGTTAATTAATGGACGTTGGACATTCATATTTCCACAAGAATGTGTCCCATCTGTTTCGCATTTGATAAATTTGTGCAGGTCCAAGGCTCAGCAGGGTAGAGCTGGCCTACTTGTCTGTTTGAGACAGTGTCCAGAAAGATGAATCAACAGCTGCTTCTCTGGCTCATACCTGACTCCAAAAATAACTTAAGATTTCTGATATTTACTTAGAGAAAACTGACCTACTTGAAGAAAGCAGATTAGAAACTTGTATTCGTTATTCTGAAATCGAGGTGCATATGTATCTGCTTGCTTTCCCACAGCTCATTTGACATTCAGATCTAGTGTCAGACACAAGAGGGATGTAAACAGTCCGATGTGTTCTGGCTGAGCTTATTGGGAATACTTGCATGAAACTGGAAGACAGCTCTGCACCGGTTTGTGCTTGGCCTCGTCAAACTGTGATTTTTTTATTTATTTATTTTTTGTCCTGTAGGTTTTCCAGTTAGTTATCCAATGGGCAGAAGATGAAGGCTTGTGTCGTTAAAAGACTTCCTGCTCGTCTCATGTTATTGTTGATTTGCCTCATGTTCTGATTTCTAGTCTGTCTAAGGGTTAATTCACTTAATGCATTTGTTAAGATTATTTTTCTCATCTTGATCACTTCTACTTCTCCTAAGCATTAGAGGTAATCACATTTGACTTCAGCCTGGCACACTGCAGAAACCAGCTTTGATAAATATAAGATATTAATACTTTTACGAAGAAGACCAAGCTACTAAAAAGCTCTGTACTTGGTCCATTTAACTCAAAATTAGCTTGTCATTTATTTCTTTACTGTTTGTTTCTTTCTTTTGAAAGGTAAGAAGAAAGAATAAATGTCCTAAAACCAGAACAATTGTGCAAAACAACAATATTTTTAATCACAATAACAAAACATTTTCTGGTTTCTTTTGAATCATAATGTACTCAACTACACTTATAATGTCTTATTGGTTTGTTTAGGTCCAAAAATGACTTACATGTGAGCTTGTGATGGTTAATGACTATCAGTCTTAAAAGATACAGTTTGGCATCAACCTGTTTCTCTAACAGAAATTTGGCTCAGTGGGCATGAGAATACTAATTAAAAAATTTGCAAACTAAGTATTAAAAATTATGAATTGGTATTATAAAGTGAGTTTGTGTAGCATTTGATAATTATTTTGTTCCACTCTTTGGTGAATTCAATAATACAGTCACCTGACATGAGGATCATACGATGCGCAACAGAAGCCGGATCACTGAGATCTGTCTCTTTGACATGTTTTTACCTATCAACCTATTTCCTATATTCCCTATTTCCTGCACACACTTGCAGAGCTCTACGGGATTCAGTGCTACATGATAGAACTCACTGTATCTTAATTCAGCAGATGATGATAATGGCTTTTCTGTCATAGCTAAAAAAAAATTCCTCTAAAATTCTGTTGTCTGTTGCAGCTTATGATTGTTTTCTTTAGTTTGGCAGTTATTTGTTAATTTACAATGAAGGAAAAAGTGAACAAAATGTTTTCAAGTAGCTTCTTCAGATTGTTCAAATCTTACTAAAATTTTATTTATTTTTATTTTTATTTTTATTTTTATTTTTATTTTTATTTTTATTTTTATTTTTATTTTTATTTTTATTT
>JBAMHW010000014.1:15488545-15508344 GCA_037177495.1 Rhadinocentrus ornatus
GTGAAGGCTGTCCTCAAGTTTTTTTGGCTGATAATAGGGAAATAAAATACCAGAGTAAAATTTGACTTGAATGGAAATAGTAACTGTTATGGTGTTACTTTAACTTTGATTTCTATTTAGTTTTTTCCCCCACTTTTGTTCACAGCAAAAAGCCTCAGGCAAGGTGCTGTTTGACCTGGTGTGCTCCCATATGAATCTCATTGAAGGTGACTACTTTGGCTTGGAGTTTCAGAACCAACAAAAAATGATGGTGAGAACATTTCAGTAGATTACACCCTTTTTTCCATATTTATTCTAGTAAAAACGACTACTTTAATGACTTTATTTTCCACTTTCGCAGGTTTGGTTAGACCATATCAAACCCATTATCAAGCAGCTCAGACGTAAGTAGTCCACAATGTTGTTTCATCCTCTTTCTCAATCTGTTTTGATTTGAGCTGTTTCATCTGCATTAAACCAAGGATGTCAAACCCAAGTTCAAGGGCAGCATAAACTCAAGTGGGCTGGACCAGTAAAATAACAGCAAAATAACCTATGAATATCAAAAACTCCAAGTTGTCCCTTTGTTTTGATGCAAAGAAGGACATGTACATTATTAAAGATCACAATGAATCTACAAAATCCCAAAACATTTAATCACAGGTATCTGGAAATGAAAAATACAGTATTTTATGATTTGAGTAACTTTTCAGGAGCTTAAAGTAATTTTAAATGTACAGAACTGTACCGCACCCTCTGGTGGACTGGTTTTGGCCCTCAGACATCTGCACTAAATAGTATGATTAAAGTCCAAACAGTCTTATGTATTTGTTGCATGTGTCCCACATAGGACCGAAACACACGATCTTGAGTTTTAGCGTGAAGTTTTTTCCACCAGACCATGCCCAGCTGCTGGAGGAGCTGACAAGGTGAGCTCCTCTCTAGATCATCTAGCTCTACACAAACTTTGTCTTCTGCTTGGCACTGAAATGTGCATTTATAAAAATGTCAGTGTGAGTGATACCAGCTGTGACTGAAAGCAACTGTGAAGGCATAAATGAAACATGTGCCCCGTTTCCCGCAAGATTTATTCCCCACTCGCCTCTGCAATGCACATGTCATGGTTGCCTTGCATCTGATTTAGTCCTCTGGAGATTAGCGTGGTGAAGCTAATGATTTTCTTGTTTGTGTTCTGTAGCTGTGAAGCTGGCTCATGTGTTGCATATTTTTGAAGTCAAAGTAGAGGAATAATTCATGTGCAGATAGCAAAGCTTGTGTCATTCTTTCAAACTTCATCTATTTGAAGAGAAGCTGCACAAAATATTTTTTGTTCATGCAGTTACTTATTTATATTTACACTGATATACATTAGTGATAAGGACAAATAGATCCAGCACACGCTAGACCTTTGCAGGCACACTCTTTATTATTCCGACAGGCTGCGTTTTGATCAAAAGTAGAGACTTTGTCATTTTATTGATTAAAATGTTCATTATTCTGTTTGACTTCAGCAGTGAGTGTTGGTAAGAGCCAGCAGTGAAAAGCCAACCCTCACATCTATACTGTCGCATAATGTGATGGCTGTTTTGTGTATGTGGCCAGGTACCTGTTTGCCCTCCAGATCAAACAGGATCTTTCCGTTGGACGTCTGACCTGCAACGACAGCAGCGCTGCACTGATGGTCTCCCACATCATCCAGTGTAAAGCTCACAGCACTGCTTCCTCATTTTAGTTAACAGATATGATAACTGGCTTTTCAAAATACATGTCTTTTACATGCTGAACTTATCATCAAACATTGTCATACAGCACACTGTGCTCCAATATAGATTGATTATCTTTGTGTTGCTATGGAGACCTTTCATTCAGATGCCTGAGCATAATCTTGCAGAGCAACCACACATTTTCATTACTAGTCATTTCTTAGCTGCCATCTAAATGTTTAAAGGTTTTTTTTTTATATCAGCTTTAAAGCTGGGCTTTATTCTTTCACATTAGCTGAGACACTTGGATCATTGAAGCTGTTCTGTGAATTAAAATAATATGTCTTTTTTTTTTTTTATCTTTTAAGCTGAGATTGGGGACTTTGAGGAGAGCCACTGTCGGTCACATCTCCTCAACAACAACTACATCCCTGATCAGATGCCCCTGATTGACAAGATCATGGAGTTTCACTCAAAGCATTTGTGAGTTATTGGGCTTGGAGAGCTTTACAGCACACAGAATTTAAAATGAGGTAGTCCACAGATCCAATTGCTTTATCTCAGTTCACAAGGTTAGCAGAGGCATGTCTGAACACAAATTCTCCTCAGACATGAACAGGAAGTATTGTTGCAGGCCTTGTGATTGTTCCACTGGAGTGTTTTATTATACAGGTGACACATGCAGGAAAGCAACCGTTGAATGAATGGGTTCCGTCTGAGAGTGCTATGTGCAGCTCTTTGACATATATCAACTCAACCAAACTTTTTTGCAGCCCCTGGCAAGACAAAGACAGGAGTTTGTTTTCTACTCTGTCAATAAAAACTACAATGGTTGAGAAGCAGATTTGAGAGCTCACTTTAACTCAGCACATCACTCACAGCGGTCATTAAGTGGGTTTGGTTGGTGAAAACCCAGATCACCTGAGTTGATTTAGTGGTGACTAACACAGGCGTTTGTGATAAGTGAAGCTGAGTATTTAACTTTTTGTTCAGTTCTTTTCTCTCACACACGAGTAAACGTGTAAACAGAGGTTGGTTTAATTGTAAGGAATGAGAGGATGGTGGTTGGTTTAAAGATCCTGGGAAGGCAGTCTGGTCACATGTTGCAGAAGCACACTCCAGGCTCTAGAATCTGAAAACACTCCAATAGTTAAGCATAAGTCCAATATCCAGATGTGTAGTCAAGAGAACAGGCAATATCATACATGGAGAGGCAGAAGTCAGGATACTTTTCCAAGGGAGAAAGTGAGAATTGGTCATAGACCAGAGCAGGGGTCGGTAGTGATGTTACGTCTGACACAAAAGCCCCAAAGCCTGCCTCGAGTAAAGGGGGCGTGTCCAAATGAAGCCTGAAGCGAAGTCCATATTATTTTCCTGAACATCACGTGACCAAATGCAAGAAATGGTCTGCATAATTCCAGGTGACAGTGAGGTGATACAACACATGCAGCACTGACGAAAGCAAAATACATCAGTAGTGTAGTAGTATTTTATATAATACAGTCCAATAAGATAAGATAACTTTAATCTGCTGAAATAAATGAAAGATAGACAGAGAGATATAGATAGATAGATAGAAATATATAACTTTATTCATAAATTTAATATATTTATTGTTTTACAATACAGTTGCATCATTGTGTTACAATATGTAGTTGACATATTGTCAGATGGACTGCTGGACATAAAATGACCAGCAACTACCAAATGAGCTGTTAAATGGGGCCTCGAGTAATGACACTTTTGGCGATGCAATTGGCCAGAAAGACTCAACACATTCATGGGACTTCATTAAACCATCACTAAGGGTCAGTGTTCAAATAATCACAAGGCAAGGAATAGCCATCGTGGGCAAGGCAAGGGTAATCCTGGGACGTGGCTTGATTGGTAACAAGAAAACTGGAACACTGGATCTCAACTTGGCACAAGGCTTTCAATAAGCTGGCAGAGAGTTTAAATAGAGCCAAGCACAGGTGAGGATAGGGAGCAATCAGGGAGGCCCAGGTGGAATGAATTAACCTGACTGACGAAGCAATCACTAGAGGTCTGGCAGAACATGAACCATTACAGCGCTTGGTAATATATTAATGAAAACCTTCCATATCTTCTCTTACCATTCTTTATCAAACTTCACCCATCAGGGCGTAAGTTACTGAAGTCAAAGCTTTGCAAACATCCGTCTGCCCTCCGCCTTTACAATGTGTCATGAGCCACTTGTAGGTGGCTGCTGCAACATCAGGGGCTCCACTACATCTGTGTGCTCTCTTTGACTTGCTCTTTTTCCACCGCTTCTTTGTTGATAACGGGAACTGCAGCGACTCTGGCTGGGTGCCATGTCAAGTTAAATCTTTTGTCAAGCACCACACACACACAGGAAAAAGGAAGCCTTATACACCGATAAGAATTAGGAAAGTTAGTTAACATTTGCAGCCCCTCCCCGACCTCCCACTGTGGCTCCATAAACTCAGATTAACATTAGAAACCTGGATTCACTCAGTCTCTGTCTTTCACCTCACTTAGCGATACACTCGCAGACGGATGATAAGCCAGAATTTTGTCTATTTATCCAGAAATTTGCTGAAACAATATTAAATGCTACATACTTCACCTTTTATGTCTAAATGTTAAAACCTTGAAGAACAGTGAGATCCTTTTAAATGGACATTGTCTTAATCTACCCTCCTTACTCTTATCTTTGGAAAACATTTTTCAGCAACAAGGGAGAAGCTGGTGTTAATTTTGTCCTCTGCTATAAGCAAATCCACATAAATATAAGTTGAGCTATTTTCAGTGATTTATTCTAATTGGTTTCTCTTGTGAGTATCACAGACACAGGACAGATGTATGCATGGTGGGGAAAATCATAGAGCCCATGCTAATGGCTCGTTGAAGGATTTTCTTCTGTTTTTGGTTAATAGAAAAAACCTGTGTAATTTCACCTCTGTGTTTTGTGTTGCAGAGGTCAGACACCAGCAGAATCAGATTATCAGTTGTTAGAGGTAGCCCGAAGGCTGGAGATGTATGGGATTCGGCTTCACCCTGCCAAGGATCGTGAGGGCACAAAGTTAAGTCTGGCTGTGGCACATACAGGTGTCCTGGTCTTCCAGGTTAGTCACAGATCAGATAAATGTGAATATGAAAGAAATGTGGGCTCAAGTGGTTACATTTGTGAAAAGGTTTTTATTCACAATTTTTTTAATTTTCAGGGACACACAAGGATAAACGCCTTCAACTGGTCTAAAGTTCGCAAACTGAGCTTTAAGCGAAAACGTTTCCTCATTAAACTGAGGCCAGATCTAAATGTTAGTGATGCTGCTTGCTTACTCTTTTGTAAAACACAAAATACTGTTTCAGGACTGCAAGTTTATATCCTATTTCTTTCCTCCAGAGTTCATATCAGGACACTCTTGAGTTTCTGATGGCCAGCAGGGACTGCTGTAAAGTCTTCTGGAAGATCTGTGTTGAATATCATGCCTTCTTCCGCCTCTTTGAGGAACCTAAACCCAAGCCCAAACCTGTACTATTCACACGAGGCTCCTCCTTCAGATTCAGGTAAAGTTTTGTATCATTAAGCTGCTCTCCAGCAAAGGCACTTACTTACTTAATAGTCTGCCACAGCTCTTCCAGAAAAAGCTCATTATTATCTCTCTCATACTCACCCCTGCAGCGGTCGCACACAGAAGCAGGTGATTGATTATGTGAGGGAGTCTGAGTTTAAGAAGATCCCCTTTGAAAGGTAAAGGCTACAGATGTGCTTGACATATTTGGTTTAAGCAACGTGTTCAGAGTGTGTAATGGTGACCTTCAACATTCGGTCTGCCAGGAAACACAGTCGGGTCCAACAGAACAGTCGCCTGTCGCCGTTGCCTTCTCCACGCCACCATGAAGTGCCAACAGAGGTCTGTTGTTTTATCTTTTTTGTTTTTATTTAAACACAGTATGTTTAATTGTACTTTTATGTGCTTTTTTTCCTGCTTCCCGTTAACTTTATCTAAATAGGAGGAAAGAATAATCATTCAGTTTGACACCCTTGTGGTCCACAACAAGTTCAGATCATGTCATTGTACTTACATCGTGTAATGCAGTGGTTCCCAACCTGAGATCCCTGGACCTCTAGGGTGTCCCTAAAAGAGCAAGGGGGTCCCTGAGGTTTTGATGTTCATACCCAGTGTGATTTAAATTAAGATCATGTCCACAGAGACGAGTTAAGTTGTATTTACTTTTTTATCATTTAGGTGTTTGATTCACATGGAACCAGTGTTTTGGAAGCCCGGAAACACTAACTTTGCATCATTTCATAAATGAGGCATGTCTTATTTGCCACAGTGTAGATGATTTCCTTATTTTGAAAGAAAAAAAAAAGTGATGCTATGTGTTGATAATCAGCCAGAATGCATCATTTATGGTGGGAAGCTAAATAATGAAACCATAAAACTAAGTATGGTTTCAACACAGGGCAGATGGGGGCTCACCAGCTTTTAGGCAGATGCATGAAGGGGGTCATCAGGGAAAATATGTTGGAAACGACTGATGTAACGCACACTTGCTTTCAGGTCTAGTTTGCATTTATATAGCTAGAAGTCTGCTTTTTAATGCCTTTTGCTAAATCTATAGACATAGCAACATAGAGGAAATGGGTCTTTTTTCATCCCTGTATCTGAGTGCATATACTTTGTAATATGCTGAAAATATGAACCAATTTTCTAAACAGAGTCCAACAGGGTATCGTCAAGTGTGGCCGATTTTAGTTTAAAATTCCCAAATGAAGTCACTTTAAACTATTAATAGGTTGCACTCTTTGAATTCTTAACTTTCCTCCTCTTCTGCTGGCAGAGTGGTTTTCCTGGGGACAGACTCAGCTCTCCTCCACGACGTCATTGGAAGGAGTCAGTGCTGGTGAGTGCAGAGGACCCATCAGCTTTGCGGACAAAGGCGAGTCCTTTCCATCAGAGAAATGGTCATGAAGACAGAAGAGGATCTGCGTCCAGGCTGGAAGAGACGAGAGGCTCATCACAACAAACCCATCCAGAGCATCTGAACACAGGTCCAGCATCTTGGGCTGCCCAAGGCAGCAACACCACCCTCCCTAACATTGACTCCAGTGGTATAGATGGGCAATATAACATGGGCAGGGACCATTCTACTAGACCAAATTACAGTTATAGGGAACAGGCCTTGCTCTGTCAGGGGTTTGGCTCTGGGGCCCAACAGGAGCACTGTCTGGGTAGGATGCACTACATGGAGTCCCCTTCCTTTTCCAGAGAATCACTAAACATGAGCCATGAGCTAGACCATTCTGTCATGCAGTCACGACAAAAGGTTAACAAAAGTCCTGTCCAAAGCACTGTGGGTTATGACCATAACATGGAGAGGTGGAGTAGCAGCCCCCTCCCAGTTCCACATATGATGGGTTCAAGGAGTGTCAACATGAGTCCTGCCACTAAAACCCAACATCAAGCACCTTTTCTCAGTCACACTGAGCAGAACGGCTATGCTGTTTGTAATGATGGCAGATGCTCCCCTCTCCCAAGCAGATCTCAACACTTGCAGAAACCTCAGAAGTTGCATCACAACACAAATGCAGACCCACATAGAGCCACATCCTCACCAGGACAAGAATCACGTCCTGTCTTATCTCGGGCCGAACGAATGGCTGCTCTCGAGCGCCGCATGATGGCTAATGGCCTCTCAGCACCAGGCAGATCCAGGTCCAGTCTGGGTCAGAAACGATCAGGAAAAGCTAACATAACACATGTGGGTGCAGTTCAAATGAATGAGGGCTCCCCCACCAGTGGTTCAGAGTCCAGTGAGTCTGAAATGGAGATCAAGGGGAACACAAGCAGTACCCCCTTGATCTATGATCATCCAGTAGAGGCTAATTCTCTAATACCTAGGAGCAAGTTTTCCTTTGGCAGCCTTCAGCTGGATGAGGAGGCAGATGAGGATACTTACCATGCTTTCGGTGATGAGGATGCTGGACACATTTTCAGCTGTTAGTGTGCACAAAACAAGGGAGTGTGAAAGACTTGGTTTGGATCTAGATAGTTCACTGGTATAAAAACCACAGAAATCTTCTTAAGCATAGCAGTCCTACTAAAGCACTTTTCAGACATGCGTTGTTGTCAAGCTTTCTGTGTTTTTTTCATAGAAAGGCTTTAACATCCACCTTGGTTACTTAAAGCAAGCAAACATACACCAGACAAGTGCCTTGTTAGGATTCCACACTCAACACTTTCTCATTTAGAACTCAAGACTACAAAACACGTGTGTCGTTGTTTCCATCTGTTTGAAACTTGAAATGGATTAAAATGTAGCAGATCTGCAGAGTTCAGTTTGGACAACTCAGATGCCTTATGATTTCCAGGAGGGAAATATCTTTCCATGATTGTCCATAAATGCATGTAACTCCACCAAATTGGTCTATTTTTGTGCACTTTTCTGCATAACACAAGTTGTACTTGTTATTTATATTTTATAAACTATAAACTAATTTATGAACTTATAAACTATCTGTTGATAGCTAATTATTTTTAGTAATGAAGTTTCTAGGCTTGTTTTTTTCCTTCTGGCATTAATAATTCTGTTATTGTTACATCTGTCTGGGATATTTGATGCTGCAACAAGCAATGAGCAAAAATTCTATGTTTTTTACTAACTTGAAAAAGCTTTATGAGCCCCCCAAATGTGTTAGGGATAGTAATGAAATGCCAACAGATCATCACATTTTTTTTAGTATATTAGTTTATGGATTTGAAAGACCAGCTGTGTCTTTCTCAGGTTGGTGTGTTCCAGTGGTTCTTTACTCACTCCACTACTGACATTTTCCTGTCTGCTCTTTCAGTAACTTGGTATCACAAAGTAAATCCCTCTATCAACTCCAGTCCTCAGGAGCCGCTATCCTGTAGGTTTTTTTGCTTCCCTGCTCCAACACCAATTTTTTTCCAATGTGTCATTGGGAAGAAGTTGGTGTGTTGAAGCAGGGAAACAACTAAAAACCTGCAGGATTGTGGCTCTCGAGGACCGGAGTTTGACATCCCTGACACAGTGTCCACCAAGATTTGCTTCAATATTCTAGATAAAGTGGCACAGCACTTTTGTTCTTTTTGTCCTTTTGCACTTGTGTCTTTGTGTTTATTTGTGTCTTATCTAAGACAGCAATGATCTTTTGTTACAGTTCTATTCTTTGTTTCCTCCATTTACTGTAAACACTTCTCTGTCAGCATGAATCTGTCTTATCGTGTCTGTTTTTCTCTCCCAGGTGTGATTACATGTAAACCTGTTCTGTCACTTTCTTTATGTGGTGTAGGGAAAAGTGGGGGGAAAAAAACAAGATTACCACTCTGTAGATTCCCTTTTCTGCAATGATCCAGCTAACTGTTAATTATTCTGGAGCTGAGAGAAAATCAGGGTGCGGATGACAGGAGCTTTGGAATATGTAGGGAAATAGAAACCAGATTTAGTATCTGTGTGTGTAGTGTACTTGGGAAAGGCAGTTTAAGGGCAACCCCTCAAAGCAAAGAGACTTTTGACTCATTTGTCATAGTCAGCTGCTTTTGCAGTGCTACTGGAAAATTTTTAACCCTGACATCAGGATACGTATCCAAAGAGAGAGATGCATGTATATCTGTTTGCATAAAATGAGCTTAATCGACATCAGAAATGTAAGTGATGCAGAGTTACTGGATCACTGCAGCATCAGGGAGCCTTTTCTGGTGCACACATCTTCCCCATAGAACTGGAATGACTCTCAGAAAAGCTTTCCTCCATCTAATTAAAAAAACATAATAAAATTGATTGCATCGAATCACAGTCCCACTTTTAAGGGAAAGATTTTTTGTGTGTTCTTAACCACTGGTGTCCTTTAGGGTATGTTTTCACTGCATGCTGTGTTAAACCAGGACTGTGGTGCGATGCACATCATGCTGTTTTGCCCTGGCTGCTCTCTGCATGCGCTCTGCTGTATGTACTGTAATATAAATATGGTGCTCTTATTCTTTTCATTGTCATTTCATATTTATGTTTGCAGTAACAGATCAGAGAGTGTGATGTTAAGGGAAATTGTATTGTGCAAATGACAGAAATTGCTTATAAAAGGAGTATTTTTAATGTTCACTGTCATCAATTTCACATAAAACTGCATTCAATTAAATTTTCACCTCAACAATAACAGAATCAACAAGATGATGCTTGTTTAGGAGTATCCATGAGGCAATTTTTATATAAAATTAGAGAAAATCTAAAAGATTATATGCAAGCTCGCACCTCTTTTTCTGTACCTTCTCTCTGTTGCTCACTTATTCACACACAGTGTTCTGTTAGATATTCACTGGCCTTTTTATGCTGCTTTTCTCAAAATATATGTTAATCTAACAATGTATATACGTCATACTAGAGTCAATAAAACTTTTTTTTTTGAGATCTCAGCAGGTCTGGAGTCTGGTGCTCATTGTAGATGTTAGATCTTTTCCCTTCATATTCTCTAGTTTTTCATAGTGATGCTTGAAGGATCAGCAGTGTTTAGACCTAATGTGCTGGTTTGTTGGGTTAATTGCTACCGTGAGTAGTGCTGGTTTGTGCTGTTATTATTTTATTTGTGCCAACACAACAGAAGACAACAGGGAGAGGTGGGCAAGTTGCAGCTCCAATATAGTAAGTAAGCTGAACATGTAGATGACACTAGGTAAGCTGTCCCTCTTGATCGTCCTGTAGTATTTGCCTCAGCATCTGTATTGATTGACTGGCTGTCTCGACTTTAGAGTGAGTCACGGCTGACTTCTTCCCCTTAGCTTTACCTCTGTGTGTTTTATAGTGTGGCATTGCAGATTGTGAATGGAACTACCCCTGTAAATGATCAAAAATCTTAGCTGTGTTAGATTATGAATCAAGCTGGAAGGTTTAATTAGCACCAAAATGTCACCACAACATCTGTGGAATTAGACTTCCCTGCAAAATTGCAACTGGTAATTAATTTCTTTATCAAGTTGTCAATAAATGGATTAAATGTTTATTCTTCAAATGTCAGAAAACAGTGAAAATGTCATGGTTTTCCACAGTTCAAGCTGTTTAATAAGGCTGCTATCTCCTAGAAATAAGATGATTAATTATATAACCCAGACAAGACAAAACAAAAATCCTCTTAGTTGCAAAGTTTTCTTAACTAACTACAATATAAACTCTACTATCTAACACTTGAAGCAGATCAATTTAGATGTTAACACTGATTTTTCCAGCTCTTGTAAAATTGAATTTTATTTAATAATCACAAACTGATATTTGCTTCTCCTTTTGTGGTCACTGTGGAACTCCATGCAGGTGTGATTTCCAACAGTCCTCACCTGCCTGCTACTTCAGTACACCCACATGGGATGGTGAATGGTCAGAAGTCTCTGGAGCTGGGCAGTCACAGTCCTAATGGCCGACAACCTTCACCCCTCACTAGCCCACTGCTGAACGATGCCTGCAGCGTTCGTACTGATGATGAAGATGAGGTCCGGAGGAAGGTTTGTGAACTAGAGCTGGAGCAACATAGCTAAAAACTGCTGGAGGTGTATATGGGTACATCACTGAGTCGCTATTATTCATCATCCGTTTTCTGTTGCGATGCCTTTGCAGAGGTTTCCAACAGATCGAGCTTACTTCATTGCCAAGGAGCTGCTGACCACAGAGAGGACGTATCTGAAGAATCTGGAGGTGGTGACTGTGGTAAGATCAGCCTCTCCAGCACACCGTTCTATTGTTTGGTTTGTCCTCTGGTCCTCTAGTTAGCGTTTCCGTTGCCAAGGCACAGAGACGAGCAATGAGACAAGAATACTTTGGTAGATGCAATTTAATTTTTTATTCATTCCCCACACTCGAGCTATGAAATGTGTTTATCCCTCTCACTGGAGGCTGTGAATACTAAACTGTGTTTGTGTTTAAAGAAGATGGATTTAACTGCATGTTCCCTCTGCATGTGGCTTACTGATGCATTCAGCGCCTTGGGATTTCATTGGCTGCGAGCAGACATATGGACACCATTTCATTTGATAATGTCTCAAAGTAAACGCAGCAGAAAACAGGATATTAAATGTGCAGTACAGCTCCTTCATCTGCAATTGAGGAGGATGTTCTTTGGCCTGATTTGGAACGTGGGGGAAATGCATCGCTCCATTTCGGCAGCAGCTTTAAAGGCTGAAGCTTTTCTCATCTTTTTCTTCTCAGAGAAACCTTTCCCTTTACATCTCATGAATATTTGGGTTGACTTGTGCTGTTTTCTTTCAGCTGTGTGTGTGTGTGTGTGTGTGTGTGTGTGGGTGTGTGTGTGTGTGTGTGTGTGTGTGTGTGTGTATGGTGTCTCTCTAACTCCTACTCTTCCTGTATGCTGGTTGGTGCTGCTGCTACTGATAGTGAAGTCATCTGAACAGCAGCTTTAGACCCGTCTTGAGCCCTTCTAAAAACACTTAAAAAAAAGGAAAAAATTCCTTTTCTCATCACGTCAGCTGGATAAAGCTGCTTTCTGTCCGTTGCACTCAAACACACAACATGCTACGTTTGGCTCCAATCTGGCTTAATAAAACAATAGTGTAAGAATGACTGACTATTGATTCTTCTTTTTATCCTCAGCCAATTAAGGGATTTACAAGTCATCACAAAGCTAAAGTGCTACAGCAGAAACGCAGATAAAGGGATTCTGGAAGCATTCTGGGCTTTAACACAAGTTCCTGTAATCTTCAGTGGGGTAGTCTGCTCCAAGACAGGGAATTTTTTTCACTTAACTTCTTAACACAGCTGAGACTGGAAAATTTGGTCCCCTACCTTTTTCTAGTTGCCCTGGAGAACATAAGAAAGATAACTCCCTCTCCCCAAAAAATACTTAAAGATGGTTATCAGTTGTTATCAAGAGATAAAGTTTCAACCCAATTTAATGGCTGATTTGTCTCTCACATCGACTGCATGCATTGTTAATTACATGGTTGTTTGATCTGAGAACATTTAGTTTAAAATTCTTTTTAAGTTTCCTTGTTGTGACCCCTGTTTTAAAGCACACAATGTATATTCTGGTTTTGTTTCTCTGGTTTCAAAACAGTTGTTGGTCTTACCTTTGAATTAAAAACGCCTGTGGATGCCACAGTGGTGTTAGCATGACATGATAATGTTTTCCCCTATAGTTACATAGCATTCCCATATGAATTTCTTAGTCTTTTCAGAGTGCTGTTGGACAAGATGAGGCAACTCCAGACACCCTGAGGAACACCATCTCCTCCACCTTCGAGCCTCTGCACAAGTTCCACACAGGTTTTCTCAGGGAGGTGGAGCAAAGGCTGGCTCTGTGGTGAGACTCATTTCACTTCCAGACTGTGTCCAAGACGTTGCAGTCGAGAACAAGCCCAGTGATCTGTTGTTTTGGTTTGACTCCAATTTATCACAATTTCTGCACTGTTTCTTTTTATTTATTTATTTATTTATTTTCTATGACTTTTATTGGCGACCCAATCCCTTTAGGTGACCTGAGGAGATACCATCTCCATGGCAACACCATAACTGGCCTTTTCTTGCCTGTGGGCTTCTGTTGTCTGATCTCCTTTAATGATGTTAGGCTTTATCTAGCACACACAGACTGCACAAACTTGCACAGAGAGTCAGACATCAGACATAGAGACAGGGATGCATTAACAATGTCAAGCTGTTCAAATTTACAGCTATTTACTTCAGTCAGTTATTTTAATTGTGGTCAGTTTTGGCTTGTCACAGTCGTTAGAACTCCAGATTAAAGCTTTAAGTGGTCCAGCACTTTGCTCTGCTGATAAGAACCACAATCAGATGTGTATGCAAATGTACACGTCTCTCTTTTTCCACTTTGCATATTTAAATATTGCCCTAGATGTTTGGATCATGGCTGGGAAAACAAGTACTGTAGTAAAGAAAGTATATATATTTTTTGATAAAGATGTTTACTACCAAAAAACCATGATTGTAGATTATATAAAATCAATGACTATCCTGAATAAGTACAGTAATAGCAGACCTGTACTGCTTTATACTCCATGTGAAATTTCATGCTCAAGGGAGACACCTGCTGGTAGACCTGTTTCCTAAAGTTTAAATAGCCCATTCAGACTTTTGTTGGTTTTTCTACTATGAAACTCTTTAGAAATCAATGAGAAAAAAAGTGATTTTTGACTTGGTTAGCTGATTAATTCTCTGTTGCTTCAAAAATGGATATCTAAAAGTTTTACTTCAATAGTAAATATCAAATTCTCACCCATAATAAAGCAGATGATGCTTTACTGTTCTAGGGAAGGACGCTCCAATGCACACATTAAAGGAGACTACCAGCGCATTGGAGATGTCATGCTGAAGAACCTTCAAGCCTTGAAGGTAGGCTCTGTCTTTTTGTAAATCTAATACTGTATATACATATTTACAATTAGTGATGTGTTACCAGCACTCTGTTTGTAGCCTCTGACAGCAAACCTGATCAAGCAGTCCGACGTCCTGCTGGAGCTGGAGAAAGCGTGCAAGGCATCCCGCAAGTTGGAGGGTCTGTGCAGGGATTTTGAGCTGCAAAAGGTTTGCTACATCCCCCTTAATGTCTTCATTCTGCGACCTCTGCACCGCCTCATTCACTACAAGCAGATCCTGGAGCGCCTGTGCAAACACTACCCAGCTACTCATGTGGACTTCAGGGACTGCAGAGGTGCGACACTCAGGCCAGAGTTCATCAAATTACTGTTAGATTTTTTGGGATAACTCTGCAGTGTATCTCACAAATATCTCTTTCTTGCGGCTGATCTTGCAGCTGCTCTGGCAGACATTTCTGAGGTGGTGGACCAACTCCAAGGAAGCTTAATCAAGATGGAGAACTTCCAGAAGCTTCTGGAGCTAAATAAGGATTTGCTTGGCATTGACAATCTTGTTGTTTCTGGTCGGGTGGGTTTTAAATAGAAGGAAAAAAAATTTTAGACTAATTTTGGCTTTTATATCTACTTTTTGTGACATTTTATGACACACACACACCTGATTATTCATGTTTTATTTTCCTTTATTTTTCATAGGAGTTTATCAGGTTTGGCTGCCTTAGCAAACTCTCTGGAAAAGGCCTACAGCAACGAATGTTTTTCCTGGTAATACCCCACTTTCTTCAGTTCATATCACTAATCTGATTATTTAGCCAAGTGATCTGAGCATAAAATCAACACTACTTTTATCTTTTGCGGCTTTCTCAGGGCAGATGATTTTGGCAGTTTAGGTGCAGCTGCTAAAATGACACATTGTTTGAACATGTTTTGGTTTGGCTGATTAGGTGTTAAAGATGTATCGATTAAAATGTGGAAGTGTGTTTAAAAGGACCATTGTCTGTCTGAATGTCTGTTAGATGCTTGAGATTTGTATCAGTAATTTATACAACATTCAGACTCATTGGCATCCATCTGAAAGGTAATTACATGTTCTCTGTCCCTTTCTCTCTGCCAACAGTTTAATGACATAATTTTGTACTCGAGTCGAGGAATGACGCCGACCAATCAGTTCAGAGTGAACGAGCAGCTGCCACTTTGTGGCATGACAGTAAGTTCTGTGTCTCACACAAGGGGCTGGACCCTTGTCACCAGTTTATCATTACTTCAAATGAGCTGCTTTAAACAGCTGAACTGTGGCCCTTTATAGCATCCAACCCAACACAAGCGCAGCACACAGTCAAGCGCATACTTTCAGGACAACCACACTTCACATGTCGTTCTCTCATTTCCTTTTTTTTGTTGCCCACTCCCTCCTTCTCTCCTTCTCTGTCTATTTTTGGTCCTTGCTGTCCCAGATTTTCCTGCCTTTTAATATCTTTTCTGTGTTTCTGTGTTCTTCCTCAAGATCAGAGAGAGCGAGGATGAGTGGGGTGTGCCTCATGCCTTCACGCTGGTTGGGCAGGGACAGTCTGTGGTTGTGGCTGCAAGGTAAGACCTGTGGCTGTCAACACACAGACACCCTTTGCCTTAGGCCTACTAAAGTGGCTTTGCATGCTTTTGGGTAAAAGCAAATCAAAGTCTTACAACGTCCTTACAACAGCTGTAGCTTCTGTTGCACGGTCACTGCTTTATGTATACTTCCCCCTAGGCTTCACCTTTTCAGCTAAGCTAAGATCTAAATTATATTAACAATAATAATAATAATAATAATAATAATAATAATAATAATAATAATAATAATGGATGAGGTTTATATAGTGCTTTTCAAAATGCTTTACATTTTATCCATTATTCATTTACACTTGGTGAAAGTAAGCTACATGTGTAGCTACGGCTAATCTGGGGCAGACAGAGAGAAACGTGGCAGCCAATCTGTGCCAACGGCTTCTCCGACCACCTTTTCTGGAGACAAACATTACATTGTTTACGTTTACTATGCTGCGTACAAGATGCTTTTGTGAATCAAACAAAAAAAGAAAAGAAGAAGAAATATTTGGCTTCAGTTATGCCGTATTGCAGTAAGTAGTATTCGTGGTAGATACTTGGTGATGGGAGTCCAGGGGCTCGGTCTGTGTAAAAGAAATTCCCCTCGGGACAATAAAGTCTAAGTCTACAACAAATCCTTTTTTTCTTGTTTGGAATTGTACTGCCCTTCAATTGTTCTGTTTAATTTTTTTTTTTGTAATTTTGGGAATAGAGATTGCTACTCATCATTGTCAGCATCGCTGTCAACAAGAGTTATCGTCATCATTGATACTAAAATATCATATTGATAATATATATATTGATATTGTAGCTTGATCTTAGCTTATACAATCATTATGTTATGTGCTGGTTGTTTGTTTTCACAGTTTAGTTTTTTACGTCCTGTGTGGGGTTTAATTCAATTGTTAAAATAAATTAGTCAAAAACCTAAAAACAGATTAGTTAGTGTGATAGAGATATTTTCCCAAGTTTTATTATTAATTTCTTGATAATACTGGTACTGTGAATGCATTTGTAGGGAAATCATGTAGGGAAAATCAATTTTTGTGACAGCTTGTAGTGATGTTTTCTTTCATTTTGATATAGTTTTTTTTATGTATATATGTGTGCTTTCTGAGCAGTTGTTAAATAGCATTACACTATCCTGATTTAGTTCCCATCAATTAGCAGATTGTTTAAAGGAAAGTCAGCAAGACAAACCAAGATCAGACCTTTGCTGTTCTTATCAGGCAGACTTTTTCTAACCACCCTGCTGTCTACATTTATGTTCCAGTTCTCTGACAGAGATGGAGAAGTGGATGGAGGACATTAAGATGGCAATAGAGATGGCTAAAACCAGCAATGGGCCTTCATCTGATGTGCTAGCCAGCAGTCTGACAGACTACAGTAAGTAACAACATAATCATACAGCTGAGTTTGAAACATTTTGTTTGTTTGGTTGTCAAAAAAAAAAAATCCCATACAGTGTTGAGTGGTAGCCTTCCCAGATAGATGCTGATTTGTGAATGATCTGACACTGTCTATGTTTTAGCGCCTCTCTCCCCTCACCAAAAGGCTCGTTGTCTAGCAGTAACAACCTCCTGACTTTCCCAGAATGCCCAGAGGACTCCTCGGTGGAGGCAGAGTCTGAGGACGACATGACAGCTTCGCACACCTCGCTGGAGAGGCCGGCCCCTCACCGTGGTAACACCATGGTGCACGTGTGCTGGCACAGGAACACCAGTGTGTCCATGGTGGACTTTAGCATAGCCATGGAGGTATCAGCTAAATCTTAGACCTGCTCCTTGTCCTCCTGCCCCGCTGTTTTCTTTCTCTGTACCTGAGTCTGTGCTGTACCTGAACTTAGTTTGATCTTTCAGTTGGAACAGCGTCCTCCTGCGCTCGACCGCACTTTAAATACTCCTTACTATCATTAACCAGTAAATACTCGGGCATTTAATATTTTACTTAAAATTTTATGTATTTGTAAATGGTTACCTGATAAAAGATGGACTTCTTTCCAAAAGGCATACAATTTTACATAAATACTGAGCATTTTAAGCAACCTGTTATACTGATAAACACAACAGTGGATCCATTGTGCTTTAGGAAACAGGTAGAATTCGTTCAACTGAATCCAAAACTTATGTCATTCCCAACTTTATGCCTTATGGAAATCAGGCCATCTTTTACTTTGTTAAGTATCGATGGGAACCAAGTATGCTCACACATTTGCACACCACCTCATATTCAGTGATTAAATTGTGTGCAAATTAATTTGTGTTTTACATCAGCAAACTTTACATTTACAGCTTGAGCATTTCATCTTTCCCCAGTAAAGGACGAAGCCATTTAATTACGGTATGCAGAGCATCAGTGGGGTCTCTGTTTCAACCTTTGTCATTTCTGGCAGACAGTAGCCAGTGTGACGTCATGTTCTAAACTAAAAACTGCTGCTTTCTGTGTGTTTCTGCCCCACCCGCACCCCCAACCTTTTTGGCACTTAAAATCTCTGATGATCTGCAGACAGAGAGCAGTATGTAGGTGTACTAAAAGTCCTCGTTTTCCATTAACAGAAGGGATCCTGTTTGTGGTGTAGCCCCTCCCTACAACCCAACTGTGTCCTGCTGTAGCTGTGCTCTTCCTCTGTAGCTGTAACAACGTCCTCTTCACAGCCCTGCCCGGACACGCCGTCAGCCTCCGTGTTGACCCCCCTGCCACTGCATGCTTGTGTTTCACCTACTCAGTTTCTGTGTTTCTGTCCTTCCCTCCCTCCTTCCCTGTCTGTTTTTCTCTTTTTCTCTCTTATCCCCATACGTCTGTGCATTCCTCCGTGGTAGAGGAGCCTAGTCCAGTCAGTGAAAGTAAGGCCCCCATGGTGGGGCCCGCGAGTGGCCAGGGACCAGTGCCTCTGTCTGTTATCTGCTGGTACCGTGTTCAGAGCCTCTCCTTTAGTGAATCCTGCAGGAGTCTAGAGGTAAAGGAGGAGGAAGACAGGAGAGGCCCAGTTTGTGTGTTTAATGTGCAGGCAGAACATGTTTAGGTTCATTCAAGTTTTCCACATTTTGCTGCTTTTCTGGCTTTTCAGTTATTTGCATTTTTTTTCTTGTAGTAATATATGCACAATTTTACACAATGACAAAGCCAAAAACAGCTTTTGGGTGTTTAGTCGATTAATAAAATATTCCATTTATATAAACATTCAGTCCCTTTATCATGACACTCTTTACTAGGCTTCGGTATGTCCTACATTTTACAATTTAATTATCGACCAAATTCCCTCTGTGTCTAATTGAATTTGCTTGAAATAATCAAGAAATGCAAACACGGTGTCCATTATTGAAAAAATCAAACCATGACATTGAGAAAATTGTTCATGAAGCTAAGAGACAAAACCGATGCACAGATTTATGGACATTTTGGAGAAATCAAGCACTGAACATAAACTCATTAACACTGTCCATATAGTTAAACATGGCTGTGACAGCATAATTCTGTGGAGAGATTTTTCTGTAGCAGGTATTTACCAGCTTGGAGGGAAAGTTAAATCCAGGAAACACCCAGTAATCAACCCAGATCTACACCTGAAACCAGTGCAAAATGATGGCATTTCAGCTATGAAGACAGGCAGAGACTTTAGAATTCAAATACACCTTGGTTTCCTTTGCTGTTGTGGAGAATTGTGGGTAGATTTTTTAAGAAGAATATAATTATATAAATTTTAATAATTTGAAACAAAATGAGTAACTTGAAAGGGTCTGAAAAGTTTCTGTGATCATTAAAAGTGAACTGTCCCACAGGATGTACACTTCATAGAAACAAAATGTAATTTATGTTGCAGCCATGTCATATATTTATTTATTGACTGGTTTAATGCTGCCTTATCCACAATTAAAGAGCCAAATGTGAATTATGCTAACGTTATAGTGTAAAAAACTGTAGCATAGCCAAAGCCTGTTCCATTTCAATTCAATTCAGGTGTTTTAGTTGTACATAAATTAACAGTGAGAAGTACATAAATGTAATGATTTAAGTGTTATTTTGTCCCTATATTTATTTGTCCTGATTTTACTGACAAATTGATTCTAATGGAGATAAATGTAAAGTTGAATAGAAACTACAATCTTTTTTTAAATATGAATCTCATTTACATTTTGTTACAATCTCACAACTACAGTTTAACAAAGACACAAAAAAGAAAATGGTATCACAGCAG
>JBAMHW010000014.1:15512386-15522457 GCA_037177495.1 Rhadinocentrus ornatus
CCTACGATGAAAATTTCAGACCCCTCCATGTTTCTAAGTGGGAGAACTTGCAAAATAGCAGGGTGTTCTAATACTTATTTTCCTCACTGTATACAGATATGAAATTATACACTGAGATAAAGAATATTTATTTTTTATAACAGATAGATGAAATATGAATCTGTTCATTGCTTTGAAATGTTAGTATAAAGAATGCCTTATGCTTTGATCATTAATTATATTACTAGTTTATCCAGTTGTTATTTGGCACTTTATGTATTATTTGGTTATTAATTATAATGTTCTATTCTATAAGATCACCTTCTTCAAATAAAATTTGTCAGACAAAAGAGGGGGGTGGGGGGGATTGCTCCCTGAAATAGGGATCAGAGAAAAAATATGAAAAATCTCAAAGTTTCCATATTTCACTGAAGTCCAGAGTTGTTGCATATAATTATAAAAAGAAAAGAAACATCTCTGTACTGTTCCTAGGAATAAAATTATTCATATTTAATCAGAAATGTTTTTTTGTTTTGGGAATTTTTCCTACTGTATGGAAAAGTCAGTCACCAGCTTTAGTGGTCAGTTTTATGTGTTAATTGATATGAGCCTTGAAGTAAAAATTGCAAACACACAATCTAAAATTAAACAAAGTCTCAGAAATAGAAACTAAATCTAAACTTGATCTCTAGATTAATCCATTTTCCTGTTTCTCTGTAAAAATGTGCTCTGTTGAGAATTTCCAGCAGGGGTTTTGTGGATACCAGAGGACTCCACAAGCTCCAGAATTGTGAGTTTTGTTGTATTCAGTCATTCATACTGCAGCCTGTAGCTGCTTGTAGCTGCCTGTAGCTGCCTGCAGTCCAAAGTCCAGGCCCAACACCAGCACCAGATTCACAGGCAGGAGTGGGCAGGCCTTTAAGCCGGTAAGGGGCGGAGTACTGAACGATTATACACCTCCTGTCTGGTGCTGGACAACCAATGAAACGCTCCTCAAGAGGAGACTTTTAGTGTGACAATGCGTCCCGATGGAGAAAGGCAGAGCTCCGGGGTAATGTAGCACACGCTGACTGCTAAAACTGAATCGAGGGGCGGGAGTGAAGCAGCCACACCACAACAACATGACCCAACTTCAAACTCGTGGTGCGCACTAGCAGGGATCGAGGCGGATAAACCGATGATGGATTTCATCTAAACGTCGATGATTTAACGCGTGATTTGGACTTGTAGTTGGAGCAAAGTGGTGCGTAATGATGGCCACTCCAGCGCACCCGGAGACCAGGAAATTTACGCGGAGTCTGGGAAAGCCTGGCACAGCGGCGGAACTCAGGCAGAGTGTCTCTGAGGTAGTGAGGACGTCCGTGTTGGTCGTAAGTACACACCTTAATGTAACCCCCTCCTCCTCCTCCTCAGTCAGTACCATTGTGTCTGTTTAAACTTTTTTTCCCTCACTGCTCCGAACAGCTGACTTTAAATCAGCTGGGTGGGAACAAATAGTGGGCTGTCAGGGACAAATGCAACAGTGTGTGTGACCCTGACCTGTAAACGTGTGAGAGAACTGGAGAGCCATTTGTAGTAAATGAATGAGAATCGCTTTGGTAGAGATGGGAAGAGAATAAAAGTAAATAATTTCGGGATGGGCTGATGCAAACGTGAAACAATGCAGAAAGTTTTTACAACTTACTTTCAGTTTTTCATTTAAACCAGATAGTTGGCATTAGAAAATTCACAACGTTAGTTTCATTTTCACCCTGCTAACTGTAGACCAGCAGTGGCAGCATGTTGACGTGAGGATAGAATTATTTGTGGATTGTTTTTTACTGAGTTGTCATAACTTATTGAAAGCTGTTGTGATAGAGGGACTTTGAGGGAATCAGGAATGTGTAAAACAGATATGTTTCAACTTTTTACATATGACACAACATGGTGAGGCTTTACACCCGTCCTTTACATGCAGTTGAACATCTCATCTCTCATCTCATTATCTGTACCGCTTATTCCTTTATGGGTCGCGGGGTGAGCTGGAGCCTATCCCAGCAGTGTTTCAGGTGAAAGGCAGGGTACACCCTGGACAGGTCACCAGTCCATCGCAGTTGAACATATTAAAAAGAAATCAGTTTCAGCATGTTGGAACTTTTCAATAGTTTGTAAAGAATCAGTGCATCTTTAAAGAGCTGTGTCAATGAGGCCATCACTTTAACAGGGATGCCCTCAAATGCCATGATACTGCCTTACAAAGAAAACTGTTTCAAGCCTCAGAGAGGTATAATATGTCTAGTGATAGTGACACGATGCAGAATTTGACCGTCCACTCTGGCTGGTAACATCTGGTTGATGGGGACCTGCAGCGCACCTCCTCCTCAGTATCAGCTTCCCACAGAACTCGCAGAGGAAAAAGGACTCGACCCTTTTATTGTGCCTGAGTGTGTCAGTGTTTGTTGCACCGTCTGTCCGATTGTTCCAGGTTTCCTGGAAAAAGTTACTAGGCAACCGAAGCGGACACCGTCCAGGCTTTCTGTCAGGGAAATGGAATCCTGAGTCAGGATCCCAGACATCCAACCACACCTTCATATTATTTATTTATTCTCTTTCTGGTGCTTTGCCAGAGACGCCTGAGGGAGGAGAGCAGAAGTGGATGCAAGTATGCATGTTGGGAAATCACCGTGCCTCTGGAGGACTGAACTTGCAGAAACGTTGCATGTTGTTTTACTCTGTATTAGTTTGTGCAGACATACATGAGTTCTGTAGAGGGAGTGTATGATGATTAAAAATGTTTAGTGGTTTTAAAAGTGCATCTTTACTTATTTTGCAAGCAGCCATAATATTAGGGTGTTATATCATCTCATAATATAGCTCCTTAGACCCCTATCACTGAATGTGTATGTTGTGGTGAATGCATGGCCTCATCATGGAGTTAGTGTTTTGTTGAAGTTTCTCAGTGGGAATGTGACTCCACACAAGACTGCTGTCCACGCAGCTTGTAATTAATTCCTCCATAAAACATGTAAATACCACAGCAGGAATGGAGGGATGTGTTCTTGGAACATAAAGGAGAAATTGTGGTTGTTATTGGATGTTCTGGGTCAAATAATTATGTTGTACTTTCAGAAGCCTGAAAACTCATTACTTGATTTTAGGTTATAGGACACAGAAGAGCACTTGCATATCCAGAGGTCACAAAGCAGTTGTGCATCAGTCCACTCCCCTAACAGTTTGTGCATTTTTGTGACGACACTCACTCGTTGGAGCCTCTTTGTTTATTGTTGGTGTGGAGAGTAGAGTTGTAACAGGCTGGAGCTCTCAGCTGAGCTCTGATTCTTCACACTTTAGGCATGCTGAGAGCACTATTAGCTCCATGATGGCTGTCATCAGCTTTGAATTAGTTTTTGCTGGTGAGGCATTTCAGTACCTTTTAGTGGCATTAGAGGAGAATGTGTTGAGTATGGGAGTTTGAGGAGAGTTTTCAAGCACACTGTTAATATCATCAGGGTATTAGCTGATGGGTATATAACAAATCAATGGCAGTTGGAAATATTTAGTGTGGGAAGCAAAAGCAGCTAGGGGAGGGGGAAAGAGATGCAGTTGTGTAATTGTAATCAATAGTCCTTAATGCCAGCAACCTAATAGTGATCTACCCAGATGCTCAGTGTTCCTGCTATGTGCCTGACCCGAGAGAGCTCTACACCAGATGGGTGTCATTGTATAGGAGTGATTGTCAGTACACAACATACATGCAGAGGGGACATCGTGACTCTCATTTATTATTTGAAAAACAACATTAACAACAAGGATCAGCATTACACACTTCGATGGAGGCCTAGTTGCGGGGCATGAGGAGTGAGAGGCACAATTATTTATACTGTGATGGAAGAGGGATTTTGATCTTAAGCAGAAATAGCACTGCAGCCGCATAATGTAACCACTTGTAACTGCTAAGATGCCTCTTAATATCCTTGGCAGGTGCACATCTCTCTTTATCTTGTGTGATTCATCATCTTCCATCATGTGATGAGCCACTTTTCACATTGTGTTAACTTAATTCAAACATTGATGATACTTCTTCACACCTGCCTTTTTTTTCTCCCGAGGATGTAAACATTTTGCTGAGATGTGGGAATCCCAGAAATGCTTCAGCTGGGTGTATATTTGATTTTATTTTGAGTGCAAAAGCATGTATACATTTCTTTTCAGCTTGTAGTCTTTAGACTTTTGTAGGGATCCTGCCATGCTGTGAAACTGGACTAACTAGTTATGCTTTAAGTCAAATTTGCATTTGGAGTCACTCTGTCAAACAAAAATGTGGCAAGTCGGCATTTGGAAAAAGTTTGATAAACTTTAATAATTTCTTTTAATCAAGCAGTTTTAAAGAAAGCTGTGTCTTATGTGTTTGGAGCGGACACTGGGTGTTACTGCAGGCTGAAGAACTGAGCCGTCAGAAGATTACAGTGGTGTGTAAGACCTAAGCAGCTTGACCTCCCTGTTTATTCCCTGGTCTTACTGCCCGTCACTATAAAGTCTGTGTGTGTCAGAGTTAAAATGTGCTTAAGCTGCCTCTGTTTCTGTGATAGTAAATGCTACTCAGCAAAAACAAAACCTAGAGGGGGTAGAGACTGGAGAGCAGGAGGGTCAATAATACATGAGGTCTGCTCTAGTAACCAATGTGCCCATTAAGGCACTCTCTTCTTTACAGTGGATTAGGTAAGTCCAAAACTATCATGACCATTTGGTACTAAATTCCACAAACTCTATAAAGGTTTCAGTGTTTATTCAGTGAGTCAACAGTGCAAATGTTGACCCATATTACCTGTACTTCAGCTGAGGCTCTTTAGACTCCAGGCTGTAGTGTAACCTAATTCTGCCATAAATCCTGGCTTCAGCGAGATTTAGTTAAAACTAAAGAGATGGTTCAGCTGTTTGGACACTTTGGAGACTAGAGTTTGTGTTTTATCCCACAACTCAGGGAGGTGATGTTATTTAGTCCACACCACATACAGTTTGTTCATGAAGGCTTAATAAATGGTCAAAAAAGTGACCACCTATCATCTCTTCCCCTTATCAACTCTTTTTTCTGACCTTGTTGGAAAACATTGTGAAATTATGAAAAGATGGGAGGAGAAAGACCACCATACTGCTGTAATGTGGCTCAGCATTTCTGCAGCTATAAAAAGTTTTCTAGATACTTTGTCTAATACAATATTATAATCATCATTTATTTGTTCGTAGAATTTTATCTTGTTTTTACACAGAGGCTATGTCACATCTACATATTGATAGTATAAATAATATATAAAATATTACTTTATTAAGGTCTATCATTTCAAAAGGAAGTAAAGATATTGTTGTCACTGGCTGCCTACATTCCCCCTCCCTAAAGGAAGCGTTGAACCCAAACTACTCTTATTGTGACTGCTACTTAGATACTTCTGGGTTTTTTCACTCAGGAAGCTTTCAATCTTTTGACTAATTCACCATACCCAAAAACCCGATCCAGAATATGGGCAGATGGGGTTTATCGAGAGGGGGGACCTTAAAGAGGAAGTGGCTAAAACAGAACATTTTACAGGTCAAAAGATGTGCTGTCACAGGGTGCAATTTGAGATAGAAAGATTTTTTCTTTTTTTTAGTTTTTTAGGTGAATCTTTTTAATGATAATTTTAATAGACATCCAAAGAAATTATTATAATTCTGTCCATGAGTATGATATGAGCTCCATACGCACTATGAACCCTTTTACATATTTTCCGAGAGACTTGCCCTCTTTTGACAGCTAATTCGACATCCGTCTTGTACCCTATGTGCACTGAGAGATCATTCCAGACAGTGAAAGACAGTCTTATTTTGACGCTTGTCTTATCTCTTGTTCATTTTCTTTGTCTCTTTCTTTTCCTCTCTTCCTTTGATTATGTCGCCTTGTGTTTCTTCGCTGCATCAATCGCACTGGGCGTAAAAAAACGTCCGGTGTGTTGATATCGACTTGCTAGCATGCAACATGGTGTCGTCGTCGGGATGCCGCTGGACAGTGACAGCTCCAGAAATGCACATTAAAGATGTCACCATCCCATTAAACGAGTCCTGAATGTACTTTGGGAAGTTACGTAGTGCATCTTTAGTAATTGTTAGTTCAAAATTAACCCCTGAGTGGAGCAGGATGGTGTAGCTTTGTGTTTTTTTTGTACTTTTTGCTGCAAACTCGACATATCTCCTCCTTCATGATATTAGACTCCTCATCAACCTTTAAAAGCCTGAATGTACTAACAGTGGTGCTGTGGTGTACTGGTTGTGTTAAACAAAACCACAACATTAAGTCAATATAAAATTACTGAAATGTGGCTGGTCAGATATAAACATCTTATAATAAAATTTTCTCAGGTGTCATAGCACTACAGAAGAAGGGTGCATAATGTCATGGAAACAATACTGCTGCACCACCAAATGGTGGAAATGAGAGGGATTTGGCATTTCCATTGATTTTTATGCATCTGTCTATATAAGGGAGAACAAAATCAAACATACCAATTGTTCAAAATTATTGTAATTATCTTAAGTAATTTTGATCAGGTGATTATTTATTTGCCTTGACAACACCTTATGCTTTGTAAACTGGTGATTCATTTGGTATTTTCCATAATTTTTTGCAGATCTTAATAATATTTTGTCTTATTATTGTTTAGTAAATTGTCCACATCTTTTCCCCCTGCCTACTGTAATGTCATGTAATCATGAATTAATGCCAGTAAACATTTCTAAGTCATTTGTCTGAATATATAAATGCAACTTGTTACAGTAACCGAAGTAAAAGCAAAAATGCAGAAGTCCACTTATGTGTAACACATGGCTTGTGGAACAAAGCCTTTAAGAAAAGAGAGATATGAAACACACCAATCTAACTATAAATTTTGTCTGCTTGAGTTTGCGCATGTATTGTAGTTGTGGTTACAATCCAAGTAAAATGTGCCATTTGTGGCTTTTGCAGTTAGAGTGGGAAGCTTGGGAATTCCTCAGCTAATCACATGAATTTTGGGATAATATAAAGCTCTCAGTGAGAAATTGAAAGGATTTCCTCCATTCAACCTAGAGTGACCCTATTAGTTCACATAAATACTACAGTAGCAAAGCCAACTCAAATTATCCAATGGCCAGACAGACTGATTCGGGTCCAGTGTAAATGAAAGCTGATTAAATCTCATGGACATGGATCGAGTGTATTCTCACCACATGTCAAAACAAGTGTTAAATATTTTCTCTGTGTGAAAAACGAATCCAAAAGATTTGAAATGTGGTCAAATTTTGACAATTTCGTGGCTTGATGTGGAAAATAAGGAAGTATTTAACTGTTTTCAAACACTGTAATCTATAATTTGCCTAATTGTCTGCTCTCACATCCACATGTCTGTCCTAGATGTATATAGAAGCAACTAAGCTTTAGAAGCAATGTTTTTTATTTATTTCGTCACAAAATCGAACATGTCTATTGCCATGAGCTAACACTCCAAAATCATTCTATCCGGCTGAATCAGGAAGTGCCCTTGACATCCTGTCCTTTATATTCTGGTGGGACAACAGAGGCCTGTCTTTTCCTTGATAGAGCAAGTTTCCCAAGCCTGTATTTGGGCTGAACATAAGTGTTGGGCAGGGCTCTGTGTTAAACCGCCCACTGTGTCTGTGAGTGTTCTGCCTGATAGAGCAGAGCTGTTTTGGAGCTCAGAAGAGGTTACCATAACAAGAGGGTCTGCTGAGGAGTCTGGCCAGTAGGTTTTGTTTCCTGTCAGCAAGTGCATGGCAGCACTCTGGGACTGAGACTTGACAGTTTGTTTGATTTCCTCGCTCTCTATTCCACGCAGATGGAGATTAGTGTTGAAGAATAACGCTGCTGGGTGGTCGCACTTATGGAAACTTTAAAAAGAAGTTTTGAGTAAATACTGCCTTTTATACATTTATCTGAATCAAACTTCCACTGGCTTCTTATTGTAGAGACCCACATCCCGTTAATGAAGCCATGATTGGTGCACATAATAATCAACAGTGCTTTGCTTCCACCTTCCATTCCATTAAGGCTGCTATTTTTGAATCAGCAAGCAGGACACACACACAGCACATATGGTGAAGATGTACTGAGTCATGACTCCTTTTTTTAACCATCAAAAATGATTAAGTTAATCGAATTTCCTAGGCTGTGTAAACTGATAAAACTCTGCCATCATCATCTCTGATCTAATGAACAAGATTTGAACGAATGGAACAAAGACAGCAGTTTACATGTCTTACAACAAGGCTGTTTTGTATCTCTGCAGTAAAAATACACTTAAAAAGAAGTGTTTGCTGAAATCTTACACATCTCATTGCTGTCACGTCTTAATTTGGTTGTTGATCTTAAACCAGTTGCCTGAACTGTTAATGTGTTGTCTGCTAACAAGTAACCTAGTCTCTTTTTCGTGAATTTATTGTAATGTCTCGTGCTTAGCCATATTGTTTTGTCCAGTCTATCAGAACGTTGCGAGGGAGTGCAAGCATTAATTTGTAGATTCTTACAGTCATATGAATGGTAGCATCACAAAAAGCTCTTTACATGAACAAGCCCACACAAGAGTAGATGAATGAGGGAATATATCAAGTGTAGGTGGATACCGCTATGCCCACCATCAGTGATTCATTAGTTTTCTGAGAGGCCGTCTGAGCAAGGAGGGGAAGTTAGTCAAGCCTAAAAGGTCCTAAGACAAAATTGTTGCACTGCACACGTGCACCAGCCCACAGCTTAAGCTCATTGGATTAAACCCTGGAAAGCATTGACTGGAGACTGTGAACTACACGTTCTCCTTACTTGATTAAGGAAATGTATTTTTTTTTAAAAAAAGGAGCAGACTAATGACTAACACATTTAGTTTTAATACACCCTGTGTTTTCACTGAGGTGCATTTACTCTCTTATCCTCCTTGATTTGTCTTTAAAAGTAGTGCTTTCCTCCCATCCTTCACTGCGTCTACCACCAATGTTTAATTGTGGGAAAAAGGCTGTTCCCGTGACAGAAGAGATTTTCTGGGTATGCTGTAGGGCACCACTCCTAACCCACTCTTTATTTTTCCAGCAATGTGTGCATTTTTATAAATCTGTTCCAACTGAGATTAGAAAAGAACTTTGCCTCTTTTAAAAGGTAAGATCTTATGAATTGAAATGTGTTATTGTTAGTAAAGCCAGAGGCTACTTTAACTCCAAGGAGTTTTTGTTTAATTTGTTCATTCTTACTTTAATAATGTGAAGTATGCTGATAACAAGAGACATGATTTTTTTTTTCTCTTGTCCTTTTCTATAGCATTGTTTGCTAGCATTGTTGCTTTTGATAAAATGATTTAGCAACAATTGTCAATAGCACTTCCTTCTTTAGCAAAATTTCTAACAGCACTAAGTTGAGTTTCTTTTCCCTTCTTTTGAGGAAAAAAAAGTTAATGTTTGTTTGTGTCCTCTTCCCCAAGTTTTTATTTGACGTTAGCAAGCAGTAATCTCTTTGTCACAACCATATGCAGGTTGCTGCTTTCTGATGACTAAACTATAAATTCTTTCTATGAAGTCGTGTCATTGTTTTCTTTTTGTGGTGTGATACGTCATTGCTATTCAAACCCAGTCATCCACAATAGGAACTTCAGAACATAATTTCATACAATTATAAGAAAATATAATTATTGGTTTCCTTTTGGACCTGTTGTGCATCACTCATCCTTAGGTTGACTGATGCAGCTTTAGCCTCAAGCAAACAGCTCACTCTGAGGGCCCTAATCTGGTTTGTATATCATGTCTCTCATCTGCCCCCTCTGGCATTGCTTCACACGGTCACTGACCTCCCATTCACATTTGCAATGCAGATCACAACAAAATCAGCTGCTGTCGGATGTGCTGTATCTGAAGGATGGATTAGTACACATCTAGCCATTTCCCGGATGATGTTTCAGGCCGACGCTATATGAAGAAGCAAATAATAACATGCTTTAGCATTTACAATTAAGGTATTATTTGAATCAGAGGAGAAACTGTTAAAACTATATATATATATACTATATATATAAACTATATATATATATATATATAAACTATATCTATATA